>CM044964.1:23644569-23808928 GCA_024516035.1 Bactericera cockerelli | reverse complement strand
AGTGTGACCTGCTCCATAAAAAATAGACTATATTTTCCTTATGTCCGGCGCAGGAGGATCCTCAAGCTATCGGTACTGGAGAAGGCTCGCGTTACGTACCCAGACGGCTTGTGGCAATTTCAATGGTACCCATGAACCCTATGGTGTTCGAAGAAAATATTTTTACAACAGTCAAGAACCGCCCTAAATTTCACGTAAAGATAACGCGTGTTTTTCATGAGACACTCACAACTTATAATTGTGTGTACAACAGGTCATGTTTGTGTCTTAGGGTAATCATGCCACTCATTTCTTTAACCTCATTAAAAGAGTATCTACGCGAGAATCTAGTGGTTGGACAAAAATATTACGGAAAGTGTTTGCCTTTGGGTTGGGTGGAAGAGATTGCCATAGGCAAAAACCCTGTCCTTTAGTTAGGACGTATGTTTCTGTATAGTTTTCTATTATTTTTCATTTTATTGTATACCTATTTTGTTTCAATTTTTTTCATTGTTAAAATAATTATTTGTACTGTACATAATGTCCATTTATATCTAATAAAGTGTTGAAAAATAATAATAATAATGCCCATTCGTATGGGTCTAAGCATTTTCATTAATTTTGTAAAAAGTCATCATATTTGTGTTAATCACAATTATTTATTTTGCTAAAAGTTATCATATTTGTGTTCATCACAGTAATCAAACTTGCATTATTAATTTTATGCCGTATACGGGACTCAAACTTCCGACCTCCAGGTTACGGATCCGCCGCCTTATTGATTCAGCTATGGAGGTCGGTTTATTTATTTAGTTTTGATGGACGCCTATTTAACATCATACTCACACAAGACAGAGGTTTTAACCTCCGTTCACTGGAACTCTCGTTTCTCAATCCATTTTCCCACGTATTATTAATCTTTTTACCATTAACATTAAAATATTATTATTTTTATTATAATTATTTTTGTAATTAAATAAATGTGTTTCTTTGTTTTATGATATCACAGGGAGTAGACCATCATTGGCTTGGTTCTGGGGGCCCTTGTCAATTATTAGCCTCCTTGTATAGACAGTAGTAGAAGTGCTGAGTCATTCCTCTACTGTCTGGCTACCATCGTTCACAATGACGCCACCCTACGATGATAATGATAATAAAATTATTATTCCTGTCCTTTTCCGTATTGTTAATAATTATATTATTCTGCCCATAATTCCGCTACTGGTTGCCCTCACTATCAAACCAAATATCCAAAGTTCAAAAATTCCGATTCTGCTCGGTTTCGAACCCAGGTCACCCCACGTACATGGCGAGTGCACTACACCACTCGACCAGGGTGACTTTAAGGTAGATTCTTCAAAAAAAAAAATCTAAAGGAAAGATGCTAATATGAACCGTATACCTAGTATTTTACAGTATTTCAAATCGTTCTTATTTAAGAGAACTGAAATTATTTTAAAACATTAATATACCTAAACACATTACTTTGAAAAATAGAAACCGATTTTTCACGGTAATTTCCCTTTAAAACCTTTGCAACATATAAAATATCTTTTTTCGTAAATCGGAGTAACGTATAACACTTTTTTTTTATCGAAATCGCCGAATTTATGACGAACAAGAACCATGCTGAACTATGGTGACAGTTGGTTGCTCATGACGGCGCAGATCAGCGAATTGCAGACTCTCTAGAAGCGAGTGGGATCCGTCAAGTCTGAGTCAGCAGGAGAGAAGAGAATCGCGTGGGCTCTGTCAAGTCTGAGTCAGCAGGAGAGAAGATAATCGAGTGGACTCCGTCAAGTCTGAGTCAGCAGGAGAGAAGAGAATCGAGTGGGCTCCGTCAAATCTGAGTCAGCAGGAGAGAAGATAATCGAGTGGACTCCGTCAAGTCTGAGTCAGCAGGAGAGAAGAGAATCGAGTGGGCTCCGTCAAATCTGAGTCAGCAGGAGAGAAGAGAATCGAGTGGGCTCTGTCAACACGTGGAAGTAAAGGTAGGACATTGTTTTATTAATTATACATTGCATGCGAAAACTATTTTTCTTTGTATGTACAATGTACATTAGGGTGGCCCTTATTTTCGAAAGTCGAAATTTTCTCGCTCCATCGGCAAAATATGGTTCCAATTAATATTAAAAAAATCTGGAAAAAGTTTCAGCTCGATCAAAGGTCGTTAACACGTGCCGCCGGGACCTTTAAGTTTAGATCTGCAATCGGAAGGGGCAATATACGTTTTTAAGCATAATGTTGATCCTATCTTGAAGAAACTTCATCTCACAGAAAAAAATATAGAATGTAAAATGTACAGAAGGGTTTTCTTTTTATTATTTGGTACATAATAATTTTAGTGGGTAGCACAGCATTATCGAGACACCTGATAATAGCATTTGTCTAAGTAACTCACTACTGTTTTTTCGTAATACTAAGTAGAAAATTAGAAAACTATCGTATATTAGATTTTTTTATTTGAAGTTGAAGAAAAGAACATTGAACATAATTATTGTAATAATATTAATTTATCCATACTATTAAAATAAATGCGAGATAGAAGTTCACAAATAAGTAAATCCTGCTATCCTACTTGCTATGAGTTTTCAAGAGATACGCTTTTGTTGGCTTAGGATACTGACTTTTGTGATCTTTGACAACTTGAATGACGAATTGTTTTTGGTTTTCAATCTTTGTTAGCTTATTATTGTATTCGCCCATCAATTCAACTCATCTTTCTGCTGTATCGTTTACTACTTGTAAGAATTTAATCTCGTTATACGCGTCTTGGAAATTTTCATTTTCCCATCTGTCACTAGGATCTAAACAGAGAAAAGATTTGTTTATTTGAAACCTCTTAAAGAAAACCTGCGTCTCCTCTGACACAAAAAAGTCCAGCTCCTTGCTAAGCAAGTTTATAAGATCTTTGGTCTTACAACCATACTTCTATTTATTTTGTTTCTTCCTCTTTTTAGTGAGGGACTTAACCATGTAAGATTTTACAACATTTGAGATATCTCTATCAAAAAACCCCAACCCTACTGCCTCTTCACTCAAATACGAGAGATGGTCTACAATTTTTTTGATGCCACACTAGATACTCGTACTTCAGTGTCCATTTTTTGATACGCAAGAAGTTTCTTAATAAATGAGAGATCTAGTCTTATCGCTGTAATACCTGCTAGTGCAGTATACCAAGCCTCAATATAAAGGAAAGTTAGTCTGGCTGGGGGAAGTTAAACAGGGAGAAGACAAGTGTCCCGCTAGAGGACTGAAAACAGAGAACAGACTAGACCACCCTTACAAGCCAGGCTAGCTTGCAGTTTCCTAAGGGTTTAATGGCTTATAAAGAAAAGTCCAAGTCCTCATGATGGTTAATAACTGACTCTTTAATCAAATACCAGAGTTTAGAAAAGAGTTCTTAATGACTGCTGAAGAACTCAAGACCATCCTTGATATTTGTTTGTTTGTAACTTTCCTTTGTTGTTGTTGTTGTTGTTGTAGCCAGCTTGGTTACAGCTGGAGGGGTGAGTGATGGTCTCCAGCCAACTTTATTTCAAATTTGGCTCGTCCTGAACCACATATTTCTATGTGCGATCAACCATCATGAGGACTTGTAAGAGGTTTCAAATAAACAAATCTTTTCTCTGTTTAGATCCTGGTTACTGATGGGAAAATGAAAATTTCCAAGACGCGTATAACGAGATTAAATTCTTACAAGTAGTAAACGATACAGCAGAAAGAGGAGTTGAATTGATGGGCGAATACAATAATAAGCTAACAAAGATTGAAAACCAAAAACAATTCGTCATTCAAGTTGTCAAAGATCACAAAAGTCAGTATCCTAAGCCAACAAAAGCGTATCTCTTGAAAACTCATAGCAAGTAGGATAGCAGGATTTACTTATTTGTGAACTTCTATCTCGCATTTATTTTAATAGTATGGATAAATTAATATTATTACAATAATTATGTTCAATGTTCTTTTCTTCAACTTCAAATAAAAAAATCTAATATACGATAGTTTTCTAATTTTCTACTTAGTATTACGAAAAAACAGTAGTGAGTTACTTAGACAAATGCTATTATCAGGTGTCTCGATAATGCTGTGCTACCCACTAAAATTATTATGTACCAAATAATAAAAAGAAAACCCTTCTGTACATTTTACATTCTATATTTTTTTCTGTGAGATGAAGTTTCTTCAAGATAGGATCAACATTATGCTTAAAAACGTATATTGCCCCTTCCGATTGCAGATCTAAACTTAAAGGTCCCGGCGGCACGTGTTAACGACCTTTGATCGAGCTGAAACTTTTTCCAGATTTTTTTAATATTAATTGGAACCATATTTTGCCGATGGAGCGGAAAAAAATCGGAGGAAAAAAATCCTCCTCTATAGCTAAGGGCCACACTAATGTACATACAGGTAATAATTATAATTCTGTGTCCATGAGATGGGTATTGATACCTAAATCACGGTGGTGAGAGGATTATATGTTTTGATTTCATCAGTTTGCTGACCTAGACACCAAACATTTGATTAACGACGTATATGCGAAAATTTAATCGATAATTTTAAATATTTTAGAGATTTGAAATTTCCATAATTATTTGACCAAGGACTCAACTATTGACTCATCAACTTAGACCAAGATGAGGATTTGATTTGTCAATTCCGATCTGACCATCACAAGGTTTTGTCCTCAGCTGAAAATAGATTGGCTTACTGGAAAGACATAAATTAAAAAAAAGTTATTGAAGATCTTGAAATTTTAAATTAAAAAATATGAAGTTATTTATCTTGAAAAATTGTGAATGTCCATATCAATAGCAAACTTTTCTGAATATACATAGTTTGTTTTTGTTTTGTTTGTTTTTTTTTCCCTTGATGTCTCCGTGTTATCTATGTCATTCGAGACTGGGTTTTAAGTTTTAAGTTTTTCACTCTCCATTTAATAGAAACTTACAAAACAGATTGTCCAGCTTCCCTCAATAATCTTATCCAGCCTGGGTTATACTTACGTTATAGAAAATATTTGTCCGTCCCGGTAGCTCAGTGGTAAAGGCGGCACTCTGTGAATCCACAGATTTCAGAGGTCGCTTGTTCGAAACCCAGCCGGGACATGACAATTTTTCTCAATTTGTTCTCCCATTTGGGATTTTTACCACATACTTATATGTCTAGGGCTTACTGCTGGAATAATGGGACTCATTAGTCTTTATCTATCAGTACTTATTATTATATTTGGCTAGGATAATCTAGTATCACCGGTATTTATTTTTTATAATTATTTTGAAAATGCATATTTTTTAACATGTTAGTAACAAATTTATATAATCGTTCACAAATGCTTGCATGAGTAATTCCTATAATATTCCGAATTATTTATTTATCTACGACTCACTTAATGACCTCTCCTGACTAGTTTCGACCGTGACATTCCTTTGGTAACCACCTCTATTCTACCACATACATACATAGTACATAGATGCATATACATTATACATACCTCTATTTGTCAATATCGTCTAGGATAACATTCTTAGAATGATGAATAGAGAGGTAAACAGAGAAAAGAGATTAAATAATGAAAAATAGAAATAGAGATAGAAGAGCAAAGAGAAAAGAGGGGGAAAGAGGGGAATAAGAGATAAAATGTAAAAAAAAACACTTAAGCTAGTTTCTAAATTTTGGGAAAGAGGAAAAGACAGAGAGAGAAAAGAGATATATAAAGAGATAGAAAAGACATTAAGAGAAAAAAGAAAGAGAAAAGAGATACAAAAGAGAAAAGAGAGAGATAAAGAAAAGGGAAATAGAAAAGGGATGAAAAGAGATATGATAGCTAAATTAAATGAAAGCGTGAGAGAAAATAATTATAGAGATACACAAATTGAAAATATAGAGACCAAAAGGAAATAGAGATAAAAATGATTAAAAGAAAATAGAGTGATAAAAATGAGAGAAAATACTTATATTAAGAGAAAGAAAGAGAAAAGAAAGAGAGAGAAGGATTAAGAAAAAAGAAAGATAGAAAAATATTAAGAGAAAGAAAGAGAGTGATAAAGATTAAGAGAAAAAGAAGAGACAGAAAGATTAAAAGAATAGAACAAGAAAAAAGAGAATAAGAGAGAATAAAAAGAAAATAGAGATCTGGTCCGAAAATCTGCTGTGGACTTTTCCAATCAGACAGATAATTTATTCGTTTTTCATTCAATTTCTCTACCGGTCGGGGAATAAAAAAAAAAAACCAGCTGACCATGGCATACTTCGAGTGTCTCGATTATAACATGCCATAGTATCTAATACATATAGTTTACAATATATTTTATGCCATAGTACATCTTATAGTTAGGTATAATATGTAATTATTTATACATAAATTGTATGCTGCAGTAAGTCAGTTAACCCGTTAGTTGTAGAATGTGGATGTTTTCATGAATGTAAAACATTTTTTTTTTTTTTTTTTTTTTTTTTAACGTTGCCTTCAACTGTATGGTCAAATAACGAAGGATTGTTACCTGCCATTCGCAAAATCTGCTACTCACAGTAACCTAACCCAGCCTGGGTTGGGCCGAAATGACAGCATCACTGGACACACTGGACAGCAAGTCTCCACCTCACTGGACGTTGCTTAACTTTGGTGATCCTACGAGAACCGGTGCATTCAATGCGCCATCGACGCGACGCTGGCTAAAACAAATTTGACTTGTAGTTTTTCCTTCTATTTTTATCAAGTGTATTGGTATCCGTTTAAGAGTTATCATGCCACAATTGCCACAAACAGACAGACGAATTATATGCCAAATTATCTTCTTGAAACATTTTTTTAAATACACTTCCTTCAGTCAATTAAATATCTCGTATACCCACATGATAACATAATTATAATACACGTACAGGAGCCACCGGAAATATCTAGAGAACGGATTGAAATATAGAAATGCTGAAACACGTATTCAAATATTTCAAGGGGGAAAACTTTTTTTACTGTTTAGTGATAGTGACTTGAATTAACAAATCCTAGATTTTTAATCCTGTTTAATAATTCGGCTTTAACTCTCATAATCTCCCAATCTCTCGTTCAACTGCTAAACAGCCCAGTCTGATTTATTTGAACGAAAATTGACGGTGAAAAGGAAGATTTGGGGATCTTGAGAGTGAGAGTGCACTCTAGAACTTGGCCCTGACCTTAGGTGGTCAAGTGGTCAAGGAGGTTTCTATGACGTGATCACTGGTCACTCCTACAAGTACTTCCCTAACCTTGCTGGACATCCTACCTCCTTCATAACTGACTCCTACTATGGTCACATTACTTCCTCATTGTGCAACCCCTCTTCTAGATCCAGAATAATGCTGGACAATTATATTATGACTCAGACATCTATGATAAACTGATTTTAAAGTCTTACCTCTTCAGTAATCCAGGCCAATTATTTAGAGGAGCAATAATAAAAATAACTGGCGTAATGCTATTCTTCTATAATAAAGTGACTGTAAACTCTTGCCTCTTCAGTAATCCAGGCCAATTATCTAGAGGAGTTATAATAAAAATAACTGGCGTAATGCTATTCTTCTAAAAAAAAAAGTGACTGTAAACTCTTAGCTCTTCAGTAATCCAGGCCAATTATCTAGAGGAGTTATAATAAAAATAACTGGCGTAATGCTATTCTTCTAAAAAAAAAAGTGACTGTAAACTCTTACCTCTTCAGTAATCCAGGCCAATTATTTAGAGGAGTTATAATAAAAATAACTGGCGTAATGCTATTCTTCTAAAAAATAAAGTGACTGTAAACTCTTATCTCTTCAGTAATCCAGGCCAATTATTTAGAGGAGTTATAATAAAAATAACATGCGTAATGCTGGACTTACTCTTCTATGATAAACTGACTGTGAAGTCTTGCCTCTTCAGTAACCTAGGCCAATTATTCAGAGGGGTGATAATCATAATAGTGGGGGATCCCATCACCCAGATGAAAACATTTGCAATCAGTCCTCACAAGTCGAAAGTCTCATGGAGACAATTCTTGTCGGCGCATTCCACAATGTAAAAATTGGCCGGTTGGTAATGTCCCAAGTCCCCAAAACTGTTTTCCCATCCTATGACGGGATTACCATGGGGAATGGCCATTGTAGAGAATACAGTGGACAATTAATTAAGTCCTTCAAACAATATTATTATTATATTATGCTTAAATAGGTCTGACAGAATATCTACAATAAAATACAATGAAATTATAAAGAAAAACAATACTTTCCTTATTATAAGATAAGGAAAGTAAAAATAAATAGATTGAACAAAGAAATAAGAACATAAAAGATTATAAAGTTAATGTCTCACCTAAAGGGCGGGGTTATTGCCTGTGACAATCTCTTCCACCCAACCCTTTCCTAATATCCTGCCCACATTGTGAACAGAGTAACACCAGGAGACTTGATCATAGATCCGCCCCTGGTGTAACACCCTTTCAGGGGTGCTTCACATCCTCGAGAGGTGACACAGAAAAACATTCATTCTTTATAAAGCCCAACTATGAGTAATAAGTTCCATTACTCCAGAAGTAATCCCAATTCGTATAATTAAGTGGTCAGAATTCAAATGGGAGGATAACTTCTTGTGTCCCAGTTCGGTTTTGAACCTGCAACATGTGGATTTCCCAAATGACGCCTTCACCCCTGAGCTACCAGGAGAGAGTGTATCTACTGTCCTGGTACGTGTTATATGTTCTGAAATCGGAACGATACAGAAAATGTAAGCGTGGGTGAGGTTTGTGGGTAGATACCTAGTTTATTTTCAAATTTCCACTGAACCCTTTTCTCGATTAACCTTGATGTCAAATGTAAAATCCCATGTTCGATCCCCCGAGCCGACAAAAAAATTGTATTCTAAATTGGGTGACAGTTGTTGTTTGTAAGGCATATATTCTGGTGCGCTCGTGTTAACCCAGCACCTAATTGGGAAGTATTGTGTCACTTCTCGCCCATCAGAGGGGAGGCATGCTACGGGATGGGCAGGTTACAACACAGACCACAAGCGTCTACAGTAGCTCCTGTTTCATGGCTACACAATAAAAACGGCTGTGAAACACTCATCTTTATATAAATAAGTAAAAATGCGAGAAGTTGGTTTGTTCGTAAGTTTCCACCTGTGTCGAAAGTCCTTGATGTTAAATAGACGGTAATCCAAAAAAGAAAAGAATGATCGGACCAAACCAAATGTGGCAACACTGCAATTTTAAATCCACCTTAAATAAATGATAAGTTAAGGTCATCTAAATCCTTAATGAACTGAAGATGTCCAGAGTACAATGAGTGTACTAATTGATCTTAAAGTTCTGGCCTTCAACACAGAAAAAACACATAATAAAGAGAACCATCCAAGAAATAAATTATTATTCCAAGTTTCCAAGATTTATAAGCATATATACGAGTAATTTATAATAGTTCATCATTATAGTACATACGACTAAATAGGTATTTCATTATAGTACCTATCATAATAATTATAAACAGTGAATAAAAAATTAAACTTCCACCCAGGGGTTGGATGAAAGAGATTGCCACAGGCAAAACCCCGCCCTTTAGGTAGGACATTACCTTTATTCTATTTATTGTTCTTGTTTCTTTGTTCAATCTATTTATTTTTTCTTTATAATTTCATTGTAGTATACTGTAAATATTGTACTTTGTCTTTACCTAATAAACATAATATAATAATTCCGACCTGGCTGTTCAGGTTGGAAATGCGGCGAGTGTGTTGGGAACAATGAAGAGGACAGCAGATATGCGGGAAGTGTTTCATCTATGAGTTAACAAATTTGTAATATAATAATAGATAAATTTTAAACTTCGTCACTAAAGGTTATTCCAAGGTAAATATAATAATAATAATGAATAATATTTTATGCTACTAATTTATACACCCTGTATATTGACAATAATTTACTCTGGAATCATCCATTCATAAAATTTAATGGCACCTAAAAAAAAAAAATAAAAAAAAATACTCTCTCGTATAAATAGAAATTTCCCACGCACGTATTAACAGAAATGTTTTGGTCAGTTGGTCAGTAGATATTTTATTTACCAATTAAATTCCAGCATAATGTACAACCTATATGAGTAGCATGTGGGTTTAACTTGACGAACTGAATACATAATTCTAAGAATTTGCGAAGTGTTTAATTGCAGAGGATGTCAAGGTCGGAATTCGGGTTGTTTATTTAAGTTTTTTTTTTCATTTGAGTTTTTTGTAATTCTTTGTATGTTTCGCCTATGAGAGGTGTGTAAAACCCCAGAATGATGGCCTCACAAAATCCATTCGAAACTTCTATCCTTCTACTCGTATTTTTACAATAGTGGTGGAACATCATTGTTGAATAGACTATCCTTCTAATTTTACAAAAACAAAAAAATGGCAGTAAAAGTTTTCTAAGTGGTGCAAGACCATGGGTTGGTGGATGGTAGAGATTGCCTCAGACAATAATCCCGCTCTTTGTGATTTATGTAAATAAATTTCAATAAAGATTTGACTACTACTGCTAGCTTATGTCCTACATCTATACTTATAAAAGAGAGTTTCACTCACTGACTGACTGACTCACTCACTGATTCATCACTGTTTCTCCGAACTGGTAAGTCCTAGGAAGCTGAAATTTGGTAGGTAGCTTTGTCTTATAGTCTAGATGTGCAATAAGACGGAATGTTTCGAAATTCCCACTACAACACCTGCCATTGGCGAAAAAGGATTTTTTGCTTTCACGGCCATGCCTCGGCCCGCAAAGCGGGCGACAGCCCGCTAGTTAATACATAAATCTAGTCACCTTGACCTATCGGTAGCATGCTCGGCTTGCACTCCAGGTGACCCGGGTTCGAATCCCTGCGGGTGTATGGTACACCCTCGACCCGAGACCCTAGACCCTGGTTCCTACAACTTGATATCAACAATTTTTGGGACTCCGGTCAGGCCGCTTACAATTTATTAATAAAACGGTTAGATTCTTTTACGTGGTAACGGCTCTACCCTAGGGCTCTTTCTTATTGAACTTAGTTTATTGAACTTAGTTATAGTGCTACCCACTAAAAATTGTGACATAATAACACAAATAACTATAGCTCTTTACCTTATTTTTACTAGGTACTTATTATTCTTCTGATATTACCACGGTCCATGACCTAGGTATAATATTTTTTTCACACAATCACAAAAATTGTATACAGGAAGTTTTTGTTCCATGATTTTTTCCATGTTTTTTTATGGTGTTTTCCAACAACCACTTATACTATATCTCTATAACTGGCTCTGTAATTTACCGAGGTCCATTTGGATTGATGAAAAACACTGAATCTAATAAGCAACGATAGTTTGTAATATGTATTTTGTTTTCATTATTAAGGTCAATGCATTGTTAAGTTATAAATAGTATAGGAAATGTTTTTTTTGCCAAGTTATGTGAAGCAAGTTGCAAATCCGCAAGTATTGAAAGTTATTTTAGCCAGGAAAACAGAATTCAAGTTGACTTTTTTTTCTTTCTGTACAGACTATTTTTTGTCATCAGGATGTTTTTTCCTCTTTTAATGACACCACCAAATGGTCAGGTGGTGTCATTAAACTGTACATTACAGCAAAAATACACATTAAAAATCCTAAGATAATATTGGCAGTGTTTGTTTTGCTGTTTTTCTCGCCTCACTCAGGCTGGGAGAGGCTCATACCGTTTTTTTTATGTATGTATGCTTTTATTTGTGGTTAAGCACAAGGCCTCTTCACAATTTTTGTGGTTAGCACAGTATTACTAAGAGCGTCCTTCACATTTCGAATTATTCTATTATATTCATTTCTTTTTATTATTATTATTAAACAGATTTAATCAAGTTTTATTTACAAAATAGAGTATATACAATTTAAAAGAAAAAAAGTTGATATTATTAAACAAAACTTGATCAAGGGCGGTGCTAATGCCTACGGCATTCTCTTTTTACTCTGGTAATGCCGCCGCTGGTCGTTACTCGTACAAGTAACTACTCATTTTTCCAAGTACAGAACAGAAAAATTCCTGCTCCGCTGGGATTCGAACCCAGGTCACCATGCGTGCAATGCCTAGCGCGCTAACTCACACTGCCATGGTGACTACTCCGTTTTTTTATGTATATTTTTTTATTTTATGATTTACAATTGAAAATATATACAAAGTTCTTATTTATAACTGGCTTCTAAGACTGTGTTCTGGGTTCTATCTAAGTTCATGTGGTACCTTAAAAAATATAGGGGATAAAAAATTCACTGTCAATACATAAAGAAATCATAACGATTCGCTAAACCGAACCTCGGGTCATATGACTTAATCGATCGAAGCGACCTCATAGATCGATAAGGCGGAGGACTTGTAACCTGGAGGTCGGTGGTTCAAGCCCTGGTATCAGCGTAGATTTAGTACAGCGAGTTTGAGCAGTTGTGATATTACGAAAGTGATTACCACAAATATGATAACTTTTACTATTAACCTATTTTCTGAACCAACGGAATTATACCCTAATAAAGACTGGTATACACTAATGTGATAACTTTTTTCTTCCAAGACATTTCTAATATTAGAAATCGGAAACTTGTGTTCGGTTTTGTAAAAAAAATATATTTTTTGCTCCGATTTCATTTTTTTTTTTCTTCTTCTTCTTAATTGATGATCGATCGAGCTTCTGATGTCGGTAGTTGGTAATGAGTAGTTCACCTCAGATTTGAAATCCGAAGTCTCTCTTCGTGTCCCTCCTGCCGAGCAAAAATTTGGCAACCTCATCAGTTCAAACTCTGAAACATCAGCTCGATGGGAGACCAACCCTCCCGGAGTGAAACTGGGTTGCGGTTGGGAATGATTGATCATACTGATATATTGCTTGAATTAAATCGATTAAAAAAAAAAAATTAAATTTTTTTTTTAAAAAAAATCGATTAAAATAATTTGGGATTTTGTTAATTAAAGATTGAGAAATTGTTACCAAACTCAGTAGCTTGATCGAGAAAGCGGCGGACATGTAACCTGTGTACTGGTAGTCAAGTGGTTAACGCGCTAGCCTGGTAAACCAGGTATCTGAGGAGATCCGTTGTTTCGAATCTCACCCAGTGCATGAATTTTTAATCATTAATTTGAGTTTGTGACCACCGAATAACAGGATTCTGACGGTTAGGTGGTAGAAAATGCTTTAAGCATTAAACTCGCCTTGTGGCTACCTTCCACTAAAGGGTTTTGTTATTATTATAATTATAATCTCGGTGGTTTTCATCAACGTTGGTTTTGGTATTGATATAAGTAGGGATATCGGCTACAAAAGCTCTTATCACCGCGACCTTTTAATGTAGCTTAAGATTCTCTTATGTTGGTTAGTTGTGGCACATTAAGTTTAATTGTTGCACCAACCAACCTCAACCATGAGGTTGAACGATTCCGACCCCAAGTAGCTTTGGAAAAAAAGGACTGATTTCAGTAACTTCTTTAGGAGTTAGAATCAGCCTTGAGAACTGTTTCAGTAATGTGAAAAAATTATCATTAAAAAAATATTAAATTTATCAATAATAATCCAAGTTCTAACTCAGGGTCCACTTGTGTGATTATAGGTAGATATTTTTGAAATAAACTCATCTTTTTTAAATATTTTTGAAATATTTTTTAAATGTTAAAAAAGAGAGGTCATGCATTTAGTGTCAGAAAATATCAATAGTTGTCACTGCAAACAGACAATCACATAAACTGTTTTATTTACAGCTTCTACAAGTTGGGAAGCAGTTCACATTTTTGCAAACAAAAATAATCAGATCTTGCTTGAAAAAAAAAAAAAAAACCACACCAGATTATTTGCGATATTTTTGCAATCGTGGCACTGATCGAAATTATTATACACCTGAATAATAATTAACGTAGTATACCCTCAGATGACCTATTTTATTTACAACTGAGAAAGCAGACAGATGACATTTTGTTATATTTAATATCCTAATATCTTATTTTTGCCTACAATTCCGCCACTGATCGCTGCTCACACTAAAGCAACTACTCATTTTTCCTCGATGAAAAAACATCCAAGTACAGAGCAGAAAAATTTCTGCCCCGCTGGCGATCGAACCCAGGTCACCGTGCGTGAAATGCCTAGCGCGCTAACTCACTCTGCCACGGTGACTTCTTTACTTCAAATTTCATAATTTCACTTATTGTATTGTTTTAACAGTACATACAATTTACAATTTTACTTATACATATTACTAAAATTAAAATGTCAATGCTAATAATACTTATCACTAACCTATTGATAAAAAAAGGTTCATGATAAAATAATAATAATAACTATTTGTTGCCCTTACAATGTAAACCCATTGGTTTATATTCACTGGTAATCAAGTGGTTAACGCGCTAGTCTGGTAATCCAGGTAGCGTTGGTTCGAATCCCACCCAGTGCATGAATTTTTCTTCACTAATTTGAGTGTGTGACCACTTAATAATAAAACTCTGAGGGTTTGGTTGAAGAACATGCTTTGAGCATTAACCTCGCCTGGTGGTTACCTTCCACTAAAGAGTGTTATTATTATTCTATTACTTATTAGGGCACTATAATTATTGTTATTGTATAGCATCATACGTGAAAATCCTTGAGGAAGTCCTCGACAAAACTGACCAAAGTGTAAGACTGTGGGCGATTTGAGAATTAATTCCACAACATCTTTTATGCAGGGTGTTCTAAAAAACTCATCTCAGTGACTCGATAAGGCTCTGGACTCGTCTGCCAGAGGTCGATGGTTTGAGTCCCGAGTTCGGCATACATTTAAAAAGTTTGAGTTTTTTATGTACTGCCCGATTAAGACTACTGAAGTCCCATTTTTCCAGCAGTAAGCCCAAGACATGGAATCTTTGGATTCACAGAGTGCCGCCTTTGAGCTACCGGGACAGAGTTAGCGTACTTGTGAGTGACATTGGAAAAAATAATGGTTTTTTGCACGCGCTTTATTGTTAATAATAATGATAATAACACTCTTTAGTGGGAGGTAACCGGCGAAATTAATGCTCAAAACATTTTCTACCACCTGACCCACAGAGTTTTACTATTATGTGATCACAAACTCAATCTAGAACTAGGAAAAATTCGTCCACTGGGTGGGATTCGAATCAACGGATCCCTACGGTACCTGAATTACCAGACTAGCGCTTTAATCACTTGTCTACCAGTGCACGTTTATAGCTACATTATGAAATGATAAGCACAAAAAAAGGATCAACACCGTTGTACCTGTATCAAATTTGAGTATATTTTGACCACATAATAATAAGACTTTGACGTTTAGGTGGTGGGAAATGCTTTGAGCGTTAACCTCGCCTGGTGGTTATCTTCCACTAAAGAGTGTTATTATTGTATTTTCGGTTTCCGCGATTTGCCTATAGCCATTTTTATAGTAAGAGCTTCATAAGATATGGGATTACGATTACCTTTATAATATACCTATATACGATTACCTATATAATAAGTATGTAAGACTCGTACATTTTGTTATGAAGTTTACATGGGTTCAGAATTGAATTGAGGCATCCTGTATACTTATACAAGATAGTTCCAGACAAAATAGTTCATTATTGCAACAACAAAAAAAATTCCAGACTTAATTAATTACTATATTTATTGTTGCTTATTTCTGGGGGGAAACCAAATTAAATCTCCCTGCGTATCGAATATTTCGCGAAGGTAGAATAACTAGTTCCTTGCTGGATGAAAAAGTTGGAGGTTGCAAAATTTTGGTCTTGACATTTAATAGCACGATAATTGGTTAATAAAGTGAAAACATAATATTTCCACATGAAAAAAATTAAATAGTTTGATATAAATATGTGTTAATATATTTATATATAATATAATTATATAAAAAAAAATTTCAACAACAATAATATTTGGGTAATTCAACAATAATATTTGGGTATTCCCGCATCATCTTCATAAGGAAGGGCCATCATCACTCTCTTTCTTGATCCTCTGAGCCTAAGCGATGATGATGTTGCTCTAATAATCGAATAACATATTAACATTAAAAAATATTAAATAAGACATGTGTTAATATGTTATCATGTTGAGCATAATATTGATACAGTAACATAATATTGTATCTATATCAAAAACACTGCCAATTATGGACACAATACTTCCTCGTGATTGTTTCACATTGTAAACACGTGCCAATTTTGAGATTTTATACAAAATTACTTGTATCTCCAAAACGACTGAACCGATTTTCTTCAAATTTGTTTTATATGGTAAAATATCGTTTTTTCTATATTCTAGATTCAACAAAAAAATTCTGTATCGGCAACACGTAGTCCTTATTTTTTGACTTTTTTGTCCAAAATTTCGGATTTTCTTGAATATCAGAGTCAAATTAAGTGCAATTTAAAAAATAAATATAAATAGTCTATGTAAAACAATAATATGCATATACGTACAAAATTTCATCAAAATCGGGTGTACCGTTCACGAGATATAAGCGTTTAAGTAAAAAGTTAGTGGTCAGGCGCATGGTCTCTTTCACCCAGAATCGCTAGTACGAATTCGATGAAATTAAAACCATCTACAGAACGTCTCCTAGATGTGGGCAAAATTTCATCAAAATCCGTCGAATAGTTTCCCAGATTTGCGCGTTACAAGGAATCGTTTTAACAGACCGACAGACGGACACAAAACCAAATTTACTCAGGAGGTTATGAAACGTCCAGAAATATGAAAAAAAATTGAAATCGGAGCAAAATTTTTTTTTTTTTTTACAAAAACGAACACAATACTTCCTATTTCTAATATTAGAAATTTTTCGAAAGTAAAATTTGTTTTTATTTTAATATCAGTTTAAAATAAAGACGACTTTAGTATTATTATTATTGTTTTTTTTTTTTTTTTTTTTAACCAATATATAAAGAAAAATCATCCAGCTGAGATTCGAACCCGGGTCAATTGCGTGCAGAGCCGCTGTAAATTGATAGCTAATCCAGCGAATACTCGTCACACGTGGTATCTTGAAAGTGAAGGAAACATTGTTGCAGACATCAATTATATTGATGATATTTCCAGGATGCTAGGAATTAGTTGCATGTGGGTATTAATTACAGAGAAACGTGGCTCCAGTGAATTCTTGGTTTCAAGGAAAAGATATTATCATGGTGGAAAAGCATTATTATCAGTAAATATGATAAGCATCGTTATGACCAATAGTCAGGAGTCTGCTTGCTATCTGCTACCTACTATATGTACATTGTACATATCTAATATTATTATACTAATAGGAACATGTAATTTTCATTTTTAATATTCGGTTTCAACTACATGGTCATATCAAGACGGGGGTATTACCCTCCATTCGCTGGAAATTTACAAAACTGATACCCACATTAACCTCACCCATCAGCCTGGGTTGATCCAGAATGCCCTGGCGAACATGAATTGTTCTCTTATATCACAATCTTAAATTTTTTTACGAATAGCATAAATTAAAACAATGTAACCACTCAACACCATTGGAGAGATGTATTAGTATCTATCTATTGTATAATGCCCCAATATAGTTACCCACATGATACTGGAAAAACATCATTTGAAAAACGTTACATTTTTACTTCCGAGAAAATTTCAATATTAGAAATCAGAAGTATTGTGTTTTTTAAAGTTATCAAATTTGTGTGAATCACTTTCCCGATATCACTACTACTCAATCTAAGCTTTACTAAATCCACGCTGAAACCGGGACTTGAAGTTTATATTAATTCATATAGGCTTTGAAAAACAAATTCAGTGAGGTATACAACGTAATTTTCATATGGAGGACAAAACACGGTTTGAAAATTCTCTCCTCAATCAAAACATAATCTTCAACATCATCACAATCAAAATCTCACACGTAGCAAACCCCTCGGACTTAATGACAGAGCCAACACACAGCAACATGGTATTACCGCAGAAGAGCATGGCAGTAATCAGAGGTGGTTATTATAATAACCACTTTAACCACCTTCCGCCATAATTTCAGTCCTTCATCCAGACCCCTAGTCAATCATCTACCACAAGGCGTGGCCGGTGAGAAAATGGTCTGTCCCGGTAGCTCAGTGGTAAAGGCGGCACTCTGTGAATCCAGAGATCCCAGAAGTCATGGGTTCGAAACCCAGCCGGAATATGACAAGTTATCCTCCCATTTGGAATTTTTACCACATAATAATGTGCCTTAGGCTTACTGCTGGAATAATGGGACTTTAATTGTCCTATTCGGGCAGTAGAAACAAGGCGATATTATTATTATTTTATAATTTGGGAATGCTGCCACATAAACCGGACTAAAATGGCATTTATAGAGTCGCTCTTTCAGCATCTCAAGAATTTGAGTTTGTTTACCATGCCATCAAGCATAATAATTATGCATTCATTAGTCTAGAAATATGTGATTATAATTTTCACTGTGTACGAGCTAGGACTCGAGAGAATCCTCTCTTTTTTTTGTATGTCAGCATTATTACCAGATAATTACCCGATTTTGGTCACATAATTCAGTTATGACGTCACACGGACTCTCAGGAACTCAAGCCACTGTGCAGGCACTAATGCGTTTAATCACACAGGTAAACGCAGTTTAATTGCGGCGGAAAATTCCCTTTAATCGTAGACCCAAGTGCATCAGGTAATCGAAAGTTAATGCATGCACATGCACTTTGGCAGTGCTGTGTGGTTATCTTGACAATTGCAAGGAAACTGCATTCAAGGTCTTCGGTGGGAGGATTGGCAGAATCATTTTCATGATAATCAGCGTCAATGTTTACTTATTAGCGACAGTTTTTTTAAGGTACTGTCTACACATGCTGGCATAGCAAGGTAACTACGCCAACATGCAATAAGTGACAAAGGATGGGTACACAATACATACATATACAATTATACACTATTATACACATTCATATTTACATTTATGAAGATTTTTTTTAAGTTTTTTAATGTTATCATATTTGTGTTAATCACTTTCGTGATATCACAACTACTCTAACTCGCTGTACTAAATCTACGCTGAAACCGGGACTTGAACCACCGTCCTCCAGGTTACAAGTCCGCCGCCTTATCGATCAAGCTACTGAGGTCGGTACCTCTATGAAAATCATAATACATGTCCTATAAAATTTATCCTATAAAATATATAAGACCTGTTTGACTGCTGGAGTAAAGGGACTTTTTAGTCTTACCTTGACAGTATAAACAAGGTATATTCTATTCTATTCTACATATTGAACTGTGTTGAAATTTGTTTTTATACAACACAATACTTTGTTTACTGTGTAGTGGTAATAAGGGGGAGACGTACTACTAAAAAAAATGTTTGTTGTGATAGTATTTTTTTATTGTTATCTAAACTAAACATAACTAGACCACAAGATAACTGAACAGGTCATTAACCCCACTGATATTTCCTGATCAGGTAACCAGGATTTTGCACACGTGCGACAAGTCCCTTCTTCAGCAAGTTTTAGTTTAAATAAGTTATCAGTTATATCTTTCAGCTCCGCAAGTTGCGCAGTTACCGAGAAGATGATCAGGAAGTTCGTGGTTTCTGACTTTGATTTGAAACGAATGTTTTTGAAAAATTCAAGGTCGATTCTCCGGATTCGTAATGGAAAAATCAGAAAAAAAATTCCTCATGGAAAAATATGTATTTTCCACATTTGTTTATGAATATCAAAAGAGTTCATATACATAGTTCAAAGTTCATTCACCAAGACTTCTCTACTTAGATAATTTACGCTGTAATAATCGTTCCATGAACAAAATAATGGAACATAAAGATTCCAGCATAAAGTAAGTATAATTAGAATTTCTGTTTTGCCGGGGGACGTTAAACAGGGAGTGTTTCGCTAGAGGACTACAAACAGACAACTGACTACAAGCCAAGCTAGGTTGCAGTTTCCTAAGGGATTAATGGCTTATAAAGAAAAAACCGAGTCCTCAAAATGGTTGATTGCATATAGAAATAATTATGTTCAGGACGAGCCAACTTTGAAATAAAGTTAGCTGGAGAACATCACTCTCCACTCCAGCTGTAGCCAAGCTGTCTACAACAACAACAAATAAAGTTCCAATTTTTATTTAAGTAAACACATTAAATTATTTATTCCATTATGTTTTGTCCAAGTATGCAACGAAGAAGTATAAATAGGAAGAGTTTTTTTTCATCACTGAAGTGGTCAGTTCGGTGATCTTACGAGAACCAGTGCATTCAACGCGCCATCGACGATGGCCGAACCTCCTTTACTTTTCCAAAAAAATATTTTACATGATTCTCTTTATATCCTGGTAATTCTTTCGTGGTACCACGAAACTCTAGTTTTTAAAATTTCCTTGTAAAAACTTATAAATAAAACTACGACTTAAGTTGTGAATAGGTATGTTTAAATAAAAAAAAAAAAAAAAACTCTAGTTGAGAAGCACTGCACACAAGTACTTTGGAGGACCTGTTTTCAAAAATTTCTCAGCACTTTCAGCAGGTCCTGGGGATTCCTGTCTACGTCATCAAAGCTGTCTATGACGTCAGAGCTTCTCCGTCGGGCATACCATTAGTCCATTCTCCATTGGACCGGTCAGTACCTATGCAGTGCGTTTGATCATCTGGTAGGACTCTAGATAAATTCCAGATGAGAGATCAGCAAGTGGAGATATCAGAGACTGTTGTTTATATTATTATCTCTGGACGAGGTACTTCCTCAAATCCTGAAAACATAAACAGTAAAGAGTTATTTTGTAACGTCTGTCCAGCATACTCTTGGTGTTATTATAATAATGTGTTTCTTTGTGTCACTATATCACAATTTTAGTGGGTAACGCAAATTTTTAGGACTATTTGGTATTTTTAATATCTAAATATCTTATCCTATAATTCCGCCACTGGTCGCTTGTGTGATCTTTCACAATGCTTAATAGTTGCCTACCTACACTTGTGGTCTGTGTTGTAGCCTGCCCATCCCGTAGTATACCTCCCCTCTAATGGGCGAGAAGTGACACAATACTTCCCATCTAGGTGCTGGGTCAACACGAGCGCACCGGAAGGTATCCCTTACAAACAACTGTAACCAAATTTTGAATACAATTTTTTGTCGGAGCGGGGGTTCGAACCCGGGACTTTCCGCATGGCAAGCGAGTGCTTGACCACTGAGCTATTCGTGCGCTCTAGTACATAGTACAACTTCTCACTTTTCTGTTTATATGGATACAGAGACGAAACTACGAAAGCATTGTGCGATCTATTTATCAATATATTTATATTTGCAATTACTTGGTTCACTTGTGTAGCAATGCAGTACTACAAGTCATTGAAATGATAATGTTATTACAACAGAGAGGAATGCCTTATCCTTGTTTACATGAAAATCATGTATTCGTGGTGGAGCGGATTAGGCGATAGACTATCGCCTAATCCGCTGATCCAGGTGGCGAGAGGGTCCGTTGGTTCGAATCCTACCGAATATTATTTTTCTCCATAAACCTTTTTTTAGTACGTACACTCCTGTGTTACTTAATGTATGCACAGGACCGATGACTGATACTTTGCATACACATACACAGTACACACGCACACAACCACATACACCCACACACTCTCTCTGTCTGTCTCTCTCTCTCTCTCTCTCTCTCTCTCTCTCTCTCTCTCTCTCTTACACACACACACTTTTATTTTCATATTATGTATCTTATTTGTAGAGATCGGTATTAGGCGAGGCAATACAGTCATAACTCTATATACCTACGTGATGTTTCACCTCAGAAAAATGGTTAAAATCGTCTACAGACTCTGGCATGTAGGTCCCACTATACCTGAATTTTTTTGCCTCGGGTGAGAATCGAACCTACGGATGCCAGGCTACATGGAATGGTATACTCACTCTCTAACCACTCTACCATCGTTGCATGTGTGAAAGAGGGCACGAGGAAACCTTGTATGAAGTGTTTGATTTCTCATATCCGATGTGACCTCCATTAGAAATGACACGAGGGTCTAAGCTAATGCATATTTGAAGATGGATTAAGAATGGACAAGAGGCTCTCATGAGAGGTTAGAAAAAAAAGAATAAGTACCTAATATTACCTCCGATAAATTTCTAATATTAGAAATGAAAAAACTGATTTCAATTTTTTTCATAATTCTGTACACATAATTATAGGAGACGTATTGTAGATGGTCCCATTTTAAATTCATCAACTTTGCACAAGCGGATCTTGGTAATAGAGACCATGCGCCAGACCATTAACTTTTTAATTAAACGCTTATATCTCGCGAACCGCTCACCTGACACAGAAATTTGTGGGACCTAGAATGTAGTAAAAATAGAAATCTACCAAATAAAATAGATTTGAAGAGAATCGGTTAAGCATCACTTTTTGAGTTACAAGTGATTTAGCATAAAATCTCAAAATTGCCAAGTGTATACAATGTGAACCAATCACGAGGAAGTATTGTGTCTATAATTGAGAGTGTTAAAAAAAAAAAACAACAACAAATAAAAGTAGGTACCCTTAAGTCTTCACAGTAAAAGTATCTATTGAATGAGGGATTCAAGACTTGAGTTTCATGACCAAAAACAATATTTTGAAGGTAAAATCTGACACTTTGCATAAGACACTCGACAATATTGAAGTTCTGAGTATCTGCTTGACCTAAGTAGCCATGATAATATTAATAATAACACTCTTTAGTGAAAGTTAACCACCAGGCGAGGTTAATGCTGAAAGCATTTTCTACCACCTAACCACCAGAGTCTTATTTGTTTGTGGTCACAAACTCAAATTAATGAGGAAAAATTCGTGCACTAGTTGGGATTCAAACCAACGGATCCCAACGCTACCTGGATTACCAGACTAGCAACTTAACCACTTGACCACCAGTGTACGGTATCCCAAACAGTGGAGCGAATGAAAACACTCCACCAGATGGCGGACATACTAACAACAAGTAGCCAGCGTCAAAGGCACAATTCTCAAGTTCTAGTTCAGTCATTGAAGTTAAGTAACGTCCAGCAAGGTTAGGACTTGGATGGGTGACCATTTAAATTCGAGCCTTCGTGATGCTGTTTATTCTTGGCACCACTCATGCTGGGTGAGGTTAATTTGAGTAGATGGTTTGTGAGTTTTCAGCGAATGAAGGTTAAAACCCCGTCGTGATATGACTTAAAAAAGGCATGCAGTAGAAGTGAGTGTGCAGTTGAAAGCGACTTTAAAAATATAAAAACTGGCAACCAATGGAAATTCAGAGACCATTCTCATCACAGAATGAAATAATGAATAACAAGTTGAAAGTTATCATATTATAATATAATTATGTTAATCACTTTCGTGATATCACAACTATTCAAACTCACTTTACTATTAAATCTACGCTGAAACCGGGACTTGAACCACCGGCGTCCAGGTTACAAGTCCGCCGCCTTATCGATCAAGCTACTGAGGTATTTTTTTAACGTATGTATATGTACGTATGTATGCATGCATGTATGTCGTCGGTTAGTCTATAAAAAAATGGAACCAACAGACCAAATCTTTGACAAGTGAGTAGAATCTCTCGTAGCTTCAAGTGATCAAGATGAACATTAAGATACGGAGATGGCGAAATAGACAGAGATAATAATTCCGTGTCCGTGAGATAGGGACAGATACCTAAATCACGGTGGTGAAAGGATTATATGGACGTCCTGAACCAATGTCTAGGCTCCTTTCATGTCCATTGGTTCTATTTGGTTTTAACGTCCTAACTTGAGGTAGACAGGACGGGGGTTTTACCCTCCATTTGCTGGGAATCGTACCAGCTACCCACATTAACCTCACCCAGCCTGGGTAGGGCCGGAAATGACAGCCTCACGTGTTTGGAGGGAACAGAATTTGGAGGCTGAGTCCAAACTATTTAAAAGATGAAATACGTTGCGAAGAACACGGACGCTTCTTGGAGTAAAAGAAGACTGTAATAGAGAAAAATTAAAAAAGGCAAAACATTGCAGTTTCCGAAATAATTATATAATAATAATAAATACATAGAACGGATATGTACATAATTATGTATGTACTAAACCACAGGATGTCTTCTTGCTCTAGTTAAGTCGGATCCGATGAGAGATATCTCTCAAACTAATCAAAGTTAGATGGCGGTAAATCCAGATCATAGCAGAAGAGAGGTGAGCAAGATCAACTGGTTGGGTGGATGAGCTCAAACACTTTGAGAAACCTGCGATTAAAAACCTAAAATAAAAACTAGGTTTGATTTGATTTGGTTCAGAGCGCGCGATTAGCTCAGTGGTTAAGCACTCGCTTGCCTTGCGGAAGGTCCCGGGTTCGATCCCCCGTGGCGACAAAAATTTGTATTCTTAGTTTGGTTACAATTGTTTGTAAGGGATACCTTCCGGTGCGCTCGCGTGTTGACCCAGCACCTAAATAGGAATATGCCAGCGTCGATGGCGTGTTGAATGCACCGGTTCTCGTTGGATCACCGAAGTTAAGCAACGTCCAGCGAGGTGAAGACTTCGTGATGCTGGCATTCCGGCCCAACCCAGGCTGGGTGAGGTTAATGTGGGTAGCAGGTTTGTGAGTTTCCTGCGAATGGAGGGTAACACCCCCGTCGTGATATGACCATGCAGTTGAAAGCGACGTTAAAAACCAAAAAAAAATATAAAAAAAAAAAAATAGGAATATTGTGTCACTTCTCGCCCATCAGAGGGGAGGTATAATACGGGATGGGCAGGCTACAACACAGACCACAAGCGTTTACACTAGCTCCTGTTTCATGGCTACGAAATAAAAAAGGCTGTGAAACACTCATCTTAAAAAAAAATCTAGTACCAATCTTCTGAATGATAAGCGAGGATCTTATCTCTAACTGTGCGATCTGTATCGAAAATCTTACCCTACAACACAAGTTCAATCAAGTTTTATTTACAAAATAATGACATAGAATATATACATACATAGATAATAAAATTAAGAAAACAAAACTTGATCAAGGGCGGTGCTAATGCCAACGGCATTCTCTTCCGTTATACAATTATATACATCTGTTATACCCTAGTTATACAATTATACATCTGTTCCCAGATCGCAAAGGAAATGTATATAAAATATTGAGATTTGTTAGCGGCTTCCGTGCCGTAACGGTTGTGAATACTACCTGTAGTACGTAGACTTATCAAAGTTGGCTAGTATTTCTTGCCTTAAAGGCTGATTTTTCTGGCCCTACCAAGGCTGGGTGAGGTTTAATGTCAATGAGTATTTTCACATTTGTTGGTGTATTCAGATAAAATGCGATCAACTACCTAAAAAATATATCTGTCTGTATCCAGAAATATTCTAAAACACGGAGCTGATTTTTTTCTATCAATCTCAGTATATCGTATACAATATTATACTTAAACACATACATATATCATAAAGTATATATACACATACATCCATCACCATTAAGACACAGTCATAGTTAGTGTCTCGATAAAAGCAAAGCAAACATAGTCAACACACCCCATACCTCTAGTCTGAAACTTCACTATTCACTACCGAATGACTAAACTACCTTGAAATGGAGATATTTTTTTTACACATGATTTTTTTGTATCGAAAATCTATCCAGCAAGTCTGCCTCTGTCTCCTTGGGAAAAAAAACACCAGAAAAATAAAGTCCGTCCCATAGCTCTAGGTTAAAAGAAGCAAAAAATTGTTCCAATGTCGGATGCCATATGTTTCGGATTTGTGCAATTCTGATCGATAAATGCAGTCTCTTGGCTGGAGAAGTGACTGTAGACACACTTAACGCTGTCTCTTTTTCCTATAGGGCGTCCTACACACCTAGCTGAGGTGTTTAATAACAATCACTACTAGGCCCATCATAATAATAAAATTATGGTAAAGGACCGTGCACTGGTCGCCAAGTGGTTAAAGCACTAGTCTGGTAATCCAGGTGGCGTAGAGATCCGTTGGTTCGAATTCCACCCAATAAAATAAAATACTATACTCACAAGTCAAAGCACTCAGAGCTTCAAAAAAATACTATACTCATAAGGCAAATCACTCAGAACTTCAATAAAATACTATACTCATAAGTCAAAGCACTCAGAACTTCAATAAAACACTATACTCATAAGTCAAAGCACTCAGAACTTCAGTAAAATACCATACTCATAAGTCAAAGCACTCAGAACTTCAATAAAATACTATACTCATCACAAAAGTTAGTTAAAGCTACACAGATCGAGCTGGATTGTAGGTGATGTGGATTCCACAATCTAGTAAAAGTTGGTATGAGATTGATACCGGCGGCCTTGTGTCGAAAGATATCCATTAGCCCTATAGCCGCGCAGTTAATTACCTACACATGCAATTGAAACCTATTGGTCAAAGCTAGCAGGTTGGGTGAGGTTAATGTGGGTAGCTGGTACGATTCCCAGCGAATGGAGGGTAAAACGGCCGTCCTAATCCAGGACGTTAAATCAAATAGAATCGTTGGCGTTAGGAAGGGCAAAAAATGTGTCAAAACCAACCAACCTTAACCATGAGGTTAAACAACGTCGACCCTATTTAACACGTTCGTTACCAAGCCAATTTTTTCAAGTTTTACGTAGGGACCAGGCGGTAAAGTCGCTGTTGCATCCTGGGTACCAAAATGATTTTTTTTTGCATATTTGGCATCGTATTTGTACAAGAATCGATCCTATATCTGTTCTAATACTAACAACCTACCTCAAAAAGGCCATATATGGATGTCCGGTCCCTCGGTAAAATTTTGATAACGGCCACATGTGTGTTTCGGTCCCTCGTTAAAATTTTGATAACGGCCACATGTGGCCGTTCGGTAACGAACGTGTTAAGCGGAATAAGACAGAATAAAAAAAGAAAAAGAGAAGCTCAAAAGCTAGCAGTATGGTTAAAGCACAAGCGTCGACAGTAGCTCCTGTTTCATGGCTAGAAAAATAAAAAAAAGCTGTGAAACACTCATCTTTTCACACAAAAAATCGGAGCAAAAAAATATTTTTTTTACAAGAAAGAACACAATACTTCCGATGTCTAATATGGTTAGGGCTGAAGCTCAAAGGAGTCAATTGTCTCCTCAGGACCAAGTCTGAAGAACGTTTTGTAGGGTCAGAAGAACAGCCTTAAGATAGATTTTAATACAGTCAAACCTGGATATAATGAGAAACATTTCTGGGTCAGAAATACTCCTTTATAAGGGAAATTAACCATTTTATAAGATAAACCTGTGACAAATTACGGAAAGCTAAATGCAAAGTATTTTCGTTTCATAAAGCTTTACAACTCACTTTACGATTTCCCTTTGAAGTTCAAAGGGAAATCGTTTGAACTGCCACTCAAACGTTCATATTGAAAATGTAAACAAAAAATTTAAAAAAAAAAATATTTTTTATGAATTCAATTAATTTTCTTGTGTCTTTCGGTTTTCTCTAATTCATTCTAATAAACAATAAGCTCTAGTGAAAATGGAAGAACATGTGTGGCAGTTCACTTGACAAATGACATTAAAAATCAATTCGTAAAGTTTCTTTACGGAACAGAATTTAATTCTTGAAGTGTGACCTCGTCAAGTATGAAGTGTAAAAAGCTTTATAAATTTTCCGGTCCCTTTAGTTCTCTTACAACCAAATTTGACTATACAAGTAGCCTGAAATACACAGGTGAACACATTGGTTCTCAGGAGAATATGTAACCATTAGCTGTATGCTATCTGAACAAGTTGGAAAAACCTTAAGATCTCTTCATTTTACCAGAACTGTTGATGAAACCATCATTAGTTCAATTCCGGAAACCCCATGATGTTCTGTAGATCCGTCACATTAGTTTGTTTCTAGTACACAAAACACTTCCAGGTAATTCTAATAGTTTCCTAACGACCAAGGTTCTTGTATTGTTATCATTAACTCAGCAACATTGACCATCAAATTCATCACCATCAAATACGTAGTATAATATCACCATAGGGTGGCGTCATCGTGACCGATGGTAGCCAGACAGTGGAGTAATGACTCAGCACTTCTACCACTGTCTTTACAACGAGGCTAATAATTGACAAGGGTCCTCAGAACCAAGCAAATGCTGGTGTACTCCCTATTTATAGTCCCCCAACCAGACTGCTGGTCTACTCCCTGTTTATAGTCCCCCAGCCAGAATTGCAATCGTTTTCAGAACTCTATCTCATACTTTGGGAGGAATATCTTGTAAGATAACTTGTAAGATTGGTGCTAAGTTGACTAATACGTCATCAACATTTCCATCATCATAAAATACGTAGAAAACACTGATCATTTATTACATAGTCAACTTTACTTGCAATCTTCTTTACTAGAAGCTCTTCAAAGCTTAGGAGAAGTACCTTTGTATAAATGTTTCTTTATAAAGAAAATAAATAAATAAACTACTTATTATTTTTAAAAAAATCGTCATCAGAAATTGAGAACTGCATCTCATACTTTGTGCAAGGAATATCTAACTCTACCTTTTTCGGTGCTATAAGCTGACTAAAACCAGCCAAGTTAAGCAGGCACGGGTTAAGCTGACTATTGACCTAGGCACTTGTTCAGGCGAGGAGAACTGGTTCACTGGTTGACATGCTTTGCTCCACAGCCACAACTCTGACCGTTTCATTCATTTCAGTCCCTTGCTCAGCCTACATTAAACTCTATGATAAAAATAAAAGTAATAATAATAAATAAATGAGAAAATATGAATCACTAGCGGGCTGTCGCCCGCTTTGCGGGCCGAGGCATGGCCCGCAAAGCAAAAAATCCTTTTTTGCCAATGACAGGTGTTGTAGTGGGAATTTCGAAAAATCCCGTCTTATTGCACATCTAAACTATAAGACAAAGCTACCTACCAAGTTTCAGCTTTCTAGGACTTACCAGTTCGGAGAAACAGTGATGAATCATTGAGTGAGTCAGTCAGTCAGTGAAACTCTCTTTTATAAGTATAGATAATCTCAGTAGTCACCGTTACCGAGTGAGTTAGCGCGCTAGGCATTGCACGTATGGTGACCTGGGTTAGATCACCAGCAGGGTAGGAATTTTTCTGCTCTGTACTTGGATGTTCGGGGTCCACTGATACCTCGTGAGGAAAAATGAGTAGTTACTTGTATGAGTAACGACCAGTGGCGGCATTACCAGAATAAAAAGAAATTAATGTAATAGAATAATTCTAAAAGTAAATTAGGCTCTTAGTAATGATACGCTACCCAGAAGAATTGTGAAGAGGCCTATTGCTTCACCACAGATAAATCATACATACATACGTAATTTTCGAATCTTGTGATCTCCTGTGGTAACCGCTACAACAAACAGCAATGCTGGGATAATCTATACAAGTATACGTATTGCAATTCCGGTCATTGTCAACAAGCACATTATATGTATCACTGTACTGGGCCATGCCTCAACCAAAGTTGGGTCACGGTATGAGGGCGGCTGAGGTTGAGGGCCGAAATCAATATTAAGGGCCGAATTATAAAATAGGATTACATTAAGTTTAATCGTGGTGGACACTAAAGGGTTTTTGAAGGAGCCCTTTTGAAAAAGCCAAGCGGCCGTAGGTTGAATCCTAGAAGACAACTTTATTTTGTAATGTATAACAGATTAAAATGTAATGTTTAGTTATATTAGTTTTTTAAACCTCATTAAAAATAAGAAGAAGAAGAAGAAGAAGAAAAAAATAAAAGAATTAAAAACAGCTATCCTATTTATGTTACCTAATCACTTTCGTGATATCACAACTGCATGCTGAAACTCACGCTGAAATTTCTTTTTAGCAATTTTGGAACTCGAACCACCGACCTCCGGGTTACAAGCCCGCCGCCCTATTGATCAAGCTACTGAGGTCGGTAGTCTAATGTTAACCTCATTAAAAGTGAGACAACATGAGCCGCCAGAACCATAACTCACCAGTCAGTGGCATACTCTATCAGCAGATCAGTGAGATACTGTCTGACTGCCACAGCTAGGCGTATCTATCATCTTACCGCTTGCGTCTGTCTCTGCCTGCCATCAGAGAAATGATTGCTTCCGAATCTAAGTAAAGATATTTATATTTATATATTTTATTAAACATAAAAAACATTCTTAAGAAGATCATCTTTAGGATGACAACCCAAAACGCTTGCAGCATTGCCTCGTTGAACTGCAAGGCTTATTTGTTGCAGCAAATAATTTCCCGATCTTAGGTCTCCAGTTTTTTTTACAATTGATCTTTTTAGTTCTTCTAGCCATTGTTTAGCTTCTTTACACATCGACCCCATTGTTTCAATAGCAAAAGTTTTCAAAATGTAATTCTGTTGTTCTAGATGCAGATATTTTCTATGTTTGTTTACACATGCTCTCTCTGCGGCTGCTCCAGCATTACTTTTGGTAAGCGGGAGGTTTGAGGGTGCTAGGGTATCGCTACATGTAGCATCCCATACCAAAATCTGCCCGTTGGACCATGGCACGATTGTAATTCCATCGGGTCTCGATATATTTTCAGGACATAAACCCGGTGGTTCCAGGGCTAAATACTAAGATATTAATAACGCTCTTTAGTGGAGAGTAACAAACAGGCGAGGGAGGTTAATGTTCAAAGCATTTTCTACCGCCTAACCCTCAGAGTCTTATGTGGTCACAAACTCAAATCAATGAGAAAAAATTAATGCACTGGCTGGGTTTTGAACCAACGGATCCCTACACTAGCTGGATTATAAGACGAGTGTCTGAACCACTTGACTACCAATGCACGGTTATACTAAGATTGTCTCTCTGAGGACACGTGAAACATCGATATTATGCCACCTTTATTCATGGGATACCTAGGTACTACCTCTTTGTCAAGCAGAATATAATAACACCAACCCTGGGTGGTGTTGGGAAAGACAACCAGCCGTAAACTATACGAGTACCAGAACCAACCAACCTCAACCGTGAGGAACAGTTTGAACAATGCCAACCCCAAATAGGTTAGGGAAACGGCAAAGTGAAAGAATAAAATGGAGAGTAAGGCTAAAATACTCTAAACAAATTTAGAGTATTTTAATCGTGCTAATGCTCTTTTTCTGTTATTATTATCTATTCAAAATTTACTGTCAAATATAGACCTATAGGTTATAGGTATCTAAATGGGTAACATTTCTTGCATTGGGTGGGATTCGAACCAAAGGATCCTCAAGATACCTGGATTACCAGACTAGTGCCTTTGCCTTAACCACATTCAGTAGTTTGTATTTGAGTGTCATTCACTAAGTGTTATTTATATTTATACTGCCTGATTAGGACTACTAAGTCCCATTATTCTAGTAGTAAGCCCAAGACACATAATTATGTGTTAAAAATCCCAAATGGGAGGATAACTTGTCATGTCCCGGCTGGGTTTTGAACACACGAACTCAAGAAACTTTGGATTCACAGAGTGCCGCCTTCACCACTGAGCTACCGCGACAGACTTTTCTTTAACTTAACATAAATATGACAACTAACATTTCTTACAGGGTTGCGAGGAAGTTATTTGACACTCCGAGACAAGCCGGAGTTTTAATGTCATTGCCTATTGTCTTGTCATACTCCAGCGTATTATCATTTCTAGCAAAAAAAATAAATATTATAAGTCTAGATTATTGTCTAGATGCTATCTTATTCTTCCATGTTGGTGTCAACGGCCGCTAATCTAGTCATCTGACAGATGACTAGATCCAGCTTAGTCCTGGGTGGATCAGGATACTAAGGACCTTCTTATAGGTAACTATGTACATTATGTACAAACATGTACAGGGGTTTTTTTTTCTTTTTTAGTGGTCAGATAGGGGAAAATCTTTAATAAAAGACACTTATATAAGGAGTGTGGGATTTACACCCACTAAAAAACCCATCTCCCCGTTTTAGATACAACATACCCGGATCTGTTTGGTGAACATTACTTCAGGTACTATGTACAGGGTGGGATCATTTTTGTGTTAATCACAACTGTGACTCAAATGTGAACTTGGTAATATTTCCGATTGATATACTGGACTCAAACCACCGACCTCCAGAATACGAGTCCGCCATCTTATCGCTCAAGCTACTGATATTACTTTACAGATTTTTTTATATATTTTTTTTTTTTTTTAACTTTTTACATAAAGTCCTTCGAATAAAAGCAATTACATAGTGGAAAATCCTACCTATTTTTGATAGATAATTAATGGTTAAGGCACCAGACTGGTAATCCAGGTATCTGTTGGTTTGAATCCCACCTAATGCACGAATTTTTCATCATTAATTTGAGTTTGTGACCACACATAATAGGTAATAATACTCTGAGGGTTACGTGGTAGAAAATGCGTTAAGCATTAACCTCGCCTGGTGCTTATCTTCCACGAAAGAGTATTATTATTATTATTATTACTCAAAACCCTTTGAATAAAGGCAATTACAAATTGGTAGGTATATCCTACCTATTTTTGATAACTAATGGTCAAGTTTTCCTCGAAGGAGATATTCCAGAAAATTTCTACGTCTCATGACGTAATTTTCTCGAAGGCCACGCGAGTCTGCAGGTTTCAATTAAATATCCACTCGTGGAAAATAGGTATTATTGTAATTATTGGTGATGATTATTTATTCCGACACGTCTCTTAGGTTAATTATTTTCATCTACGTCTATATCTACCAGGCGTGGCCGCTGCTGAGGAACTCCAGTACTTTAGACGAAAAAGAAAAAGAGATTCTCAAATCCTAGCTCTTTCACAATAAAAATCATCATACATTTCTAGAATAATTAATATATTATTATAATATTTGGCATGGTAAACAAACTTAAACTCTTTAGATACTGAAGAAGCGACTCTATAAATCCCATTTTAATTATAATAATAATTATACTCTTTAGTGGAAGGTAACCACCAGGCGAGGTTAGTGCTCAAAGCATTTTCTAGCACCTAACTCTCAGAGTCTTATTATGCGGTCACAAAATCAAACTAATGAGGAAAAATTCATGCACTGGGTGTGATTCAAACCTACGGATCCCTACGCTACCTGGGTTAACAGATTAGCGCGTTAACCACTTGACTACCAGTGTCTAGTTCATGTGGTAGCTCCCCCAAATCATTTTCCTAATGCCCGAGCCTGGCTTCCACCGTCTGTGGTAAGTGGTTGTGGCTTTTTAGTGGTGTTCTAGGTAACTATATGTGGTTATTTGTTATTTTTCCTATGGATTGAATTTATTTACCATCTATGCTGGCTAGGAGTTATTACATGATAGTGTGTTATGTTGTTGTAACCAACATAACTGTGGGGATGGGGAAGTCGGATTTTTTTTTATCATATAGGTAGGTACGGAAATATTTCCTATCGTAGGTAATTTATTTTTTATTTTCAATGTCTTATTTTTGTTTGAAAATTATCTCTGTCGTTGAAATTTTAACTGTATCACAATAGTTATAAGTATTATATTGTCAATCCTACTCACTTTGTAACTATTATACAATAGATACTTCAACTTTTTTTTTTATCTATCTATCTAACTGTGGGGAAGTGCCATAGTTTCCAGCCAAACTTAAAGTAGGCTTGTTCTCAGCCACATCTTCTGTATATGTTGGCTAGGTATTATTACACGATACTGTGTTATATTGTTGTAACCTGCATGGCTACAGATGTGGGGAAGTGACATGGTGTCCAGCCAAACTTTTAATTGGCTCGTTCTGAACCACATATTCTTCGTGCGATCAACCATCGTGAGGACTTGGGCTGTTTTAATTTGGGTTTAACGTCACAGTCAACTGCATGGTCATATCACGACGGGGATTTCACTGTCCATTCGCTAGAAACTCACAAACCATAGCTAGTAGCTAGTCTCCTGACCCAGCCTGAGTAAGGCCGGGAATAGCCAGCATCGAACTCTTTTTCGAATACCGAAAAAAAGTTCGACCCAGAGCGAGAACTTCTTTTAAGTTCACGGAGAAATTCCTCCATTTTTATAATTATCACTAGGTAATTTAGGCATTGCAATACAACTGATGTATTCACCGTACCATCGAAGCTGACTAAGTTGAACCTTGATAGTATTAATATTCACATAACGACACACAATAGAGTAGATAATGATTGGACAAACAGAGTTATTACACATATAGTTATCTTCATTGAGGAATAACTAATAGAAAACTCGTAATGCCTCAAACATGCCTCGTCAAAACGGCCATCTTGGTTAGTTTTAACACAGATGTGACAGAGGAAATCACAACAATAACAAAACAATTTTTCTTCTTACATGCTTTTGAAGGTAATTACGGCAGCCATATTGGATAGTTTGCTAAAAAGGGACACATTTTTTACCAACGGGATCGGTAGGTCCTATTAGCACTGCACTTGAAATAATGAAAATATTTCGGTTCCAAGTGCAGTATGCAGAGTATGCTATCAGGAAAGGTAGGTTTTTAGTGGGTGGAAATCTGACACCCTAGGCCAACCCCTGGGTGTCTTTAAAAGACTTTTTCCCGTCCTTCCTTTCTTGTCTGTCCCGGTAGCTCAGTGGTAAAGGCGACACTCTGTGAATTCAGAGATTTCAGAGGTTGTGGGTTCTAAACCCAGCCGGGACATGACAAGTTATCCTCCCAATTGGGATTTTTACCACATAATAATATGTCTTGGGCTTTCTGCTGGATAAATGGGACTTTAATAGTCTTCATCGGGCAGTATACTCGTATATAGGGTGATATTATTATTATTCCTTTTAAAATATAGCCATGAAATATACGTCATGACACTCATGACGACTCCATTGCTAATGCCTCCATCGTTATCTTGACGATGCAATGGCTAAGATAGAGTTACAGTGAGAAGTTCCAGGTGGTTATTTCGAGATGATGAGAGCTAAATGTCTGTTCCCCTCCCGAGTGGTCAACTTTTCAAGGATGCAGAAATGTGACGAGACCTCCACCACAAGTCTTGACTTGAGCTAGCAGTCCTAGGAGCGAGGTCTTCTCAGGTGATCTCAATCATTCCTACATATTATCAAACTGCCTGTCTTTTTTTTTTTTTTTTTTTACTAAATTTTTGAACATACATCGCGAGGACAGAGCTTAGTAGAGTGACGGAGTGCTTTTTTAATTAGCATTTGTTAGTGCTATATTTAGTGTTATTTAAAAAATTGGAAGTCTAAAATCAAATTTTACTGTTAAATCTCAAGCATCAATTTTTTTATTATTATTTCTTTTTTCTTCTTTCTTTTTTTTTGAAATGTGTAAGGACTTTAAAATATAATTATGAATTATAACATGGATTTTGTTAATATAATTTTCATATGTATTTCTAAACTGTGTAAGAATAAAAAAGTGAAGATATAGTACCACTCTTGAGTAAATGCTTGTTCGAACCTAATCACCTACAAAAGTACACTTTTGTGACATAAATATTTACGGTCAAAATTATTTTTGATTTTTAAATTTTAAATCAACTTGAAAATGATAAATTGATAATCTTTTGTGCTCAAATTAACTGTTCCAAATAACACTGAAATTTTAATAAATATATTTTATTGTTCCATATATGAATTCATGAATTAACTCATACTAAAAATCAGAAGTTAGGTACCTTAAAATAATTGTACCAATTTTTTTTCTTTCTTAATCCAGATTAGTGATTGAGTGGAAGAGCTCAAATGTGAGAACCCTGCCACTAGAAAGCCAAAAAAAAAAAAAAATAATAATAACCTTGTCAACGTTGTCCTATATTCAAGTCAGTCTACCTATTTTTATTTTCCCCGCCCACATTTTCTATTTGCACCTACTTCTTTCGATTTTGATATCAACAAATTTATTGCTTGTTGATTTTTTAATTAGAAAATATATTATTTTTATTATTATGATAATTATATTACTTTGGTACGTAATATACTCTAACCAGCGGAATTATGAGTCCACTAACTTATTGTTTTTCCAAAACTTTTCCTTGTAATTAATCTAAACTTGAAACATTTTATTTTATTTTTTTGGTATTGAACATTTTACAGATATTTTTGTTTTGTTTTATTTATTTATTAGATATTAATATCCTTGATGGAAAAATTATAAGTAGGATTTCCACTGAATATTTAAAACATGTAAAAATCATTCCCAGAAGTCCACAGTGGAAAGAAAATAGCCCTAGCAGGCATAAAATGAGTGGGAAAAACATTTAAATAAATAGGTCTTGAATTTTGCAATTCAAGTGCAATTCAAGAGCATCCTGTATAAGAAATTACTATCGAAACAAGCGCAAATAATCCACTTTAAAAAGGTAAGAGTTTATTTCTCGTGAACATATTTCTAGGGCCACCCTGTATAAGTATATGCTTATTATTTCTATTTATTATACATAGTATGTATTAGGCGTGCTTGTGCAATAATACTCATTTAACATTCTTAGAAGCATAATTATAAGCTGATGAAAAACACCTTTGCAAATTATACCTTAGTATTTTAATTCATAATTATGGATAAAAATTTTTAATCGGATAAAACAGAGGGTAAAACCTCTGTTCTGAATCACTATTCCTATTATTTTCTTGTATTACTGTTCTGATCATTTAACCCTGAATATCTCACTCGGATATTACTTCCGCGAAATTTCTAATATTAGAAATCGAAAATATTGTGTTCGTTTTTGTAAAAAAAAAAATGTTTTTTTTTGTTCCGATTTCCATTTTTTTTCACATTTCTGGACGTTTCATAACCTCCTGAGCAACTTTGGTTATGGGTCTGTCTATCAGTCTGTCTGTCGGTCTGTTAAAAATATTCCTTGTAGCGTGTGAATATCGGAAACTACAAAACAGATTTCGAATAAATTTGTACACATAATATGGCAGACGTTCTGTAGATGGTCCCATATTAAATTCATCAACTTCGCACTAGCGGTTCTGGGTGAAAGAGACAATGCACCTGACCACTAACTTTTTACCTAAAAGCTTATACCTCGTGAACTTGAAATCTTATATCTCGATTTTGATGAAATTTTATATGTATATCCATATGCATATTATTGTTTTACATAGGCCATTTATAATATTTATTTTAGCAAAATAATATGATTGAGCTCTGATATTTAAGAAAATCCAAAATTTTGAACAAAAAGTGCAAAAATGAGGTCTAGGGCTTGCCGATACAGAATTTTTTTGTTGAATTTAGAATGTAAAAACCATTAAAAACTGTAGACGCTTGGGGTCTGTGTTGTAGCTTGCCCATCCCGTAGTATGCCTCCCCTCAGATGGGCGAGAGGTGACACAATACTTCCCATTTAGGTGCTGGGTCAACACGAGCCCAGCACCGGAAGGTATCCCTTACAAGCAACTGTAACCAAATTTTCAATTTTATCGGCTCGTGGTATCGAACCCGGCACTCTCCGCATTGGATATCTTAGCACTGAACTATTTTTTTTTTTTTTTTTTTTTTTATGCATACACAGTACACAGGTACACACGTAATAATACTATTGCATTTCGTGTATGATGGGTACATCTACAATATTATGATAAAATATACATACTTAAATATTACATAATACATTTGGTATATAGATAAAAATTAAAATTGACATAACATTCTAACTACTAAAGGAACCGTGCGCTCTGTGGTATCTGCACTTAACTACTTATATCACGGAAATGGAATTGTTATTTTTAATTTTATTATTACAAGTTCACGTGTCGAGATAGTTCACGCCAAATCTAATGTAGTTCGTGAATGTGTGATTTCAACAGTATTTTAGGAAACGATTTAATCGTTTAATTCGAAGTTTTGATACCATAGGAACAGGTATTTTTTCCCCCTATTTTTTTAGGAAAGAAAATTGAAAATAATTTCCCATTAGCTCTGCCTCAGTGGAGTTAGTGTGGTGAAATATTTTCCGTTTCCAATTGAAGAAGTGCAACGGAAAAACGGTTTTATTAACCTCTTAACAAAGAGACATTATTTTGTTCTAAATAAGCGAAAGATAGCTTTGGAAAGTATAGATTTATTTTTTGAAGCAAATATTAAAAAAAAAAAAAAAATATAATTGTATTTTTTTTGTATCGCCAAGATTTTTTTTAAATATTTTTTTTTTTTTCTCTCTCGAAAATATTATTAATAATACCCAAATACTCTTATAAAATGTAGCCTATCTAACTTTGTTATTAATAATTACTATACCTAACTTTTTATTTATTGATTTATTAACCGTGGCGCGTCGGTTTCAACTGCATCATGTCATAGCACAGTTAACTGCTTATCACTTATTTGATTACTTACTACAATGTTCTTTTAATTTTCATTTTAATGTATTACAATTATTTTAATGTCTGGACTATTATTTGGTTAAAGTAAAGTGATACGAGTATATATCTACATCTACATAAATATATTATGTATATTATTAACGACCATTAATCAAAGACATGTACCAACTCATATTTTTTAATTAAATGAATAATTAATATAGGACATAGGTATTAGGTAGTACCTATAACTAATTCTTAAAAAAAAAAATGTTTATGTATTTTTATTTTTATTTTAATAAAAAAGGAATTAGTAGATACCTATAGCTAATTTTTGAAAAAAAAAACTGTTAATGTATTTTTTTTTAATAATAATGATAAATTGATTTGAATATTTAATTTATTACGAAGCTGTGATTTTCATAATACGAATTAAAAATTAAATGTCAGCTAACATGCATAATTTATTATTATAATCAGTAACTATACATTACTTTACTAACTAGGTCAAAGCCATCGATAGTTATTATCTACCTATTTTTATTTTTTATTTCAAAACAGGTGAATAATTTAACAAATGAGTATTTAAAAATTATTTAATGTAAATCCTTTAACTTATTCAAATGAACATTTTATATAGATTTTTTCTTAAAACCTAGGTATATCGTCTTCGAAATAACTGCATTTTTACATTTTGTTAATAGCATCTATAATTGGAAGGTCATTTGAAAGATATTAAAAAAAATTAAACAACTGAAAAAAACCCTAAAGAGTGATACAAAAACCCTAAAAGTGATTTTTTAAAGAAACACAATAATATAAGAAGTAGTATTGAAACCATATGAATCCTTAAAGTGATACTGAAGACCTTCGTGTAATTTTAACTGGAGAACCCTACTTTTGCTGTGTCAGGATTGAAATATTGGAACCCTAAGAAACCTTAACTATTGAATATCAGGATGAAATCTTGATAGCTGGAAACATCAGTAAAGGATCTACTGTCAAGATAACAGGTAAGAGATTTATTATTATTATTATATTAAGCTTTATTAGGTATAGAACAAAAATATATACAGTAAAATACAATGAAATTATAAAGAAAAAACAAAAAGATTGAGCAATGATACAAGAACAAAAAAAGAATGAAGGTAATGTCCTACCTAAAGGGCGTCTTAAATACGAGGATGCGGTCAGAAACTCAAATTAATAAGGAAATTCATGCACTGCGTGGTATTCGAACCAACGGATCCCTGCGCTATCTAGATTACCAGACTAGCGCGTTAACCATTTGACTGCCAGTGACTTGCATTGTTGCGAAGTGTTTTGCAACGTTTCATGCTCCACTTTTAGATGAAAAAAAAAACCGAATTGATCTAATCCCATTGACTGTGGAATCCCACTGACTGATTCAATTTTTTTTTTTAAGAATGAGTTTTTCACAGCCTTTTTTTTCGTAGCCATGAAACAGGAGCTACTGTAGACGCTTGTGGTCTGTGTTGTAGTATGCCTCCACTTTGATGGGCGAGAAGTGACACAATACTTCCCATTTTAGGTGCTGGGTCAACTCGAGCGCACCGGAAGGTATCCCTTACAAACAATAATTGTAACCAAATTAAGAATACAAATTTTTGTCGGCACGGGGGATCGAATCTGGGAACTTCCGCATGGCAAGCGAGTACATAACCACTGAGCTAATCGCACGCTCTTAATGCAAACACAGAATAAGAGTTATGTTGCGAAATGTCTCGCAACATAATGTTGCACTCAGTGGCATCCCGATTTTGTCTCAATTCTTCTCAACGTGAGTAGTGTAAGAGAAACGATGACAGTTTCAATATCCTATCTCTTGTTTACACAACTAGATCACATCTTGTTTATATCAGCGTGTTTAATTGTTTATAACCTTGTTTCAAGACTTGAAGAGATAGCCATATTGTTTGTAGTTCAACAGCTGTTTAAACCAAGTTCATGAACTCGCAAGATTGGTTTAGTTTTGTTTAGCAGTACAAACAATCCAAAGACGCTGAGCGAACTATAAACATTTTTTTATTAAAGATAACTGGTAGTTCTGTGAACTGTAAACCTCACACAGATTCTCTATTATCCCTTTTCTATTTTATAATAAAGGGACTTTTCAGTCCTACCTCGGCAGTATAAACTAAGTATATTCTATTCTATTATCGAATTTAATCTTCGATATCCGATTCTTCAATCTTCATCATAAAAAAAAAGATTTCAGATTCCTACATCGATTCTTGATCCCATTTGAACATGTCATTTTGAGTGTGGTAGTCCTTGCTTCGACATCCGATTCAATCATTTTCGATATCCGATTCTTGATAACAGAATAATCGATCTGAAACTAGTTGACATTCGACACTGAAGTCAATATATACTTATCTCCCTTACCTTTATCCCATATTAGCTTTTGTTGCTTTTGGGTCGGCATTGTTCAACCTTTTGATTGAGATTGGTAGGGTGGAGCACGTTTTTTTATGGCTGGATGCCCTTTCTAACGCCAACAATTCTATTTGGTTACTTTCTGATCTGGACGGGGGTGTTACCCTCCATTCGCTGGGAATCGTACCAGCTACCCACACTAACCTCACCCAGCCTTAGAAGGGCCGGAAATGCCAGCTTCACGTGTTAACGGAGGGTTTCTTTGAAAACAGAATTTTCTTCGAAAAGTCTGCTCGAACTGGGGATCGAACTCGGGATCTCTGGACTACGGGCAGTAGTCACAACCATTACGCCACGGAGGCCGGCCGACACTGACGTCATTGAACACGATATATATTATGTTCATAGATTCTTGGTCCTCTCACATCAAGTGAGCGAATGACCATTGACCAAGTCGGGCATTGAACACGTGACTCAGCGAGTGGTAGTCTTTGTGACCTCAGGGTAGGTGAACATGTTTCCCTATAGGTCAAAATCAAGCCACAGGGTGGTCAACAAGCACTAGAACATAACAATCGTGGCTTTCTGACTAGACACTGACAGTAACTAATTTTAAAAAAAGGTGCCCCGGAACCTTTTTTTTTTCTTCTAAAAGTAGGATAACAGTCCAAAGGCCGAATTGTAAAATAGGATAACAACCGTCTTTCAAGTCGAAGTTTCAACCAATCACAGCGCACTATAACCTGACTTGAGTTAGGGTCTGGCTTAATTATATGCGGTAAGTGTGCCCCGGAATCGCTTTCGCGTTACTTCAGGGCACTTTACCTTTACATCCATGCCATTCCGGAAAGGGAAAATTTCGGTTAGAAATTTCCACTCCGGCCGGGATTCGAACCCGCAACCTCCGGGTCAGGAACCAATGCTCTTAACCACTGAGCCACGGAGGTCGGCAGTCAAAAGCACAAATTAACTGGGTATACGGTATATAAGTCTGCCGTCTTTTCGATCACGCTACTGAGATCGGTCGAAAAATATTAAGTATTGTATAATAACAACTAGATTTTTTTCAATATTCGAAAAATTGGCTATTGATGAAAATCCTTTTCAGTACTGCGTATTATGGACAGTCTGGTTTATCTTCACCTAATCCTATTTTACAATTTGGCTATAAGCGCCGAATTCTAGAACAGCAGGATTAAATTTAAGACAAGCCAGACTGTCATCATATTTCTGTTAATCACTGTCGTGATATCACAACTACTCAAACTCGCTTTACTAAATCCACGCTGAAACCGGGACTTGAACCACCGACCTTAAGGTTACAAATCCGCCGCCTTATCGATCAAGCTACTGAGGTTGGTAAACTAGACTGTCCCTCAAGTCAGGCTATAGTATCCTGTGATTGGTTGAAACTCCAACTTGTGGGAGGGCCTAGCTTATCTTAAATTTTTTCCTCTTTTATAATCGGCTTTAACAGAAAAATTGTAAATTAAATTGCTACAAATATGATAGCAAGACCATCACTCAAGTCAGACTATCCTCACCCAGCTCCGGTGCGCTGTGATTAGTTAGTATTTCGATGTCGCAGGTAATCCTATTTTATAATTTGGGCCAAAAATTTTTGAAGAAAATAGGTGCGCCCTAAATTTATAACCTAGATCTTTGTTCCTTGTTAAGTGTCTCTCATCTCAATACTGGTGTTCTTTGTTTAAATCTGAGTCACCCCCAGCCAGACTGCTGGTCTACTCCCTGTTTATAGTCCCCCGGCCAGACTACTGGTCTGTTCCCTGTTTATAGTCCCCCAGCCAGACTACTGGTCTGTTCCCTGTTTATAGTCCCCCAGCCAGACTACTGGTCTATTCCCTCTTTATAGTCCCCCAGCCAGACTACTGGTCTATTCCCTGTTTATAGTCCCAAGGCCAGACAACTGCTGTTTATAGTCCACCAGCCAGACTACTCGTCTATTCCCTGTTTATAGTCCCCCAGCCAGACTACTGGTTGAATTCGTACAAGTCCCCGTAGCTTAGTGGCAAAGGCGGCACTCTGTGAATCCAGAGATTCCAGAACTCGCCGGTTCGAAACCCAGCCGGGACATGACAAATTATCCTCTCATTTGGGATTTTTACCACATAATAACACGCCTTGGGCTTACTGCTGGAATAATGGGACTTAATAGTCCTAATCGGGTAGTATAAATAAGGCGATATTATTATTATTATTAAGTCAACTACAAAGACCAGCAATTAAGGGCGGAATTCATAGACAACATCAATAACTTAAGTCGTTGCTAAGTGTCGATTTTCCCTATCTTGCACAGTACGCAATCCGTGACTTAGTGCCACAGAGATATTACAAAAACGTCTATTAATTCCGCCCTAAATATCCTGTTCTTGTATGTGGGACTGTAACTTTCAGAGTCCCCTGTGTTTATGTGTACAACCAGAACAATCTTAATAGGAGACCTGGTGTGACCCTGGGGACATCGCTTGATATTTATAATACCTGTCTATCCAGAGGTACATAGATAAATAGATATATTATACGGGGTTATCAATAAACTATCAAGTATATCTGTTTGTGTAATCAGGATACCTGGAAAATGCGTACTTATGTAGGAAACCTGGATAAACAGGACTGGAGTAAGAAAGAAACCTGGATAAACAGGACTGGTGTAAGAAGGAAACCTGGATAAACAGGACTGGTGTAAGAAGGAAACCTGGATAAACAGGACTGGTGTAAGAAGGAAACCTGGATAAACAGGACTGGTGTAAGAAGGAAACCTGGATAAACAGGACTGGTGTAAGAAGGAAACCTGGATAAACAGGACTGGAGTAAGAAAGAAACCTGGATAAACAGGACTGGTGTAAGAAGGAAACCTGGATAAACAGGACTGGAGTAAGAAAGAAACCTGGATAAACAGGACTGGAGTAAGAAAGAAACCTGGATAAACAGGACTGGTGTAAGAAGGAAACCTGGATAAACAGGACTGGTGTAAGAAGGAAACCTGGATAAACAGGACTGGTGTAAGAAGGAAACCTGGATAAACAGGACTGGTGTAAGAAGGAAACCTGGATATAAAGGACTTGTGTAAGCAAGAAACCAGGAAAAAAATCTTGGTCCTCATAGAATCATTATCATCATAGGGTGGCGTCATCGTGAACGATGGTAGCCAAACAGTAGAGGAATGTCTCAGCACTTCTACCACTGTCTTTACAAGGAGGCTAATAATTGACAAGGGCCCCTAGAATCAAACCAATGCTGGTCTAATCCCTGTTTACAGTCCCCCAGCCAGACTGTTGGTCTACTCCCTGTATATCCTCATAGAATAAGGACCAATTTATAAGTTGCATGCTTGAGAAAGCTTCCGTGGGGAAATTTTTGTGACTACTGCCCGTATTATAGAGATCTGCTGGTTCGACTCCCGGTTGGAGCAGACTCTTCGAACAAAATTATCTTCCATCCTAACACGTGAGGCTGGAATTTCCGGCCCTACCCAAACTGGGTGAGGTTAATATGGGTTAGCTGGTAAGATTCCCAGCGAATGGAGGATAACACCTCCGTCCTGATTAAGACGTTAAAACCAAAAAGAATCGTTGGCGTTAGGAAGGGCATCCAGCCGTGAAAAAACGTGATCCACCCTACCAACCTCAACCATGAGGTTCAACAATGCCAGGGAGATATAATTAATATAATTATATGCTTGAGAAAGCTTAGTTAAGCAAGAAACCTTAAAGTCCAGGAAAAAAATATTACCAGGTCCATGATTTCCTTTTTACCTCGGTTGGGCCAGTACTTCTGTCTTGTATTTAGTACTTCTGTCTTGTATTTTGTACTTCCGTCTTGTATTTAGTACTTCTGTCTTGTATTTACTAAGTCTGTCTTGTATTTAGTACTTCCGTCTTGTATTTAGTACTTCTGTCTTGTATTTAGTACTTCTGTCTTGTATCTATTAGTATCTCCGTCTTGTGTTTAGTATTTACTATATACTAAACACAGGTACTCCTTCATAGCATGCACTGGCAGTTGAATCAGGTATTAGCTGATAGATGTCAAGTTTAGCTTAGTAGTTATTCCTATGTCGGCACGTCCTACATACATACATAGTATGTATGTATTACAATTACATACATACATAGGTACTTACTTTCATAGGTATTTAATATGTCTATAATCAATACAATCTACAAGGTGTTTATGAGTTTGTGAAGTATTTATTGCTCGCCATGCTGGTATTTTTCTTTTTTTATGATAAAAACATTAGGTATTATAAGATTGCATTGACACAGCACCTAAATGGGAAATATTCTGTCACTTCTCGCCCATCAGAGGGGAGGCATACTACGGAATGGACAGGCTACAACACAGACCACAAGCGTCGACAGTAGCTGCTGTTTAATGGCTACAAAATAATGTATGTAGGTACGTGTGTCTCGATAGCTTAGCGGTCAAAGCGTCGGTCTGGTAATTCAGAGGTCGCAAGTTCAAAACTCAGCCGGGCATGACATGTGGTCCTCCTATTTGGAATTTTGAATTTTTGACAATATAATATCTAGCGAGTGGACAGACGAGGGTTAGATGGAGAGTTGGTTCGCTCAAAAAGAATTGTTGGAAAGATCAAAAAAAGGGATGGTGTTCCCTCATCTTTGTTGTCACCCTATTTTGGCCAATAATAATAATAATAATAAAAACAATACCTAATAATAATTACACTCTTTAGTGGAAGGTAACCACCAGGGGAGTTTAATGCTCAAAGCATTTTCTACCACCTAACCCTCAGAGTCTTATTATAATGTGGTCACAAACTCAAATTAAAAAGGAATTCGTGCACTGAGTAGAATTCGAACCAACGGATCCCTACGCTACCTGGATTACCAGACTAGCGCGTTAACCAATTGTCTACCAGTGCACATTAAGTGACCCTTAATATTTTGTCATTAAACTCATTAGATCTCTGCTAACACTACAAGGCAATTAACTGACAGCCTGCTTAAATAGCATACATAAACATATCATACCGATTAAGAAATTCTTGAAAAAATAAATCCATTAAATCATTATTCATGCAATCTGTCCACTACAAGACATTCCTGAATGAATGAGGATAAAGAAATGCACCATGACAGGACTTACCGGTCCGCTAGATATCCATTGCGTATTGCGCAAATTTTATAGGTCTATAAATACATACATATACCTGCCGAGAAGTACTTTGCTGCCCGGCAGAATATATTGTATGTACCTATTTCATAAATAAGCATAATATGCCTCATATGTAAGCAGAATATGTGTACCTAAAACCTAAGCAGAATTATTATTATTAGTATACAATTCTTTATTAGATACAAAAGGACATTATGTACATACAAATAATAATTTTAACAGTGAAAAAAGTACTTCTGCATCAATACAATTGTAGAGTCTCTTAGACTTGAGGTAATTGAGTCTCTTAGACTTGAGGTAATTGAGTCTCTTAGACTTGAGGTAATTGTAAAAAAAAAATAATTGATACATAAACATTGAAATTGATAAACAATATACTACTGAAATATACTTACAAACTATAAACTTTAAGTGATCTGTGATCAGAGTGCGCCACCATGAGTTCAACATCTGGAGGAACACCAGCCTCCCAGAGAGGTACCTCGGCTGTGGAACTAATGGGGGATCCAAACCAGCTAACCAAGAAAAGGAAGGCAGACCTGCTTACATCTCCAAGCAAGGAAGGGCAACAAATTGCTGATAACCAACTGAAGCTGAAAAACTTGATTCAAGAAGCCATGAAAGTAGTAACTGACCTTAATGCCACTCTTGGTACAAAGGCCAAAACTGAAACCAGAAGCCATGCAGAGAAACTGAATCTGCTAATGGAAACCATAAAGGAGACCAGCCTGCTTGACTTCCTAGGTTCAGTCGTGACTACTAAAACCCCCGAGATGATGAATGAGACAAAGGATGAAATGGACTTTGACGAGATTATGTCCTCGTCATCGGCCACTAATGAAATACTGTGCACCAGATGCAAACAAGTAATCTTCAATGAAAAGCAACTTAGCGAAGAAATAAGGGTCTTTGTCCAGGAGTTCCATATCACTGAATGTGAAACCTTCAGCCCAAAAGATAAAAACATCTTTAACAAAAAATGGCCAGAAGAATCTTTCCTTAAGTCGAAAGAAATAATAGGAAATCCATTACTGGAAGCCACTGGGGATATACTCCTAGCACTGAAAAACAAGGCCGATAAGCCCTACATTCTTACAAAGTTCGAAGAAAGACATCCTGAACTAAGAAACCTTATCCAAAACGAACTCGAAGATGGACAACTACAATTCATCGAAAACATTACTAAAACCAAGAGAGGCATTACAAATAGTGGAAGGGTATATGTTATCTGTGGTGAGACTCTAGAAATCCAGAACAAAGCCTTAAAAGAATTGGAAATAGAGCTGAAAGTCGCAGCATGCAAAAAGCTGTCCATCATAGCATCTGAAGAATCAGTCAGAAACAACCTAAGAAAACTCTCAGAAATCGTTTTCTTCCAGACAACTATGGAGCTGGACATATATGTCCCTAACAAAGGAAGAAAAGGCAGGTCTCAAGAAAATAAATTTGACACTCTTGTCATAAACTCTACTGCCTCAGGCAAATCCTACTCGGATATGCTAAAAGCAGTAAGAGAAAATATTGATCCTGAGAACCTAGGTATAAACATCAAGGGTATTAAAAAAAGAAAAGATGAATCACTAATGATTATAACCGAAAAAAACCAGATGGAATCATTGAAAAAAGTATTTACCGACAACACCAATATGAAAGATTTCCAAATTGTGGATAAAAAATGCGATATACTAATAACTGGAATGGATGCAGTCACAACCCAAGAGGAAGTGCGCGAGGCACTCAAGGTAGCTGGATCACTATCTGACCAAGAAATCAACGAGATAGATATCAAAAATATGTACACAAATAGAAACGGTGAGCAAATAGCTACAGTGAATACCAAAAAGCAAGTGGCAGAGAGGATAATTTCCACAGGCTATCTAAGAATTGGATGGTCGCGCTGCAAAGTGAAAGAAAAATTTTCAATACCACGCTGCTCAAATTGTCTAAGAATTGGCCATTTAAGTAGATACTGCAAATCAAAAAGGACCAACGAAGCTAAATGTCTAAACTGCACCCAAAGTGGTCACGAAGCAAAAGACTGTGAAAACTCGCGTCACTGTAATACCTGCGCTAAAGACGGCCACCGTGCTAATTCCATGAGCTGTCCTAAATATAGGAGTAAAGTTTACGATAAGGAAAGATTCTCTACACCATGAAAATATTACAAGCAAATCTCCAAAGATCAAGGGCAGGCTTTGACCTTATACTCAAAGCTGCAGAAGACCATGGAGCAAACATTATCCTGGCATCTGAACCCAACATCGCAAAAACAAAGAACTCAAATTGGTATGCTAACTCCCGCTATAACTGCGCCATTAAACTAATGAATCCCAACGCCGTTAAAAACCCGAGATACACTTCCGGAGACTGTTTTGTGAGATTGGACACAGATTCTATAACGCTTTACAGCGTCTACCTGTCATTTAACGACTCAAAGGAAACTTTTGAAAGGGAACTCAAGCAGCTTCATAATGACATTGAAACCATTTCCACCTTAAATAGAGATATACTAATTGGAGGAGACTTAATTCAAAATCAGCCATATGGAATTCCCCAACCGAAGACAGGAGAGGACAAATACTATCAGAATGGTTTGCTTCCATAGATTTAATAGTACTTAACAGAGGAAATACCCCAACCTTTATAAGAGGTGGCACCAAAACCTATATAGATATCACGGCCTGCAACAACTCCCTATCCAGATCTTCAATAAAATGGGAAGTTCTCCTAGAAGAAAACTTGTCAGACCACAACACCATCAAAATAGAACTCGACAAATACTCTGCGACATCTAACGACACGCAGGTCCAAAATATCCCAATAAAAACTTGGAATCTCCAGGAAAATAAAGCAGAAACCTTCAAAAATGAAATCCTACTACAAATTGCAAATACACCTCTAACCCCATCAGGGGCAGTCCAATGTATCCAAAAAATCTGCGAAAAAGTCATACCAAAAAGACCACCCTCGTCCAGAAAGAAACCTCCAGTGTACTGGTGAAATCAAGAAATTGAAAACCTTAGAAAAGAATGCTTCTCATCTAGAAGAAAACTAGTAAGAAGAAACGCCACAAGAACCAGAAACCCAGAAGAGATAGCATCGCTCAAACGAGAGTACCTCTCCCACAAGAAAAACCTCCGCAGGGCTATCTTACACTCTCAATCGGCATCGTGGAAAAAAATATGCGAAGACTTAAATGAAAATGTTTGGGGGACTGGATATAAAATCGTTTGCAAAAAATTCAAAGCCCTTCCTCACTCATCAAATCTAAACTCCCAGGAAAAACTCAACATTGCAGACAAACTGTTTCCGCAACATGACCTCATCATCTGGCACGCAGACACCGTACAACCAGATGAAATTCCACTCTTTACTATGGATGAGCTCCTCAACGTCTTCCTAGAAATACCTAGTGGAAAAGCACCGGGACCTGACGGAATAAGCCCAGATATAATAAAACTCTTTATTAAGACAGTTCCTGACTTCTGCCTGGATCTGTTTAATGACCAATTGGGAAAAGGAATTTTTCCTAAAATCTGGAAAGTGGCTAGGTTAGTCTTGATCGAGAAGGAAAAAAAACCTGGTGAAACCGCAATATCATACAGGCCAATCTGTCTATTAGACATTCTAGGCAAAGTGTATGAGAAGCTCATCAAGAAAAGAATTGACATAGCAATCAATGAAAGCGGCGGTCTTTCACCAGTACAATTTGGTTTCACAGCAGGCAAATCAACAGTAGACGCTATTCTAGAAGTGAAAAAAAGAGCAAACAAGGCCAAACAACAAAAAAAGCTATGTGTGTTAACGATGATTGACGTGAAAAATGCATTTAATTCGACCCCCTGGAAGGGAATACTTGACGAATTGAAGACCAGAAACTTCCCTCCTTACCTCACCAACGTAATGTCAAGCTACTTTCAAGATAGAGCAATCTTAGTGGATGATATTAGAAAAGAGACCTCATGCGGAGTTCCGCAGGGTTCGGTCGTCGCCGCGCCCCTCTGGAACATTTATTATGATCCAATCCTAAGACTAGAAATGCCGCCAAACACATCAACAATAGCATACGCTGACGACCTCGCACTCATTACAACTGGAACAGATAGAAATACAATAGAACTCGAAATAACAGTTGCATTACTAAAAGTAAATAACTGGATGTGTTCTAAAAAACTCGAGATAGCCCCACATAAAACAGAGATTGTTATGTTGGTCAGCTCCAGAGCTGTACCAGAAATAACTGTACAAGTCTCTGCCACCCAGATCACATCAAAGCCATCTGCCAAATACCTAGGAGTCCTGCTCGACAAAAACCTAAAAATGACGGCACACATAAGAAGTGTGGCTGAGAAAGCGGAAAATGTAGCTACGAACCTAGGTAGACTCATGCCGAACATAAAAGGACCTAGAAATAGCAAAAGAAAACTACTGGGAGCAGTTGTGTACTCCACACTCTTCTATAGTATACCAGCCTGGCTAGAACCCCTACAGTACAATAAATATCGAATCCGACTCGAAAAAACCCAGAGAAAGGTGATGTTGAGGCAATGCCGATCATATAGAACTGCCTCCACCGTCTCACTCCAGGTTATATCGAGCACAATGCCAATTGAGTTAATGGCAGAAGAGAGAACCAACTTATACCTAGCAAAAAAAGCCCAGGTCGATATAAGCGAATACAAAAATGAACTGGAAGAAACCCTTATGAGAAAGTGGCAGACCAAATGGGACAGTGAGACTAGAAAAGGCCAATGGACAAAAAAACTTATCCCAAACATCAATCCCTGGGTGAAGAGAAGCTATGGCGAAGTTACCTATGAGCTCTGCCAATTCCTAACAGGCCACGGAATATTTGAGGACTACCTGCACAGAATGGGTACTAGCCCAAACAACCTATGCAGATACTGCAATGAACTAGACAACCCGGAACATATGGTCTTCCACTGCATCAGATGGAGTCAACAAAGAAGTTCCTGCTGGCTGGAGCTGAGCGAGGACCAATCCCCTTCCAACATAGTTCAAACAATGCTGAGTGACCATAGGAGCTGGAATGCAGTCTTATCTTTCATCACTGAAATATTCAGGACAAAGAACGCTGACAATCAAAGGGCAGCAAATCAACAACCAACAACGGACTAAAAACCACCAAAATGAAGAAATTAGAGCCTCCCTACTGTCATATTTTGTTTCTCAATAGTCTCGATAACCGCTACCATGGTAGCCTTCCCCTGCTGGCTACATTAATAAGTATTCAAACTGGGTGGGAAAAGTGAACAGATACAATTAACTAGTGTTTTACTGCATAAAATACTGTCATATTTCGTTATACAAATGCATCAAATTACAAACACACCGGTTTCTGCCTCTGCGGGCTACATAATTAACCCGGTCCTATCAAGGAAATCCAAATTTGGTAAATTTTCATGTTCTAAGCTTCTGCTTAAGACGGGGCTGGACAACTAACTATCTTGGTTCTGTACACTGGGTGTACAGCTAATCAAAGATCACTTTGTCCGTGGTCCCCCTAAGTTAATATCAGCCAACATCATGTATTTAGTTAAATTACAAGCAGGTGGGTCACTGTGTCTTGGTTCTGTACTTCACATGTACAGCTAATTAAAGAATAGGCTACCCCATCTATTACTTGTTTTATTATCTACTGTTTCAAAATATTTAAATTCATAGTAATTTCCTCCTAAGATATAAGAAAAAAAAAAAAAAAAAAAAAAAAAAAAATTGAAAAAAAAAATATACAAAAAAGAATATTGAAAAAAAAAACAATAAAAAAAATTATGCAAAAAAAAATATACCTGTTGCAAAAAAAAAAAAAAAAAAATATTGCAAAAAAAATACAAAAAAAAAATTGAAAAAAAATATACAAAAAAGATTATTAAAAAAACAATAAAAAAATTATGCAAAAAAAAAAAATATACCTGTTGCAAAAAAAAAAAAAAAAAAAATGCAAAAAAAAGAAAAAAAAAATGTCATACTATTGTGTCCTTAATAAAATATCTTGTTCCTCTATTGTTCTTCCAGACCTGAGGTGGGCGAGGCGCAGGCCTCTTCGGAGACCTCCACCTCTCTCTCCTCTTCGCAGCTCTTTCTTTTCAGCTACTGGACCGCCTTTATTGATGGCTGCTTGTAGCACCCATCATTGGAGGCGGCCCCCCCCCCTAACCTCATTTAATAAGTAAAAGTGATAAAACCAGTATTTTAAAGTGAAAGTGTTTTAATTTTTATTCTTCAAAACCAAGCTTAAAAAAAAAAAAGAATCATCACAGCTGCAAGAAACTCTCGTTGAGTGCCTGCAGCGTCCAACATTAGAGGGTGCTCCCTTTTTTAATTGAAAAAAAAAAAAAAAAAAAAAAAAAAATACCTCAAGTCAAGTTGACTCTACTAAATAACCTCAGAAAAATAACCATCAATGCCCGTTACTTAATCTTATTCTTATAACTACTTCTCATTCTGGCAACATAATCCGGCAAAAAAAAGCACGACATAAATATAAATAAAAATAAAATAACAACGAGGGTAATACTAATGATAATATTAAATAAATACATAAAAAACTAAAATCTCTATCACTCTAACACAACTGTTATTTCTGCTCTCCCCCGTCCTCGACCGAGACCATCTCGGGCTGAGACGGGAGCTCTTTACAGAAGCGGTTATGTCCCATCACTCAGACAACTCAGACTACCCCACAACTAATGACTACCCACGAATATGAGAAGTATTCTATGTCTTTTGGTGGATTGTTTTAATCACATGTCTAGATTATCGGATAAGGGTTATAAATGTTATAAATGTTTATCAATATATTTTTAGTAAAAAATTTAGTTTCTTATGCGGCGCTGCCTTTAAAGGTCTACATTTGGATGTAGAGTCCCTTTGTGTGAACAAAATGAATGCACCATTTCAATTTCAAGTTAAAACTGACCTCAATGTGAAAAAACAGGTTTATATATTTACAGAAACAGAATAAACCACTACCTAAAGTGGTGAAAAAATAATAATAATAATAATAATAAAAAAATAAAAAAGAGAATAATCCAATATAAAAGTTTATGTAATAAGAGCACCTAGCTCGTAAGGGGCCCCGAAGTAATGAGAAATCGGTTCCGGGGCAAAAATCAAAACTAGAGAATTCCTGGGGGGTTTTTTAGAGGGTAGAAAACCCTTTCACAGGCTCCTAAATTGCCAAACTAACGCCTGTGTTTGAAAAAGCAAATTTTTCCCTCCATTAAAAAAAAAAAAAAAAAAAAAAAAAACAGTGAAAAAAATGAAAAAAAAACAAAAAATAAAAAAAAAAATAACTGCTTTTTCTTTGTGTTATTATGTCACAATTTTAGTGGGTAGCGCAGAATCATAGGACTTTACCACTTTCATTTACAATATCTTGTATTATTTTTTTGCCTAAGATTCTGCCACTGGTCGCTGCTTCACATTAAAGCAGCTACTCATTTTTCCTCACGAGGTATGAGTGGATCCCGAACATCCAAGTACAGAGGAGAAAAAATCCTCCCCCGCTGGGAATCGAACCCAGGTCACCATGTGTGCAATGCCTAGCGCGCTAACTCGCTCTGCCACAGTGACTACTAAAAAAAAAACAATATATACAATAAAAATGAAAAAGAATAGAAAATATTTGAAAACATATGTCCTAACTAAAGGGCGGGGTCATTGCCTATGGCAATCTCTTCCACCCAACCCTTTACCTACCTTATAGATAAGCATAATATATTTGATAAGTAGAATATAACTGATACATTAGCACAATATGTCTCATGCTAAGCATAATAATCAGTCAAGCATAATGAGCAATCCATTATACCACTGTAAGCAAGTAAGCATATTATCAGCGATTTAAGAAAAGTGCAAGAAGTACCTATGTACCTACTATGTACACATAAATATAAGTATATAAGTAGGTATTTAGTGATTTACATTGACAGCGCAAGACAAGTAGTCCCATTATGCCAACAGTTTAAGTACCTCTGATAAGCTAGGTCGATAGTAAATTTGACATTATCCATTCATGCTTGTCACATAATTGTTAGTGCTGGATAATATAAGTTTGACATAGTATCTATTCATATGTCACACAGTTCATATGTCATACGGACGTGTGACATGATAATTAGTGTAAGGAACACATGGTTTTAATACGTTTAATGTTGTTGTTGTTGTAGACAGCTTGGCTACAGCTGAAAGGGTGAGTGACGGTCTTCAGCCAACTTTATTTCAAAGTTGACTCGTCCTGAACTATTGGCAGTAGTCACAACCGTTACGCCACGGAGGCTGGCCTTTACAGGAACTATTGTATAACTAGTTAACTACTTATACCAAAAACTAGGTATCTAGCACATTTAGTAGGTCGGTATTAAATGTATCTATTGTGATAGGTGATAACTAATTATTCACTCCGTGAATTATTTGTTCCAAACCAATAATTTTACTAATTACGAGGTACTTTAGGCAGTTAATTATTTGGTCCAAGCAAGGTGTAGCAATTATTTAGCAATGTTTCTTGCTGCATAGTTCATGGATCGGCGAACAAGATCATTGATAAAAAATAATGTTGGTAGGTGTTGAACACTAGCTCAACGCTTTGGTACCTACTCAAGCGCTGAAGACATTAATATAGAAATAGGTATGTTTAAACCAACCTCAGTAGCTTGATCGATAAGGCGGCGGACTTGAAACCTGGAGATCGGTGGTTCAAGTTCCGGTTTCAGCGTAGATTTAGTAAAGCTAGTTTGAGTAGTTGTGATATGACGAAAGTGATTAACACAAATAATATATGATAACTTCTAGGTATGTTGGTGTGATGGTTTCTTTTTAAATATCTACGAATATTTTGTATGTGCTATTTGCGATAGGTTGGTTATATCGCGGAATTCAGACTCAAAATAAAATACGTCGCCAATTATGACACAAAACTTCCTCGTGATTGGTTCACATTGTATACACTTCATAATTTTGAGATTTTATACTGTATTACTTGTCACCCCCATAAAACAAGAGGACTGTATCCCCTTAGTGTGGGGGCAGTAGCATTAGATATGTGTTAAGCAAATAAATTACAAATTACAAAAATAATGTATCTCCAAAACTTCTCTTCAAATTTGTTCTACATATGTACGAGTACATGGGAATCTACCGATTTCTATATTCCACAAAAAATCTGTATCGTCAAGTAGAATAAATTATTTTTGCACTTTTTTGTCAAAAATTTCGATTTTACAATGAATTCTAGAGTTTTCTATCTATCTTTTATTAGATTATAGTAGATCAAGTCAACATCTATGATCATACAAACAACTTTTTTCAGAGTTTTTAGTTTTCTTTTCAATTTAAATATTATGTTTAGAGGTTAATGTCGATGGCATGTTGAATACACCGGTTCCCTTCAGAACACCGAAGTTAAGCGACATCCAGCGAGGCTAAGACTTGGATGGGTGACCATTCAAATTCTAATTCTCGTGACGCTGGCTTTTCCCGGCCCCACTCAGGCTGGGTGAGGTCAATGTGAGTAGCAGGTTTGTGAGTTTCCTGCGAATGGAGGGTAAAACCCCCGTCGTGATATGACCATGGCAGTTGAAAGCGACGTTAAACCCCACTTAAAAAAAAAAAAAAAAAAAAAATATTATGTTTAGAGATTCAGTGAGTCTAATTTTTTATGACATGTTTTTATTTAAAAAAAAAAATAGGCGTAATGATTATGTAATACATTGAATTGAGATAATGACTCAACACTGGAATTTAACAACTGGTATTATAGTTTAGTCATTTGTGTAGCAGGCGGAAATTGTAAATATTTCCAAGGATTTTTATGAGTAGAAAATAATAATAAAAATAGTATTGCCTTATTTATACTGCCCAATTAGGACTACGAAAGTCCCATTATTCTAGCAGTAAGCCCAAGACATATTATTATGTATTAGGAATCCCAAATGGGAGGATGACTTGTCATGTCCCGGCTGGGTTTCGAACCCACGATCTCTGGAATCTCTGGATTCACAGAGTGCCGCCTTTACCACTGAGCTACCGGGACAGAGAAAGAGTAAAACTGTTTCAAAGTATTGTTTACTTGTTGCTATGGTGATTTTGAGGTGATTGAGACACCCTTTGGCACCTTTTTTTGATCAATTTTTGTCAAAAAATGCATTTGTAGACTATTTTGTATTGTTATTTTATTATTATTATTTTTAAGAAATGGCCGAAGGCAAAACAATCAATAAAGACATTTATTGTATGATTTAAAACAGGTGCAAATTGCAAGGTTCTGGTAGCTCCAGTGATTTTACCTTCGTAAACTGGCGTCTGTCTGGTAATCCAGAGGTCGCGGGCTCGAAACCCAGCCGGGACATTACAAGTTAGGCTCCCATTTGTGAATTTGACCACATATAATAATACTTGGAGTGACACTAATGAGTATCTTCTCCATCAAGCCATTTGCACACCACAACAAATTTACTTATTACAATGAATTCATTTTTAAAATTGTAGATTGTAAATTAAAATTCTTAAAAAAAAAATATATAATAATACGTCTTGGGCTTACTACTGGGATAACGGGACTCATCAGTCCAAATCAAACTGTATGAATAAAGATATATTATTATTATTTTTACGAGAACTGGTGGATTGAACAAGGCATTGACGCTGGCTGCTGAATTCTTTTTCTTTAAGCTCCCTCTGAAATTTATAGCAAGCAGACGTGACAGCTCCTTATTTAGGTTTATTTTTGCCACACCCTGTAAATAATCCTTTAGAAGTCTAAATAGTATATATCTCCGCTTGAGAGGGAGTAGTCACCGTGGCAGCGTGAGTTAGCGCGCTAGGCATTGCATGCACGCTGACCTGGGTTCGATTCCCAGCGGGGCAGGATTTTTTCTGTTCTGTACTTGTGTGGTCGGTGTCCACTCATACCTCGTGAGGAAAAATGAGTAACTGCTTTAATGAGAGCAGCGACCAGTGGCGGAATTATAGACAAAAATAAGATATTGGGATATTAAAGATATGGAAAAGTCCTATAATTCTGCGCTACCCACTAAACTTGTGATATAATAACACAAAGAAACACATTTATTATTTTATATATTTTAGTATATACCTACCTCTGAAATAATAGCAAGTAGACGTGACAGCTCCTTATTTAGGTTTATTTTTGCCACCACCCTGTAAATAATCCTTTAGAAGTCTGAAATGTTTATACACTGTATACTGATAATTTGGAATTATACCTTATGAGCAAGAAATGACATAGGTACATCTGGTAGTACGTGTTGGCTACATGCGAGATATCTTGGGAAATTATATGGATACGCAAAATTCTGATGCTTAAAATACCTTGAAAAACAATCAGCCATGCTGAATTACAAAAATAATTATACTCCAGGGTTCTTTAAATGCACCTCTAACTATCTGATGATGCTGATAATATGTGTAACATAAAAATAATAAAATTACCTACTTTTATCTACATAATAATTTATAAATTTTCCATCAATGTACAATTGTACAGTAATACATTGTCAGCTAGACCTGTACTATCTGTATATACCTAATAAAGTGAATATCCTTACATTATAAAAGTAATAATAAGGGTTGGGTGGAAGAGATTGCCACAGGCAATAACCCCGCCCTTTAGGTAGGACATTATTATTATTTTCTTTTCTTTTTTACTTATTTATTTTGTCATTTGTTTGTTTTTTTTTTTCTTTCTTTCTTTCTTTTCTTAATTTTATGCTGTTGCCTGTTTGTCCTCCTAATAAAGCAAAAATAAAAAAAATAAATAAACTAATTATAATTATTTATATTATACATATAATTGTGTATGTATTTACTAAGTTTACATGGTGGACTGTAAACACAATCGATTTTTCAGTCAAACATGGAAATCGGAGAACTGTATTTAAGAGGTCAATTTCTACATAGGTCCAATTTACCTCTCACTAAGGGACAATAACCTCTTAATGAGGGAAACCTGATTATAGGAGAAAAAATTTCCGGTCTCTTGAGTTCTTTTATATATCCAGGCTCGATATTGAAAAACTTATCATATTAGTGTTTATCACAATCGTGAAGTCACAACTACTCAAACTCGCTTTACCAAATCTACGCTGAAACCGGGACTCGAACTACCGACCTCCAGGTTACAAGTGCGCCGCCTTATCGATCAAGCTACTGAGGTCGGTGAGAAGTTGAGTAATTTTTTTTATTAAAAAATTAAAAGGTATGATATTTGTGTTAATCACTTTCGTGATATCACAACTACTCAAACTCGCCTTACCAAATCTACGCTGAAACAAGGACTTGAACCACTCGCCTCCAGGTTACAAGTCCGTCGCCTTATTGATCAAGCTACTGGGGTTGGTAAGAGGTTTAGTAGGAAACATAAAGAAACTTTAATACTTAAATCTCGAGATGTTTATGACACCGAAACTCAGATTGCCAAGGTTATGAAGCTCCAATATATTTATACAATGTTAAGCTTCAGGTACTGTTTTGGTATACGTAATAATGTAAAGCCCTTAAGTTCTTTCGTTTCTGGGCGAATTTAAGTTATTGACGTATTTTGAAAACAGTTTCACAGCAGGAGGTGTTTCACTCAATCTCAAGGTTTGGCAAATTCCCCACATCTAGCAAAGCATTAAAACCTAAGATCTATAACTATCTAAGGATACGATAATTCTCTTGAACTTGACATTTAATGGTGTAATATGTCCATTGCCAAAAATAGGTATGAATAATAATGGTTCGTTATTCGTGATGTTCTTGAAAAAATCTTCAGAGGATTTGGTGGAGGCGCCTGGCTAACCATGGATAAACTCGCTTCACTAAATCTACGCTGAATCCTAGACTTGAACCACCAACCTCCAGGTTACAAGTTCGCCGACTTATCGATCAAGCTAGTATTATTATTATAGTAAGCTTTATAAGGTAGAACAAAAAATTTATACAGTAAAATACAATGAAATTATAAAGAAAAACAAAAAGATTAAGCAAAGATACAAGAAAAAAAAGGAGAATGGAGTTAATGTCCTACCTAAAGGGCGGGGTTATTGCCTGTGGCAATTTCTTCCACCCAACCCAACCCAAGCTACTGAGGTCTGTCCTCTACACACATTATCAAATAGATACTCTAGTAATACTGCCACTGTTTATTACTCACAAGTAAACAACTCATTTTTCCTCACGAGGTATGAGTTAGACCTAGACATCAGAATATTATTTATCCCGCCGGCGCCGGTATTCGAACACTGGTCACCCGTCTGTATGTAATCCCAGTGCGCTACAGCACTCGACTACTCTGAAACCGTGACTTTACAAAAACATTTACGGTGCTTTAGACTAGTTTTCGTCGACATTAGAACACAATCTCTGTGGATATTCCTAAACCAGCATAAAAAGCTAAACTTGCAGAGTTAAGAAATAAAAAAATACCAACTTCATTGACAAAATCTGTTTGCAAGAAAAAAAAAAGAACCTCAGCATGAAAAAAAAAAAACCTGATTAACACATTGAACGCCGTGGCACTCACATTGAATGCCAATAGAACTCACTTTGATTTTGATTACCTGTTTGCTGTGCACGTAAAACATACTAAAACAGATGATTTCTTACGGAATACGCCAGTGCACTCATATTGCGTGCTAGCGTGCTAATAAATGATATTGCGTGCCTATAATAATATTAATAAATCATTTGTTTTATTTTTCATATTTTCTTTTTTTACAAAGGACCCATCCTAAGCCATTTTTATTTGGCTCCTAAGATAAGTAATGAGACTAATGAGTAAATGAGTATACTTAGTATAGGTGCAGGCTTTACGGTAATGTACCAATTATGACCTTGGCGTTCAATGTGTTGAAGAGATCAAACCTCAGATCTACTACTGCCACAGCCACATATAGTGATAAAAAACCACAACAACAATTTTTTTAGAGTGAATAACTGGTTTGCCTGATTTGTGAAATAGTTGTCTGTGTTTAAATGTTGTCGATGTTATTGTCAACAGATATGCACTTGTTCACACTGCTAGATAAAACAAATGAACACGTTAATGTATCTTCCTGCAGCATGCAGCATGCGGCATGTTACGGCAAATTAACCAATCAGAGTGCGTTGTGTGACAGTTGAAAGGGAGATTCGGGGATTTGGGAGAGTGGAAAGTGTTTCTGGATTAGACTACAGGTATGTTCTGATAATCTGATATTCATGTACATCTAATACAACTTCTCACGTTTCTGTTTATACTGATCAGGCCCTACACCTGAAGCAATTATAAGCGAATGTGGAAAGATCTGGAAAGGCGCTGAGACCAGTGGAAAATTTATACCTTTCAAGTCTTGAGAAAAATAACCCGTGCTGTGACCACAATGTAAATCGGAGGCTCATAAAGTATGATTACCTACGATTCCAATGAACATACCATTGGAAAAACAGAAAACAAACTATTTAAAGAACATAAAGTAGTATTAAGACAAGTTATCCAGCATAATTATTTATGTTGATGTTGGTAAAGTATACGTTTACCATTTAATATAGATAATGTATGTACCTAGGATGTAAAATAAGTATGTAAATAAATACATAGATATTCTATGCACCCACAAAATAATTCGCTAAGACAACTTTAACACGTCCACTGCGTCCGTTACAAAGCGAATAAACAAAATGTCCCGGTAGCTTAGTGGTCAACTGGTCAACCCGTTGCGTCGGTCTGTTAATCCAGGGGTCGCGGGTTCGAAAACTGACGCGGGCCGGGACATGACAAGTTATGCTCCCATTTTTTAACCCCTTAAAAATATTGAGTACGAGCTAGGACTTGAGAAAATCCTCTTTTTCTTTTGTGTCTGAGGGTGCTGCAGTTCCGCAGCTCCTTAGCATCGACCGCGCCTGCTGAATACCATTCCTAACACTAACCCTGATAAGGGCTATAAAAAAGTGTCTTATTACCTTATTCTATTTATAGCCCTTAGCAGGATATTAAAAAAAAAATTAAAGAAAGAGCTATTTGGTTGTAACTTTTTTTTTTAAAAAAAAAGGTAAGTGTGCCCCGGAACCGCTTTCGCATTACTTCAGGGCACTTTACCTTTACATCCATGCCATTCCGGAAACGGAGAAATTCGGTCAGAAATTTCCGCTCCGGCCGGGATTCGAACCCGCAACCTCCGGGTCAGTAACCAATGCTCTTAACCACTGAGCCACGGAGGTCGGCTTGGTTGTAACTAGCAATGCATTTCTCTAGCTAGCAATCGCATTGAGAATTGAACGTGTTGAATAGTGGTTCTCACAGCTGACAAGCCTGGCGACCATGCCTGTGTTTACAACGTGTGGCATGGACAATTATCCCGTGGCTCATTTCTTGTTATGTAACAATAATAGTACTGAAGAAACAGATATATTATCAGTATAGACAGAAAAGTGAGAAGTTTTACTGGATGTACATGAATATCAGAACATACCTGGACAGCTGTTTCAAGCTTATTTGCTCTCATCAGCTTATTTGCTTATTGTAATATATAATTTTAAACCTCAGTATGTTGATCGATAAGGCGGCAGACTTGTATCCTGGAGGTCGGTGGTTCCCGGTTTCAGCGTAGACCAAATTATAATAATAATATGATTTATTTTGATATGGGACCAAAGTTTTTGAGACACTGCATGGTTTGGTCATAATGAACTCATAGTTATAGCTAATCTGACCACCATGACATGACAATCTACCATTGGACATGAAATTCTCAAGTCAAGGTGACCACCAAAACTCTCAACTCTGATGTCCTCCTTATCACATCCTACTCAGTCGGTCAAGTAAAACACAGAGACATGACTGTATGGCGCAGCCGCTAAATTGAATAAATTAAGCATGAATTATACCGAATGATCATCTGTAAGGGTTGTTCTAAGTTCCTAAAAGTGTTTTCCCACCAGACCTATGACGGGATTACCACGGGGATTGGCCATTGTAGAGAATACGTTGGACAATTAAGGGTTGGGTGGAAGAGATTGCCATAGGCAATAACCGCGCCCTTTCGTTAGGACACATCTGTATATACTCGTATTTTATCTATGTTACCTATTTTTTATTTTCTTGTTTATATTGTTCTAAATTTTGTATATTAATTTTTATAATTACTTTTTTGTACCTACATAATTATGTCCTATTCATAAAGAGTTACTTAATAATATACAATCTGACCCGGTAGCTCAATGGTAAAGGCGGCACTCTGTGAATCTAAAGATTCCAGAGTTCGTGGGTTCGAAACCCAGCCGGGGCATGACAAGTTATCCTCCCATTTGGGATTTTTACAACATAATAATTTGTCCCAAGGGCTTACTTCTGGTATAATGGGACTTTATTTTAAGTCCTTATCGGACAGTATAAATAAGACTTAGTGAATGCCACTTAAATACAAACCTTTTTGATGCATAGGTACTATTCGCGGCCCAACCCAAGCTGGGTGAGGTAAATGGGGATACCTGTGAGGTTCCAGCAAAGTTTGCTGCTGGAATAATAAGACTTTAATAGTCCTAATCGGTCAGTAAGAAAAAATAAGGTGATTTTATTATTAATACAATGTTATGAATTTTTTTAGAAAGAGATTGCCATAAGCAATACCCCGCCCTATAGTTAGGACATATGTTTATACATATATATTCTTCTATTCTTTTTCCTTTTTATTGTATATTATATTGTTTGCATTTTTTCATTCGTATAATACTTATTTGTACTGTACATAATTTTGTCTGTTTATATCTAATAATGTGTTTAATAATAATAATGAATATTGACTTCCAAGAAATAAGATGGATATTTAAACAAATCACTTACACACTGGGTAATTCCAGGACACGGATGATACATGGAGACTGCCGGATTCCTCCCATAGACATTTATTTCCTATTGTGCAGGCCTCAGTGATTTTAGATATCTTAAGTACGCTAACACAACGGAGGCCTATAGACCCTAGTCCCTAGGGTGGGTCTGCCTAGGTACCAAGCAGAATAATCGAACCATGTTATTAAGTGTAAGCGGCCACAACAGAGTCCCGAAAATGGTCTTTATCTAGGGTCCAGGGTATAGGGTCAAAGCCCAGGTTCCTCGATATCATTATTTATCTGATTTAGAGTGGTTCTGTGAACTGTAGACCTGTCTCAGATTCCATCGTTTTATTATCTTTAATCATAGCAAGCATCTACACAAGGAACCTTTTCATTTTTATACCCCACTCGATAGGTTTCAAATTTTAAATTCAAATCGGTCCAAACTTGAGGCCGTCAAACGGCCCTAAGTCTGTTAATGTGGCCCTGAAATTTTCTCACTTTTAGTTGCTCTATCTTGTGACCGACCCTGTACGTATATATTAATATCAAAATACATATTAGAAATTTGCCTGTTATCAATCGGTATTGACAGACAGGGACCGTGCTATCAGTTCTGGTGTACTAGGACTATAGGCAGAAATAATGTATGCACATCGGAAATTACAGGACAGCGGAAAAACAAGTCATTTGACTAGAAATATACAGGGTGGCTTAAAATAAAAACCGAATAATTTTATTATGTGATAGATTTTGGGCGAAATCAATAGACATTATTATGCTCCGAAGGCAGGGTGGGTTTTTTTTACCATTTTTTTTTCTAAATCTCGAATAACTCGATTTCATTTAATTTTTTCGAAAACAAGAATAGAATGTGTTTGTGTAATGAAAACATGCACTTTTAATTGGCAAGAAAACAATTTATACATGGTGACTTGATTTATTTAAACCAAGTTTTTTTCAAATTTTTATTACGGAATAATAATCCTCGCCTAAATTTACACATTCTTTTGTAGTCATATCGAAAAACAAAACTAAAGTGTTGTACAGGGTGAGACATATTTTTTTGTAACACCCTTTATATGAGCAGTCAAATAGTTCAGAAATTTGACAGTTTTTTTTTTTAAGTTAAGTGTGCCCCGGAACCGCTTTCGCATTACTTCAGGGCACTTTAGTTTTACATCCATGCCATTCCGGAAACGGAAAATTTCGGTCAGAAATTTCCGCTCCGGCCGGGATGCGAACCCGTAACCAATGCTCTTAACCACTGAGCCACGGAGGTTGACTGACAGTTCACTTAGCGTTACTCTGGGTGTACCATTCGGAGATTAATTGACCGATACATACCAAGATACCCAGTAAAAAATACCTAGAAAATACCTCTATAGAAACAGTTGTGGTTAAATAAATACTTAATACCAAATGGATACCTCACTGTCCATTACGTAAGACAGGTCGGATAATGTAGAAAGGAAATGCATACTGGCATTATCCATGATAAAGGTACAGTAGGCAAAAAGGTATGCCCATTATTCATGATAGGCTTAATGTATGCATGCATGGCATGTTCATATACTACATATACATATTTATGTATAACCATATTGCTCATGAAGATATTAATGGACTTGTGTGAGTAATTATAGTTAAACCCTCATTTTCTGCAAGTGTTTTTTTTTTTTAATTGGGGTTTTAACGTCGCTTTCAACTGCCATGGTCATATCACGACGGGGGTTTTACCCTCCATTCGCAGGAAACTCACAAACCTGCTACTCACATTGACCTCACCCAGCCTGAGTGGGGCCGGGAAAAGCCAGCGTCACGAGAATTAGAATTTGAATGGTCACCCATCCAAGTCTTAACCTCGCTGGATGTCGCTTAACTTCGGTGTTCTGAAGGGAACCGGTGTATTCAACATGCCATCGACGCTGGCTTCTGAGTGTGTGTGACTGCTTCAATACTGCACAAGTGGCCACAAATCTACAATACCTACAGTCCTACACTTACGGACTTAAGTTTTATATTATAGTTATTTAATTTATTTATTGAAGTAAATTAAATAAATTTACTTACCAATATTGTGTATTGGTATAGTCAAGTGCTTAAGGCACTAGTCTGGTAATCCAGGTAGCGTAGGGATCCGTTAGAATCCCACCCAGTGCATGCATTTTCCTCATTTATTTGAGCACATAACAATAAGACCTTAACTCTAAGGGTTAGGTTACGCCAGCCTCCGTGGCGTAACGGTTGTGACTACTGCCCGTAGTCCGGAGATCCTAAGTTTGATCCCCGGTCGTAGCAGATTTTATCACACAGAAAATTCTGTTCCCTCCAAAAACGTGAGGCTGGCATTTCCGGCCCTACACATCTAGCTGTAAAAAATGTGCCAAAACCAACCAACTTCAACCATTAGGTTGAACAACGTCAACCCTGCTCAAGCGGGATAAGACAGAGTAAAAGAAGAAGAAAGGTTATATAGATATGGTAGAAAATGGTTTCAGCATTAATTTCACCTGGTGGTTACTTTCCAGTAAAGAGTATTATTATCATTATTATAATTAGTACTTGATAATAATAATTCCGTGTCCGTGAGATAGGTATTGATACCTAAATCACGGTGGTGAGATCCAATGTCTAGGCTCCTTTCATGTCCATTGATTCTATTTGGTTTTAACGTCCTGACTTGAGGTAGACAGGACGGGGGTTTTACCCTCCATTCGCTGGGAATCGTACCAGCTACCCACATTAACCTCACCCAGCCCATAATACAAATACCTAAGTTGTCTGTCCTCGTAGATTAGTGGTCAAGTCGTCCGTTTGGTAATACAGAGATCGCGGGTTTGAAACCCAACTGGGATATGACCAATATGTTTGAAGAAAGCAAATGCATATGATTAATCTATAGAGTTATTGCTAAACAATTCATGATTTTGATGACTTTTCTTCAATCTTTCGTCAAGGTCGTACAGTCAACATTTAAAAAGTATTGATCTTCTTATGACACGCGAGGATTTAATATTTATGACTTTCTGATAGCCTTTGAAATGACCGGCTGCCCCAGTAACCTAATAATAATAATAGCGGTAATCTTATGAACTAGAATTCTACCGTCCTGGTTGTCTGACACGTGACCTGTCGTAAATATTGATTAAATATGTTAGAAGTTATTGAGTGTGTGTTGTTTTTTTTTTATTATTAATATGTAATAAAAATCAATCCCCAATATGTAATACATTAAAATTTCGCAGCTTGAAGAATCGAACCCCAGCACTGTGATTTAAAAAACAACCATGTAAACCACTAACCGTAGGACAATATTCCTCTCGACCTGTATTTTAATGAACCTCTAGAAGCAGGAAAACGAAATTTGGAACCTCCCTAAAGAGGAAACCTTTTTAAAGAGGAAACCTCTATAAAGAGGAATAGATTGGCGGTCCCTTCAATTCCTGTTTATCCAGGTTCGACTGTAATATGTAATTTAATTAATGTAATTTACCAATATGTAATAAAAACTCTGAAGAATAATATTATAGTCTCTCCAGTAGAACAATAAAAAAGATTTTGGAGACCTTATCCTCACATATCTACTACCCACATTAACCTCACCCAGCCTGTCTGGGTTGGACAGGAGTGCCAGTATCACGAAGTCTTCACCTCGCTAGACGTTGCTTAACTTAGGTGATCCTACGAGAACCAATGCATTCAACGCGCCATCGACGTTGACTTTGGAGACATAGAAATTACCGTAACTTTCTGAACATAAATCACATTCTCTTCAATTCTAGCGATAATCGAAAGTTGAAAATTATGAGTCCATTCACGCCGAGGAAGTATTGTGTCTATAATTGCCAGTGTATTTTTCTTTTTTTTTTTTTGTTTTTCTTTTAACTACTATTGTTATACTATCTTCCACTATGCTTTCCTTTCCTTGTTTTCTATTATCTTTACTCTCTAATTGTTATTTTATTTACATTGTATCAAATAAATAAAGAGGTGCTCTGTTAAACTGTTGGCATAATGGGACTACCTGTCTTGCGCTGACAGTCTAAAATTCTGAATAAAGCACTACTTACACTACTTATACTAATCCGGGGTTAAGTGGCAGAGAATGCCTAAGGCGTTAACTTCGCCCCGGATTACAAAACAATTGTAATAAATTAATATTGATCTTTATTATTATTGTTTTTTTGTACATACTTCTAAGTTTTTTTTTTCTAATTTATTGTTATTAATTCTTTGTTGATAATTGTTTTGTATAATTAAATAAATAAGTAAATAGATAAATAAATAAATAAATATACTTATTTTATATTTTTAAAAAGTTATCATAATTGTGTTGATCACTTTCGTGATATCACAACCTACTCAAACTCCCTTTACTAAATTTACGCTGAAACCCGGACTTGAACCACCGACCTCCAGGTTACAAGTCCGCCGCCTTATCGATAAAGCTACTGAGGTCGGTTACTCATTTTATATTCTCCTATTTCAGCCTCCGCGGCGTGGCGGCCACGATGGATAACCCCGAGGGCCCCCTCCCGCCTCAGCAGCGGCCGAAATCCATCACCCTCTCCGAACTGACCGACAGACGAAAACAGCTGCAGTCTCAACAGTCGACCGTGCAGTCACGCAAACGGCAGGCCGTGTGCGTGCGGCGCGCGTGCAAGAAATACGGCGGCAGCAATAGCGTGAATGTGGTTCTGGATGGACTCAACATGACGGTTCCCAAGGGATGCATGTGAGTAAAGGGATGCATGTGGGTAAGAGGATGCATGTGAGTAAGGGGATGCATGTGAGTAAGGGGATGCATGTGAGTAAGGGGATGCATGTGAGTAAGGGGGCCGAATTTTAAAACAGAATAAAAAAAGCAGATGTTGAGCAGACTTTTCGAAGAAAATTCTGTTCCCTCCAAACACATGAGGCTGGCATTTCCGGCCCTACCCAGGCTGGGTGAGGTTACTGTGGGTAGCTGGTACGATTCCCAGCAAATGAAGGGTAACGCCCCCGTCCACATCAGGACGTTAAAACCAAATAGAATCGTTGGCGTTAGGAAGGTCATCCAGCCATAAAAAACGTGCTCCACCCCACCAACCTCAACCATGAGGTTGAACAATGCCGACCCCAAAAGCAACCAAAATATGGGATAAAGTCAAGGGAGATTATATATGTTGACTAACTGATTTTTATTCCAAGGATGACTGTCTGATTTTAGTTTTTACCGTGACAATCTGATAGTACGTTGAGTGTTTTTTATATATATATAATTATATTTTCGTATTTCTGGACGTTTCATACCTTCTGAGCAACTTTGGGTTTTTTTTTAAATTGAAATATATTATTTGATAATACAAATATGCCCCCCCCCCCCCCAACAGATACGGTCTGCTGGGCGCCAGTGGGTGTGGCAAGACCACCCTCCTATCCTGCATCGTGGGCAGACGAAGACTCAACTCGGGGGAGATATGGGTGTTGGGCGGCAAGCCGGGATCTAAGGGCTCCGGGGTGCCGGGACCAAGGATAGGGTACATGCCTCAGGTAAGTCTCCTAGGACCAAGGATAGGATACATGCCTCAGGTAAGTCTCTAAGGACCAAGGATAGGGTACATGCCTCAGGTAAGTCTCTAAGGACCAAGGATAGGGTACATACCTCAGGTAAGTCTCTTAGGACCAAGGATAGGGTACATGCCTCAGGTAAATCTCTTAGGACCAAGGATAGGGTACATGCCTCAGGTAAGTCTCTAAGGACCAAGGATAGGGTACATGCCTCAGGTAAGTCTCTTAGGACCAAGGATAGGGTACATGCCTCAGGTAAGTCTCTTAGGACCAAGGATAGGGTACATGCCTCAGGTAAGTCTCTTAGGAACAAGGATAGGGTACATGCCTCAGGTAAGTCTCTTAGGACCAAGGATAGGGTACATGCCTCAGGTAAGTCTCTTAGGACCAAGGATAAGATACATGCCTCAGGTAAGTCTCTTAGTACCAAGGATAAGATACATGCCTCAGGTAAGTCTCTTAGGACCAAGGATAGGGTACATGCCTCAGGTAAGTCTCTTAGGACCAAGGATAGGGTACATGCCTCAGGTAAGTCTCTTAGGACCAAGGATAGGGTACATGCCTCAGGTAAGTCTCTTAGGACCAAGGATAGGGTACATGCCTCAGGTAAGTCTCTTAGGACCAAGGATAGGGTACATGCCTCAGGTAAGTCTCTTAGGACCACTGATAGGGTACATGCCTCAGGTAAGTCTCTTAGGACCAAGGATAGGGTACATGCCTCAGGTAAGTCTCTTAGGACCAAGGATAGGGTACATGCCTCAGGTAAGTCTCTTAGGACCAAGGATAGGGTACATGCCTCAGGTAAGTCTCTTAGGACCAAGGATAGGGTACATGCCTCAGGTAAGTCTCTTAGGACCACTGATAGGGTACATGCCTCAGGTAAGTCTCTTAGGACCAAGGATAGGGTACATGCCTCAGGTAAGTCTCTTAGGACCAAGGATAGGGTACATGCCTCAGGTAAGTCTCCTAGGACCAAGGATAGGGTACATGCCTCAGGTAAGTCTTCTAGAACCAAGGATAGGATACATGCCTCAAGTTAGTCTCTTAGGACCAAGGATAGGGTACATCCTTCAGGTAAGTCTCTTAGGACCAAGGATAGGGTACATGCCTCAGGTAAGTCTCTTAGGACCAAGGATAGGGAACATGCCTCAGGTAAGTCTTCTAGAACCAAGGATAGGATACATGCCTCAAGTTAGTCTCTTAGGACCAAGGATAGGGTACATCCTTCAGGTAAGTCTCTTAGGACCAAGGATAGGGTACATGCCTCAGGTAAGTCTCTTAAGACCAAGGATAGGGTACATGCCTCAGGTAAGTCTCTTAGGACCAAGGATAGGGTACATGCCTCAGGTAAGTCTCCTAGGACCAAGGATAGGGTACATGCCTCAGGTAAGTCTTCTAGAACCAAGGATAGGATACATGCCTCAAGTTAGTCTCTTAGGACCAAGGATAGGGTACATCCTTCAGGTAAGTCTCTTAGGACCAAGGATAGGGTACATGCCTCAGGTAAGTCTCTTAGGACCAAGGATAGGGAACATGCCTCAGGTAAGTCTTCTAGAACCAAGGATAGGATACATGCCTCAAGTTAGTCTCTTAGGACCAAGGATAGGGTACATCCTTCAGGTAAGTCTCTTAGGACCAAGGATAGGGTACATGCCTCAGGTAAGTCTCTTAGGACCAAGGATAGGGTACATGCCTCAGGTAAGTCTCTTAAGACCAAGGATAGGGTACATGGCTCAGGTTATGAAACAGGATTTGTAAATTAATCTTAGTGAACACTATCCCTTAACTTTCACCTTGACAACAACTGTAGAGGTCATATCTAAGCTGGGCTTTGTAGCTGTATATTAGCTCTGTGTGTCGTATTAAGCTCTATATTAGCTCCTCATCGGGCAGTGCAAATAATAATAAATACTTGCTGTATACGGGGATGGCTCTAGCATCAAAACCGGCTCTCTCCACTTTTTCTAATTTTACAGGATGGGCAAAAACATATTGAACGATAACCTTTAATCAATGTATTTGATTGTGGAGAGAGAACAGTTTGAAAATGAACGCATATTTTACAACAGAATTACTATGGGAGAAAGTCGGTTTTGAGATGTACCTAATGTTTTTTTTCAGTCTATGCGACTTTAAAAAGAGATTCCAAGGGTACCACAACCTCATTTTCAATATTTTTGGAGAGAGCCGGTTTTGATACTAGAGCTCTCACGGGAGAGTATATTTACGAGAATAGTCCCATGTACAATGTCAACAATAAAAATGTCAATAAATGTGGCGATATTATTTTAATTTCTTTCTCGTGGTTTGCCCTTTGTCAGGAAATCGCGCTGTACGGAGAGTTCACGATACGGGAGACGATGATCTACTTCGGGTGGATCAACGGGATGACCACCAAGCAGGTGAACGAGAAGGTGGACTTCATCGTCAACTTCCTGCAATTGCCGTCCGCAGAACGGCCCGTCAAGAATTTGAGGTGAGTGGACCGTTGTTTTTTTTATGATAAATTTACGATAAAATGTCCCATTTTATTACATAAATTAAACACAAAAAGTCTTTGTACTCTTTGTTGTAACAAGCTAGTTCTTTTTTTTTTTTTTTTTTTTTTTGAGATGGGGAAATCTTCAAAAGACGAACATCATGTGGGAGCATGATGAACAGTGTGGGATTTGAGCTGGTAACAGTGCACACCTACCCACTAAAAATCTTCCTCTCATTTTAAAACACCTGCATTCGGAACCGTTTGGGAGAACATTACTTCAAATGCAGGTCTTTGCCCATGTCCAATACTTATGGTCTCGACTTTGTCTCTTAATTCCGCCCGAAGTTTTTATTATTATTATTATTTTTTTTTTTTTCAACTGGCGGACTCGGCCAATTTCCAGTGGCGCCACTGAGGTTGTTACGCGGGCAGTATAAAATAAATGTTTGTGTTATTTCCAGTGGCGGACAACAGAGGTTGTTACGCGGGCAATATAAAATAAATGTTTGAGTTATTTCTAGTGGCGGACAACAGAGGTTGTTACGCGGGCAGTATAAAATAAATGTTTGAGTTATTTCTAGTGGCGGACAACAGAGGTTGTTACGCGGGCAGTATAAAATAATTGTTTGTGTTATTTCCAGTGGTGGACAACAGAGGTTGTTACGCGGGCAATATAAAATAAATGTTTGTGTTATTTCCAGTGGCGGACAACAGAGGTTGTTACGCGGGCAATATAAAATAAATGTTTGTGTTATTTCCAGTGGCGGACAACAGAGGCGGGTGTCATTCGCCGCCGCACTGCTCCATGAGCCAGAGCTCCTCATACTGGACGAACCTACGGTGGGGGTCGACCCCATCCTGAGACAGAGGTGAGTGACCCCATTCCTTTTGCGGAGCAATAATAATAATAATAATAATACTGTCCGATTAAGACTATTAAAGTCCCATTATTCCAGCAGTAAGCCCAAGACGTATTATTATGTGGTAAAAATCCCAAATGGGAGGATAACTTGTCATGCCCCGGCTGGGCTTCGAACCCACGACCTCTGGAATCTCTGGATTCACAGAGAGCCGCCTTTACCACTGAGCTACCGGGACATAATAGTAGCGGATTCGAAAAAAGCAATAGTATCGGATACGTTAGAAATTATGGGCAAATGATAAATAAGAATGTAAAAGAAAAGGATAAGGCTGGTACCTTACCTCTTCATTATTAATAATAATAACACTCTTTAGTGGAAGGTAACCACCAGGCGAGGTTAATGCTCAAACCCTTTTCTTACCACCTAACCCTCAGAGTCTTATTATTATGTGGTCATTAACTCAAATGAATGAGGAAAAATTCATGCTCTGGATGGGATTTTAACCAACGGATTCCTACACTACGTGGATTACCAGACTAGCGCGTTAACCACTTGACTACCAGTATTAATGAGAATACTTCCGATTTCTAATATTAGAAATTTCTCGGAAGTAAAATTAAATACTTAATTCTTTTTTTTTTTTTTAATGGAAGGCAGGAAATTTTTTTTCAAAGACACCCAGATCCCACCTTCTCTAAAAGCTAATTGCACTTGGAACCGAAAAATATCATTACTTCAAGTTATACTTAATTTATTAAAATATAAAAAGAGAACCACCTTCTCTTGCAGCATATGGGACCACCTCGTTCACATCACCAAGGACCAAAACACCACTGTCATCATCACTACCCACTATATCGATGAGACGAGACAAGCACATCTGGTAAGGAGGTTTTTCTGGATAGGGAGGTTTTTTCCATTCAAGGAGGTTTTTTCTATTAAAGGAGGTTTTTTCTGGATAGGGAGGTTTTCTTCATTTAGGAAGGATTTTTCTGGATAGGGAGGTTTTTTTTTCATTTAGGGAGGTTTTTTCTGGAGATGGAGGTTTTTTCATTTAGGGAGGTTTTTCTGGATAGCGAGGTTTTTCTGGATAGGGAGGTTTTTTCATTAAGGAAGGATTTTTCTGGTGAGTGAAGTTTTTTTTATTCATGGAAGTTTTTACATGAAGTTTTTATTGTCCATTGAGTATTTTTAGGAGGTTTTTTCTTGAGAGAGAGTTTCATAAAAGTAAGTTTTTCGACAGCAATGATTGCACTGAAATAGTCAGTCTCTAATGGAGCAATGAAATAGTTAGTAATCTTTCGGAGTTTGGGAAAAAAGGGCGTCCTACATTTTTTATTTAACTCTGAATTAAAAAAAAAAGAATATAGGAAAGTAAGGTTTATATTATCCTGAGTTGGGCCGGAATACCAGCATCACGAAGTCTTCACTTCGCTGGACATTGCTGAACTTCGGTGATCCTACGAGAACCGATGTATTTAACGCGCCATTGATGCTGGCTGCCTATTTTTAATGTTTCTTTATAGCCTTTACATTGGGTTTCTCATAATGTTAGTTATCTTGACATTGGCTGTCTAATGAGGTTTCACGTTGGTAATTATTATTCACAACCATACGGTTTGAAAACATGTCATCTGCCTCAGCACGCGATACTAACACACGAAGATGGTTTGACCCACAATTGACCCATACCGGGTATAACCAGTATAATAATAATAACCAGTAGGTAATGTGACCCATGTTAGGTAATTAATGTTAGATGAAGCCGATCCATTGTACAGGTAAATAATTCATGTTTGATTAAAAACTCTAAGTACACAAGGCGTGTTCATGTATGTACAATTGTACATACTAAATAAATATATTAGGTGAGTAATTAAGTATGGAGTCATGTATGTAGTGTCTTTGTCGCAAGGAAATACGTTGGACTTGACTGGTATCATGTCCGCAGCAGTATTCAGGAATATTAGGGTGAAGAGTTCAATGTCAAAGATGAGCACGAGTATCAACAACTTGTATAACTACAACAATTATAACAACAACAACTATAACAACAACACCAAATTATAATTAACTATCAGATTTTGAAAATACAGTCACACCTAGATGTAAGAGAACAATCCGACCTCAGTAGCTTGATCGATAAGGCGGCGGACTTGTAACCTGGACGTCCGTCGGTGGTTCAAGTATAGTCCCCCAGCTAGACTGATAGTGTTCAATTAGTTTTTTTTTTTTTTTTTAGTTTTTTTTTTTTTAAATAAAATGCAGCGAGCATATTGGGCTCTTTGCCATTAAGACGTATCATTGACATGAACGAGGTGTTTTACTTCTAATAAAAATGAATTAACTTAATAAAAAAATGTGACTTATAAATAAAAAAACCTATTCCTGGTTTTTGATTCGGCCCTTAGAATTTGTAGAAGGCGGAATCATTTTGTAAAATGAGCGAGCCTTGTGATGTACCTCTGTTCTCTCTTTTTTTTTTTTTTTTTTTTGTAATTCAAATGATATAATATATTTCATTAAAATTTCGTTCTAAGTTTCTTTAGATTCGGTTGAAAAGGGCTTTTTTTGCAAGTTAATTTCTATTTTGATATTGAATATTTTGATATTTCTATTCTGAATATCATGGATATTCAGAACTAATACAACTTCTCACTTTTCTGTTTATACTGATTAAAATAGAGAGGTTAGTTGATGACATGGATATTCAGAACTATTACCTGCTGATGAGAGCAAATAAGCTCGAAACAGCTGTCCAGGTATGTTCTGATATTCATGTACATCTAGTACAACTTCTCACTTTTCTGTTTATACTGATACTGAAAAACGTCTTCTTTCTTCAGTGTGCTCATTAAGGATGCCACATTTCCTCTCTGTACCTCTGTTTTCTCTTGCTTCCCCCAGATAGGACTGATGCGGGGAGGCAGATTCCTGGCGGAAGAGTCCCCCGCCTCCCTCCTCCGTCAGTACAACTGCGAGAGTCTGGAGGAGGTGTTTCTCAAGCTGAGCGTCATTCAGAACAGGGGCAAGCGGAGGCGAAGCTCCATCCTCCACGAGATCACGGAGGCAATGACCGCTCAGATACCGGTAAGATAGAGTTGAAATATTTTTTGTAATTTGTAACATATTTGTATATATTTTTTTATTTATTATTATTTATTTAGCTTCTTTTTTATATTATTATTGAAATATCTAGATAGGGAACTCCAAGGGTTGGGTGGAAGAGATTGCCATAGGCAATAACCCCACCCTTTAGTTAGGACATATGTTTTCAAATATTTTCTATTCTTTTTCATTTTTATTGTATAATTATATTGTTTTTTTCATTTTTTCACTGTTAAAATTATTATTTGTATTAACATAATGTCTTTTTGTATCTAATAAATAATTGTATAATAATAATAATAATAATAACCCCCATAAAAACCTCTTCGTGGTTGCAAAGGGAAGAACGCCCACTGAAAAAATGAGTTGGTGGTAAAGCTAAAAGTAAATGTCTGTCCCAGTAGCTCAGTGGATCACTCCCCCCTCCAGCAGTAGCCATGCTGGGTACAACAACAACAAAGAGGATTTAGTTTTGTGGGGTAGTATACAGTTTTGCCGCCTTTATCACTGAGCTACCGGGACAGACTTTTTTGTGAGTCCGGAGATAATAACACTCTTTAGTGGAAGGCAACCACCAGCCGAGGTTAATGCTTAAAACATTTTCTTCCACCTATCTCTCAGAGTCTTAGTCTTATGTGGTCATTTACTCAAATAAATGAGGAAAATTAATCCATTAGGTGGCATTCAATCTAACGGACCCCTACGCTACCTGTGGATTACCAGACTAGCGCGTTAACCACTTGAATAAACGATGACTTTTTGAAATCGCATTTTCTACCACTGAACCCTCAGGGTATTATTACAAACTCGAATTCACGAAGAAAGTTAAGTGGCAGAGATTGCCTAAGGCATTATTAACCTTGCCCCGGATTACAAAACAATTGTAATTAAAAATTAATATTGATCTTGCTTTCTTTTTGTACATACTTCTAAAGTTTTTTTTTAATTTATTGTTATTTTTTGTTTGTTGTTGATGATTGTTTTGTAAAAAAAATAAAGTGTAAATAAAAATAAAATAAAATAAATAAGAAAATTTGAAGCATTGAGTGGGATCCTACCCGAGCTCAAGTCGGAGTTTTGAACCAATCACAGAGCATTCTTAAAATAAAAAAAACATATTTGTGTTAATCACTTTCGTGATGTCACAACTACTCAAACTCGCTTTACGAAATCTACGCTGAAACCGGGACTTGAACCACCGACCTCCAGTTTACAAGTCCGCAGCCTTATCGATCAAGCTACTGAGGTCGGTCCCCAATTACAGAGCACTCTTTACGTGACCACTTAGATTTTTCTGTTTTTGAAACCTCTTTTTCTTTTTTTGAAACCTCTTTTCCTTTCTTTTTCTCTTTCAGCCGGCAGCTCTGGCGGGGGTGGAAAACCCCACCATAGACAACAGCTCCGAGATCAGTGGGGAGTTTGGGGAGCCACTCCCCGTGCCCCTGGCCAAACGCAACTCCAGCATCACGGACAATGTGAGTAGTGACGCACGTAGCGTCTCGCGTAGCGTCACTAGTGACCGACGCAAAGTGAGTAGCGACAAACCAGTGGCGTCCCCGGACGCTGAGTGTTTCCGAGCGTTGATACGTAAGGTAAGTGCGTGAGGACCAGTGTTTGCTTTCCAGTGCCGTGGGAGAGAGGGACTCCGCAGACCTGGCTGCTTGCTGGACCCTGTATATTAGAGCTAGCTGTTGCTTGCAGAACCCTGTATATTGGAAATGGTTGCTGCTTGTTCTACGCAGAACCCTGCATATTGGAGCTAGTTGCTGCTTGCAGAATCCTGTATATTGGAACTTTTAGAACCCTTTTTTTAAAGCTTGCTGAACCCTGTTATGTATATTAGAGATGATTGCTGCTTGTTCTACGCAGAACCCGGTATATTGGAACTTTTAGAACCCTTTTTTTAAAGCTTGCTGAACCCTGCATATTGGAGCTGGTTGCTGTTTGTTGCTAGCAGAACCCTGTACATTGCAGATGGTTGCTGCTTGTTTTACGCAGAACCCTTTATATTGGAGCTAGCTACTGCTTGCTGGACCCTGTATATTGGAACTTTTAGAACCCTTTTTTTAAAGCTTGCAGTACCCTGCATATTGGAGCTAGCAGCTGCTTGCAGAACCCTGTATATTGGAACTTTTAGAACCCTTTTTTTTAAAGCTTGCTGAACCCTGTATATTGGAGATCGGAGCTGGTTGTTCCTTGCAGGACCCTGTATATTGGAGCTGGTTCATGCTGCTTGTAGAAACTTATATATTGGATCTTGTAGAATCCTGTATTGGACCTTGCCGATCACCTATGCACAGTTATTAGAATTTTCTGACAATTTGAAGTACAAATTTTGGTGGCAACTACAACGACTTCTCAAATCAAAGAAAGCTTCGCTTAGTGTTCAACCTCTGCAGCGTAGAGGGTTGCATAATCATATCCTTAATTTTAACTTAAATGTACGTAAATCTCTCTTTCTGGATCGTTCTTCCTTACTCTCACACTGAAGGAAGGTAAGTACAATATTAATTCACACACTTTAGTTGAATATAATTTGATTTATATACAAGTACAAAGTAAGTATAATCCTTCATGATTCATCAAGCAAAACGGTCGTTCCGCGGGAGAACGCCTCCCAAAAACTACAGTGCTTATATAATGGTAAATATTTCAATAACGCAATACCTACTTAATATTAATTTCATAATTTGTTTTAAGTTTGACTTTTTATTGTAATCCGTTCATCTCCCTCTTGACAGGATCACGGAAAGAAAATAATCACTGTAAAAAATATGCTGAAAAATTGTACAAAAATCATTTCTGTCACTGGTGTTTGATTATTTAAAATTCCACAAAATGACCTTGACTTTTCTCTCTTCCTCTTGTCCTGCCATCTGGTGAGCAGTTACAGAAGTATGCACCCGTGAGATGGTACGCGCACACTATCTTAACACGTTCGTTACCGAACGGCCATATGTGGATGTTTTTGTGTTTTTCATTTGGGACCGAAAACACACATGTGGCTGTTATCAAAATTTTAACGAGGGACCGGACATCCATATATGGCCTTTTGGAGGTTGGTTGTTAGTATTAGAACAGATATAGGATCGATTCCTTTAAAAATGCGATGCCAAATATGCAAAGAAAAACCTGGGGACCAAAATTTGGTCCCCAGGATGCAACAGCAACTTTACCGCCTGGTCCCTACGTAAAACTTGAAAAAATTGGCTTGGTAACGAACGTGTTAAACCGCATTACCTCCGTAAAAGCATGTTCGCTATCAGCTTTGCCAGGCCAAAAAATTATAAAACAAACCATTGACAGGATTAGCTTTTATCAGGCTATAAAATATGAAATTACGACTGCCAGAACCATCCAACCAACCGAGGGTTTTACCCTCCATTCGCTGGGAATCGTACTAGCTACCCACATTAAGCTCACCCAGCCTGGGTAGGGCCGGAAATGCCACGTGTTTGGGGGGAACAGAATTTTCTTCGAAAAGTCTGCCCCTACCGGGAATCGAACTCGGGATCTCTGGAATACGGGCTGTAGTCACAACCATTTCGCCACGGAAGCTGGCAGGGAATTGTGTTGATATTTTTTTTTTTTAAATTCTAGTCACAAGTGTTTAATATTATTGTGATTTTTTTTGTATTTTATTGTAATAATGGGCATAACTCGTAATCTTGTAAAATAATAATAATAATAATACCGGGTGTACCGGTTCATTTATTAACGAGCATCAGAGCTCTTTGTACAATTTAACAATATTTATAACAAAAATCAATGGAGATATACAAAAAAACAACGCAACACATAAATGGTACATGGTAATCGAAAGACATTAAAATACTCTACAATATAAATATCACAATTGTTTTAAAAATCAAATCCACAATCGGTGTTAGCAGATCTTAACATCCTGTTGAGAGGAGCATAATACTTGTAATTTGAGTTACAAGATGTCACGTAGAATGTGTTGGCTCTCCTGAGTCTCCGGTGTAATAATAATAATAATGATTTATTTTTCTCCCGGGTTTCCAGAAAGAGCTCCCGCTAGATTTGCCCCCCGAGGAGCGGGTGAGCTCCAAGTGTATGGACCACTTCAAGTTCATGAAGCGACGGCACATGAAAGCACTGGTCTGGAAGAATTTCCTGTGGATGTGGCGAAATGTGGCGTGAGTTCTGCCGTTTTTTTTGGCATTTTTTGGCAAGGTTAGCCTCTTCGCGCCCAACACCAATTTTTGTTTAGTAGTACAAAGTGACCGGTGGCCTCGCCCGAGGACAAACATTTTATAATAATATTGCCTTATTAATACTGCTCGATTAAGACTACCAAAGTCCCATTATTCCAGCAGTAAGCCCAAGACGTATTATTATGTGGTAAAAATCCCAAATGGGAGGATAACTTGTCATGTCCCGGCTGGGTTTCGAACCCACGACTTCTGGAATCTCTGGATTCTTATAGTTCCGCCTTTACCACTAAGCTACCGGGACAGATTTTCTGTTTCTGATTTTCTTTTTCTGATTTTCTTCTATCACCGCGCCCCCCTCAGAGTCATGTGTTTCATCATCGGCCTCCCGGTGGCCCAGATCATCCTGTTCTGTCTCTCCATCGGCAAGGACCCCGTGGGCCTCCACCTCGCCGTGGTCAATCACGAGTCTGACATCAACGACTGCGCCATCTACGAGAGGGATACCAAGTGTGACCTGCGCTTTCTCAGCTGCAAGTATCTGCGACACGTGAAGGCGAAGAACCAGAAGCTCGTGAGTAGTAGTAGTAATGATATCTGAAAATTATAATATCTAAAAAATAATAATATCTAAAAAAAAATGGGCAGTATTGCGCCACTTCTCGCCCATCAGAGGGGACGCATACTACGGGATGGGCAGGCTACAACACAGACCACAAGCGTCTACAGTAGCTCCTGTTTCATGGCCACGAAATAAAAAAGGCTATGAAACACTCATCTTTAAAAAAAAAAAAAATCTAGAAATAATATGTAATATCTAAAAATAATAATATAATATTTCAAAATAATTTGATGAAGCTCATCATCATCATCATAGGGTGGCGTCATCGTGAACGATGGTAGCCAGACAGTGGAGGAATGACTGAGTACTTCTACCACTGTCTTTGCAAGGAGGCTAATAATTGACAAGGGCCCCCAGAACCAAGCCAATGATGGTCTATTCCCTGTTTATAGTCTGGCTGGGGGACGTTAAACAGGGAGAAGACCAGTGTCCCGCTAGAGGACTATAAAAACAGACAACAGACTAGCCAACCCTTACGAGCCAGGCTAGCTTGCAGTTTCCTAAGGGTTTAATGGCTTATAAAGAAAAGTCCAAGTCCTCATGATGGTTGATCGCACATAGAAGTATGTGGTTCAGGACGAGCCAACTTTGAAATAAAGTTGGCTGGAGACCATCACTCACCCTTCCAGCAGTAGCCAAGCTGGCTACAACAACAACAACATTCCCTGTTTATAGTCCGCCAGTTAGACTTCATAAAAAAAAAAAATATATTAGAAAATTAAAAACTTAAATATGTTTTGTATAATTTTAGGTATACATATACATAATTTAAAATACAAGTCGTTTAACTCATAGATAAAACACCTCCCGCATATCCGCTGTCCTCTTCATTGTTCCCAATTTATCTCCTCTCTACTCCTCCTCAGGACTACTACGCCGACGAGAGCCAGGCGTTCGCCGCCGTCCGCCACGGGCGGGCCTGGGGCACCCTGGTCTTCTCGCCCAACTACACGGACGCCCTGCGAGACCGCATCGAACTGGGGAAGGACGCCGAGCCAGAGGTCTTTGACCTGAGCGACGTGCTGATCAATCTCGACGAGTCGAATCAGCAGATCTCGCTGCTGCTCCGGCGAGACCTGGTGTACGCGTTCCAGAACTTCGCCACCGCGCTGGCGAGCGTGTGTAACTACAGCACCAAGGTGGTGACGGTGCCGATCCGGGTGAGTGTGAACGCGGTGTTGACCAGTAGGAGTTTGAACGGGGCTTTTGATGAGAAATCATTTCTGAAGTGTGAACGGAAAAAAACGTGACCCACCGGTGGACACTCCGTCTCATACTTGTTAAAGGAAAAACTGACAAAAAACAACGCATTTTACATCTCATAGGTAATAGAAAAAATAAAAATAAACATTAGGTCGATATTATCCCCCTCGCCGAAAAAATATATTCTATATATGGTTGCAGTTTTTTGTAAGGGATACCTTCCTATGCGCTGTGCGCTCTTGTTGACCCAGCATCCAAATAGTAAGTATTGTGTCACTTCTCGTCAGTCAGAGGGGAGGTATACTACGGGATGGGCACGCTACAACACAGACCACAAGCGTTTACAGTAGCTCCTGTTTCATGACTACGAAATAAAACAGGCTGCGAAACACTCATCTTAAAACAAAAAACTAACTCAACACATGTTTCTTATCCCCCAGTTCAACCAGCCAGTGTACGGCCCGATAGTGCCAAACTTCACCGATTTCGCTGCCCCGGGTGTGATTCTGACCATCATCTTTTTCTTGGCGGTTGCCCTTACGTCCGGCGCTATGTTGATTGAGAGGAATGAGGGTCTACTGGAGCGAGGACTTGTGTCAGGTGAGGGAGAACTTTTTTTGCATTTTTTTTTTTTTAACTTAATTATTTTGTATAAAACTTCCGGCCCTACCCAGGCTGGGTGAGGTTAATGTGGGTAGCTGGTACGATTTCCAGCGAATGGGGGGTAAAACCCCCGTCCTAATCCAGGACGTTAAATCAAATAGAATCGTTCGCGTTAGGAAGGGCATCCAGCCGTAAAAAAATGTGCCAAAACCAGTCAACCTCAAAAATGAGGTTGAACAACGTCGACCCTGCTTGACCGGGATAAGACAGAGTAAAAGAAGAAGAAGATTATTTTGTATAAAACAATAACAATATTACTTTATTTATACTGCCCGATTAGGACTATAAACTTTTATTATTTTGAGCAGTAAGCCCAAAACATATTACCTATTTTTTTTTTTTTTTTTTTTTTTTAAGTGGTGTTTAACGTCGCTTTTAACTGCCATGGTCATATCACGACCGGGGTTTTACCCTCCATTCGCAGGAAACTCACAAACCTGCTACTCACATTGACCTCACCCAGCCTGAGTGGGGCTGGGAAAAGCCAGCGTCACGAGAATTAGAATTTGAATGGTCACCCATCCAAGTCTTAACCTCGCTGGATGTCGCTTAACTTCGGTGTTCTGAAGGGAACCGGTGTATTCAACATGCCATCGACGCTGGCACATATTATTTATTATGTGGTAAAAATTCCAAAAAGAAGCAACACTTGTCATGTCCCGACCGGGTTTTTCCACACTCAAAACAATCAACATTGTTTTTTGTTGAAAACATTAAGAAAAAAGAAAAATAACTGATAAATATACACAAAAAATAAAGAACAAAATTATTTTAATTTATAATTATGTACAGGTACACTCTTACTTTTAAAATCCCCTAAATTTAAAGTTATCATATTTGTGTTGATCACTTTCGTGATGTCACAACTACTCAAGCTCGCTTTACTAAATCTACGCTGAAACCCGGACTTGAACCACCGACCTCCAGGTTACAAGTCCGCCGCCTTATCGAGTAGCCGGCTACTCTGGGACAACTACAAGTTGTCCTAGAGTAGCCAAAGTACCAAGTAAAAATTGTGAATTGTTAAATTGTATTTCTTAAGTTTTAAAGTAATAAAGTAAAAGTAGTTATTAATTTATATCTTATCTCAGCTGTTACATTTCTTTTCGTTTTGGTAGATTTAATATTTATTTTTATTTGTGGATCCAGAGCCGCTAACACCCTTTCCATAAAGAAAGCTAGCGACCTGTCCCCGTTTCGGAAATAATTCCCGAAATAAATCCCCTAAATTTATTTCCCTTTTAACCCTTTAAGGTGTAACTATTATTATTATTAACCCTTTAAGGTGTGACCGGGATCGAAATCCTCACCGCGCACGTCATCTGCCAGTTCCTGATCATGGTGTTCCAGAGCGTCATGGTCATCGTGATGGCTCTGCTCGTCTTCGACATCACGAATCACGGTGACGTGCTCCTGGTCACGCTGCTGACGTGCCTGACGGGACTGTGCGGCATGTGCTTCGGATTTGTCGTGTCGTGCGTGACAGACTCGGAGCGGAACGCCACCTATCTCGCCATGGGCAGCTTTCTGCCCATCGTGATGCTGTGCGGTGAGTTTTTTTTTTTAAGTGGGGTTTAACGTCGCTTTCAACTGCCATGGTCATATCACGACGGGGGTTTTACCCTCCATTCGCAGGAAACTCACAAACCTGCTACTCACATTGACCTCACCCAGCCTGAGTGGGGCCGGGAAAAGCCAGCGTCACGAGAATTAGAATTTGAATGGTCACCCATCCAAGTCTTATAAGTGAACTCTTCTGTTTATACTCATTAAAATAGAGAGGTTAGTTGATGACATGGATAATCAGAACTATTACCTGCTGATGAGAGCAAATAAGATCGAAACAGCTGTCCAGGTATGTTCTGTCTGTCCAGGTAAGGTATTCAGATTTCTTTGTAGTCAGTGGTAGTCAAGTGGTTAACGCGCTAGTCTGGTAATCCAGGTAGCGTAGGGAGCCGCCGTTGGTTCGAATCCCACCCAGTGCATGAATTGTTAAATAAATTGTTAAAGGATCTCCAGTGTTTCAACTGGTGTTTGCGAAACACTTTCGCTTATCGCTCAAGAATATCGGTACTATTATTATGTTATCGATCAGAACAGCTTTTTGTGGTAAAATATCGTTTTCTGGCACCAATCGATCTGTTTAGACCCCTGACTTAACTTTCTAGGCATCTACGCCAACTGCACAGTATCGGGTCGGTAAAAAATATGAATCTTGTACGATTGTATCATAGGGTTTCCGTTGATCTAATGTAGGAAGTCAAACAAAAGATCAAATCAATTAGCTTTCGGGCGTAGAGTCCATTTCGCTGGCTGAAAGTATACGGAGTACATGGGAAATATGTTTTCCGTTTCCTTACACTCTGCCACGCTGTATATTTTTGCACGGGGGATTCTTTACACCTCGACCAAGCTTTTTCTTTTTAATTATTATTATATTTTTTCGCAAATATTTCTTTTTAATATTTCCCTACCCGTATTCCCACTTAGATTTGTGATCTAAACTGCACATTGCATAATCAAAAAAGATAACAGGCGTGTTTTCAAATTAGAATTTTTCTAGGGAGGAAGGGAGAGATATATGTAGTAGGAGATTAGAGAGGGAGAAATATATAGAGATCAGGGAGGTAGGGAGTGAACGTGTCTTTGCCTTTGCCTTCGCTTTACCGCCTTTCCTCTGCTTGACATGATGCTGTGATGAGTGAGTGAGGTCTAATTTACACATTGCATAATCAGAAAAGATACCAGGCGCGCATACAAATGAGATTTATTTTCCGATTTTCCATCGATTCCAGGAATCATCTGGCCAGTGCAAGGCATGCACTATCTGGTACGGGCCGTCAGCTTCATCCTACCCCTCACGCTTTCTACCGAGTCCCTGCGATGCATCCTGGCCAAGGGCTGGGATATGAGTGAACCCAGCGTCTATGTGGGATTCATAGCGACCCTTCTCTGGATAACCGTGTTCCTGAGCTCCAGCGTCCTGCTCATCAAATTCCGAAAGGGTTAAGGTTAACACGAGTACTCGAAGGGTTAAGTTTTCGCGATTTCACGAGGAGTTCTGAAAGGATGGAGTTTTCCAGGGTTAAGTTAAACAGCAGTACTCAAAGGGTTAAGTTTTCGATCTAAAGCAGAAGTACTAAAAGGGTTAAGTTTTTGATTGGAAACAGGCGTAGGTTTGGTTTTCGATTTGAAATAGGAGTACTGAAAGGGTTAAACTTGACGTTCCCTCTCAATAAGGTTGAATTATGGAACGGGCTTAGATTTATCTTAGTGGACACTATACCTCAACACGTCCTTTAGTAGGAATTTAGCTCGCTATGATTGGTTGAAATTCATAGTGGAGGGCGTCGTGTTAAGGGATAGTGTCCACTAATATTACATCTAACCCTGTTTCATAATGCCACCCTTAGACTTAAGGGAATGTCAAGCTTAACCCTTTCAGTAATCCTGTTTCAAATAACCGTTTCAGTACTCCTGTATTAGATTGTTGATTATTGTCCGAAAACATCATCTCAAAGGAGATGATGACGCCACTGGTGGAAGGAGTTTTCTTTGTTCATAAATTTATTCCAAGGAGATATAGGGCGAAATTAATAGGCAACATCGAAAACTTAAGTCATTGCTTAGCATCGGTTTTCCCTATCTTGGACAGTACGCAATCCGAGACTTAGCACCACAGAGGTTTTACAAAAACGTCAATAATAATCTCGCCCTTTAGAGGAAAAGTAAAGAGTGCAACCCATAACTCAAGAGAGATATCCTGGAATAAATAAGATGTAAATATTATATTACGCCGTTCCGCAGTTACGGATTGAGGCATGGCCCTATATTTATTTCCTTTAACCCTACTCTACACAATGAGGCATTGCCGTACATCTTTTCAGGCCAGAACTCGGCGCCACAGGAGTTATTGGGCTGTCCGAAGGTCAAACCTGCTGACTGAAGGTCTAGGAATACGTGTTAGAAATTTGAACGAAATGAGTTCAGTAAAGAAAAAGGTAGTACATAAATTTATTATGTACGACCTTTATGTACATAATTACTATTTAATTAGTTTTATTTTTAAAGTAGATTCTTGCAATACCTAAAAGTTTAATATTAAGGCATGTAATTGAGGTATGTGTTTGTGTAAATATCTGATTTGTATGATAGTCAATAATTTTATTTAGGTACTTTTCTTATTTGGTAGCTGAAATAATGAAGGATATTTGCTCAACAGTATTCAACCAATCTTGAGCAAGCTGCTGTGAAAAAATATGTTTTCCAAATTTTCATAATTTTTTTTTCACTTTCTATCACACATAAGGTATAGAATGTATATTGTCTTTGGTTGGTTTTTTTTTTTAAATTTGGGGGGTTGACGTCGCTTTCAACTGCATGGTCATAGCACGACGGAGGTGTTACCCTCCATTCGCAAGAAACTCACAGATGCATTCAACGCGACATCGATGCTGGCTTCATAAAAGAAAAGTACAGGAAAAAAGTTGGCCTTTTGAATTTTGTTTTGATGTGAATTAAAATATTCTGAGGTAATCCAGGTAGCGAAGGGATCCGTTGGCTCGAATCCCACCCATTTTTCCTCATTAATTTGAGTTTGTAACCACATAATAATAAGACTCTCTTGAGGGTAAGGTGGTAGAAAACGCTTTGAGCATTAACCTGGGCTAGTGGTTACCTTCCACTAAAGAGTGTTATTATTATTATGACTTTGTTTCTGTATATAATTAATACATCGTGTTATGTAAGACAAAACATAAAATAAAATTATTTAATGTTCAAAATATCCTCTGTACCCCTATAATCAATAAAATAGTATTTAATCAACAATCCTTATGCAGTCTGAGTTTCATTTTCGATAGCCATTATTATCACTAGAATATCTCCAAAACCGCTAAACCGATTTTATTCAAATTTGTTGTATATGGTAGAAAATTATTTTCCCTATATTCTAAGATCACAATACTTCCGATTTCTTATCTAAGAATTTTTTCGGAAGTAAAATTGCGAAGAGGCTCTGACTTCATAACAAAAATTCCTATTTTTTTTTTTTTTTTTTTTAAGTGGGGTTTAACGTCGCTTTCAACTGCCATGGTCACATCACGACGGGGGTCTCACCCTCCATTCGCAGGAAACTCACAAACCTGCTACTCACATTGACCTCACCCAGCCTGAGTGGGGCCGGGAAAAGCCAGCGTCACGAGAATTAGAATTTGAATGGTCACCCATCCAAGTCTTAACCTCGCTGGATGTCGCTTAACTTCGGTGTTCTGAAGGGAACCGGTGTATTCAACATGCCATCGACGCTGGCTTAAAATTCCTATTTATTAACTTATGTAAATAAGCAAGTTTTTTTTAAAGGTGCCCCGGAACCGCTTTCGCGTTACTTTAGGGCACTTTACCTTTACATCCATGCCATTCCGGAAACAGAAAATTTCGGTCAGAAATTTCCGCTCCGGCCGGGATTCGAACCCGCAACCTCCGGGTCAATAACGAATGCTCTTAACCACTCGGCTATGTATGCAATAATAAATAATAAAAAAAACACTCAGTCCAATGACTGAAGCAGTAAGCCCAAGAAGTATATTATTATGACTATTATGAGGTAAAAATTCCAAATGGGAGGACAACTTGTCTCAGCTGAGATTCGAACTCACAAACTTTGGATAACCAGACCTACACCTTGACCACTAAGCTAACGGGATTGAAAAATGCCTGTACGTCAGGCAAGAGAACGAAAAAAATGAACACATCTCTTTACAAAAAGAAACAATATTAACATTTTTTTAATTATTATTTCACATTTTATTTAAAAATAAAATTAATATTTTGTAAATACTATAGTTTTTTTTCGAGGAGTCTAAAAAAATACATTTTGTAACCACCAGCATCTTCATACACAATTGAAACAAAAAAAAATTACAAACTAACAACAATTATTAAAAAAGATCCTAACAAAAACGTAACTATCAGTCTCGCACAAACTTGGCTGAAAAATAAACAAATTTATTCCCAAAACAATCTCGTAGAAAAGAAATCTTACCTCAGAAAAAGGAAATGAATGCCGATTTGACCCTCACCATCATGGGAGGATAACTTGTCATGTCCCGGCTGGGCTTCGAACCCACGAACTCTGGAATCCTTGGATTCACAGAGTGCCGCCTTTACCACTGAGCTACCGGGACAGACTGTTACATATGACATTACTTTGGATTTTTAAGGTGAACCTTGCAACAAATAATAGATTCCTAGACACACTCTAGAATTCCTTGAGTGTCTCTAGGCGGTGATTACAAAACTGTACTTCAAAACTTTACAATATTTTGTTAAGCGGATAGATATTTTCAAATATAGGTACACATATACAGGATAAGTAAATTAGCAGTAAATAGAACAAACAGGATTGGCTGGGACATTGAATGTCAACAAGATATATTGGTTCTGGCACACTGAATGTTATCAAGATAATATTGGTTAGAACAGTGAATGTTACCAAGATAGAATGGCTAGAACAGTGAAAGATATAAACAAGTAAGTGGCAATTGTACTCCTAAATTACGTAAATTATTTCGAAAAATTAATTTCAAATATTAATAATTAATTTTTAAAGTTTTGTGATAACCAACCTCTTCAGTGTAAAAGTGCACATTCATAACTGTCACTGATCACTCACACAATGGATTGTGGTAAGTGCAACCAACCGGTCGCACCTGAAACTGGATACACCAAGTGCCAAGGATGCAGCACCCGCTACCACTTCCCCTGCTCAATCTCAAACACCTCCTGGAAGGCGAAGGATTCACAAGAGAGGCTGAAATGGCGATGCGATACTTGCAAAAAGAACCCGGACAAACAGGTAGCCGTCACTAAAGAACCTCTACCCTCTGGTGAGTCACCCAACCAACTAGATAAAGACTTTCGAGCTCTTATAGACAAACATGGAGTTAAAACTTCTTCCTCAATCAATAATGCCGAGACCAATATCAAAGTTCACATTGATGCTGGCAACCAAGTAACTTCTCACTTGCTACAAGCTCTATGTAGTAAAATAGATGAAGTTTTTCATTCCATTAAAAATCTAAATTCCACTCAGAATGAAATTCTACAAAATACTAATCAATTACGAGACGAACTTGATCATATTAAAGAAAAAACAGGCTCGTTGGAACTGAAGATGGAATCTCTTAAAATCAACTTGATCGATTCTAACAAATCTAACATACAGGGTGGTCTATATCCCACAACCAGTTCTGCAAATCCCAACCAAGCAGATCCTTCCACAACCCCTCAGCAGGATGAGCATCCGCAGCAGCAGCCACTGGACGTGTTCATCATCGGGGACAGCCATGCCCGCAACCTGAAGAATGCGCTACAGAAACAGCTGCCTGACACCTTTCATCTTGAGCAACTCGTTCTTCCAGGTGCCACGGCAAAAAAAGTTGCATCAAAATGCAACAGTAAATTAAAATCTTGTAAACATTTAATTGTAATGGTAGGATCTAATGATATCCAAATTACTCCTCTTAGAGAAATTCGCGAGTCTTTGCGTAAAATATTTGATAATTTTTCAGCATCTCAACGTATTCATTTTGTGCTAGTACCGGAACGTTTCGACGATCCGAGGCTGAATCTACACATCAAAAAAGTTAATTTAAATCTTACTGATTTTGTAAAAGATTTCGCTAACGTCACAACTTACGATCCCAAACTAATTGTTGATAACTGGGACTATGTTGATCTGATTCACCTAAACAAATCAGGAAAAGGTAAACTTTGCAAAGATATATCAAATAAAATTCTAGAAAGCTCAGAATCCTTACCCACAGATCCTCCTCCCTCCACTGTAACCCTGCCTTCTTCTGGTAATACCACAAAGAAAACAGGACACTACAACACACACCCACATACAAACTTTAGAGGATCACACCGAACCCCATCTCACTACAATCGTAAACCTAGAACCTTTACTAGGAAAGAAAATAAAAATGATACTACTACTTCTTACACCCCATACAACCGACTACCTTATCTTTCCAATAAACCTGAAGCAAATAGTACACCCTGTACGAGCTATGACACAAACTACCCACACCTACCTAATGTTACTTACAACAATACTAATGGTAGGATAGTCCCGTTCAATAACTCGTACCAACACAGAGACAACAACTTCAATATGGATACCTACTCTCAGAATGCTTCAACATATAACTTACCTATACCTACGAATAATACCTACAACTTACCTATACCTACGAATAGTACCTACAACTTACCTCTACCTACTAATAGTACCTATAACTTCAATCAAAATCCTCAATCTAACTACACCTATGATCAAAATTTATACAATAACAGTGCTACGCACCCTTTTCATTAAATTTTGACATCCCAATAATACCTCTTAGTAATAAAGGTAAAAAATTCCCTTCTTTCAACAAACACCCTAACCGTCGTAATTTGAACAACCTCATTACTTTGTCACCGCCACAACTAGATTCCTACAAGGTAAAAATCTACTACCAAAACGTACGTGGACTACGTACGAAACTTACCACACTCACGTGTAACTTACCTTTATCATCATATGACGTGTATATTTTTTCCGAAACTTGGCTCAACGACAAATTTCACGATTCTGAACTTGGGTTTGGTGACTATCAAATATATCGTCAAGACCGCAACCCTCTCACATCGTCCTCCAATAGAGGGGGCGGGGTACTTATAGCGATCCGACGGTTTCTAACTTCAAAACGTTTAACAATTTCTAACAACAATATAGAAACTCTTTTTGTCTCGGTCTCCATTAAAAAAATCAAATACATAATTTGCGGTGCCTACATACCTCCGAGGGCACCAGTAGACACCTACGAGTCTTTTGTTGAATCCCTTGAGGAAATTAGCCAAACACATCACTCTTCTCACCTGCTAATATTCGGCGATTTCAATATTGGTAGGGTAAATTGGGATGCGGCATCTATTGACCCGCTACCTAACAGACAAGCTGAGTGTCTGAAGAATGCTATTATTTGCCATAACTTAACTCAGAAAAATGAAGTTCCAAACCAGGACGGCAACATCCTTGATCTCGTCCTCTCTGACACGCATAACATTGATGTCACGCTATGCGCCGAGCCACTGGTTAATGTGGACGGTTACCACCCGCCCCTTCATGTTCTTCTCAATATTAAGAAAATAAAGAGACAAACTGCTACTTCTAATATTTCACCTATTACTTATCAATGTTTCAAAAAAGCAAACTACATATTACTAAATCAAGCGCTTAGTGACATTAATTGGGTAGAAACATTAGATAACTACTCATCACTAGATGACGTCATCACTGAGTTTTACTCTCAGATAACGAGACTTATTAATCTACATGTACCTCAGGTACAAATATCTAACTTTAAGTTTCCAGAGTGGATGAGTCCCCAGCTGAAAAACTTAATCTTAGAAAAAAAAATAGCTCACAAAAACTTTAAGCAAACAAAGAAACAAAATTTTCTCAATATATTCAATGATCTAAGACAGCGATGTAAAGCTCTTTCTCAGAGTGAGTACTCAGCCCATGTGAGGAAGATCGAATCTCTACTCGAAAAAAATCCTCGTAGACTGTGGCAATTCGTTAACAAAAACAAAACCAACACACTAGCCCCGGCTTTCTACCTTAAAGATAAATTTGCCAGCGAACCTGATGAAATCGCGAATCTTTTCGCAAATCACTTTTCATCTGTTTACTCTTGCGAACAACTGGCCTCGTCCAAATTCGATTTCAGCTCAAAGTCAACTTTATTAACACCCTTAACTCAAATCAGTCTTAATGAGGATTCTATTTTCCAAAAATTAAAAAGCTTAAAAAACATCTCTTCCAGTGGTCCTGATAAAATACCTTCGTGTATTTTAAAAAATTGTGCTAGCTCTCTTGTAACTCCCCTACACATTATCTTTAACAGATCACTTGCCGAGGGTACATTTCCAACTACCTGGAAAGTATCCTATATCACACCCCTTTTGAAATCTGGCGATAGCTCTAATATAGAAAACTACCGCCCAGTTGCCAAACTGTCTGCACTGCCTAAACTATTTGAGGCATTGGTGCATGACAAGCTACAAGACGCACTAGGTCACATAATAAACAAGAACCAACATGGTTTTATAAAAAATAAATCTGTAATATCTAACCTTACGCTTTTCACTCAATATGCCATGGAGTCTGTCGAAAGCGGCAGTCAGTTAGATGTATGCTATCTTGACTACAGCCGCGCCTTTGATAAATTAAATATTAATATATTTATCACTAAACTTGAAGCTTTAGGTGTCAGACCGCCTTTGCTTCAATGGTTACTCAACATGCTTTCAAACAGACAACAGATAGTGAAATATAATAGAAACTCTTATCTCTATACTAACGATGCCGACTCCTACCTAACGTCCTCTACTCCAACGTTCCATGAACACCTATCTGCGCCGTTCGATGTCCTATCAGGATGTCCTCAAGGTGGTCACCTCTCAGGACTCCTGTATGACATCTACAGCAACGATCTAGACCACTTTATACAGGAGAGTGATAGACTCAGGTTTTGGCAGTATGCAGATGATTTAAGAATCTGTACAAAAGTCACAACATCCATGGATTGCAATACATTACAAAGCGCTCTTAATAAAATACAAATGTGGTCTGAGTGTAATAAAATGCAACTTAATGTCACAAAATGTAAAATAATGACTTTTCATCGAAAACAAAACCCTATCCTCTATACTTACACACTCAACGATAGACCTCTTGAATGTGTTACACAGATAAGAGACCTAGGTGTCATCTACCAACCAGATCTGAAATTTAACATACATATTACATACATAGTAAACAAAGCATACCGCGTTCTAAGCTACCTCATAAGAAATACTCGTTTATTCAGAAATCCGATCACAGTGTATATTCTTTACTGTTCACTGGTAAGATCTGTTTTGGAATTTGCATCTATCATCTGGTCTCCCCAATACCAAAATCTCATAGGAAAAGTAGAGCAAGTTCAAAGAAAATTTTTGCGTTACTACGCCTTCAAACACGGTGTCACGATTGAGAATCACAACTATACTGATATTATGACACTAGGTAATACAAAAATAATTTCTCTTCAATCGCGCAGAGAACTCCTCGACATCCTATTCCTAACCAAAATTCTGAGAAATCAAATAAATTGTCCTGAACTCCTAGAACACATTAATTTTCGAATCAACTGTAGAAACATTAGAAATCAAAACCTCTTTACCCCAGACACCTATTCTACGAATATTAGCCAAAACTGTCCAATGAATAGGTTAATGGTAACAGGGAACACATTTTTTACTAGGAGTGACGTAGACATTTTTTATCACTCTTTGCAACAAATTAAAGATAAATATTTAAGTTATTTATAGATAGCATATTATGTAAAAATGGGGAAACCCGTTAATTTATAAAAAAATAAAAATAAAATAAATAAAATAAATAAAATGTTATCAAGATAGATTGGCTAGAACAGTGAATGTTATCAAGATAATATTGGCTAGAACACTGAATGTTACCAAGATAGATTGGCTAGAACAGTGAATGTTATCAAGATAGATTGGCTAGAACAGTGAATGTTATCAAGATAATATTGGCTAGAACAGTGAATGTTACCAAGATAGATTGGCTAGAACAGTGAATGTTATCAAGATAGATTGGCTAGAACAGTGAATGTTATCAAGATAATATTGGCTAGAACACTGAATGTTACCAAGATAGATTGGCTAGAACAGTGAATGTTATCAAGATAACATTGGCTATAACAGTGAATGTTACCAAGATAGATTGGCTAGAACAGTGAATGTTACCAAGATAGATTGGCTAGAACAGTGAATGTTATCAAGATAATATTGGCTAGAACACTGAATGTTACCAAGATAGATTGGCTAGAACAGTGAATGTTACCAAGATAGAGAGTAGATAGTAATTTTAAATAACATGGGCTGGAACATTGAATGTTACCAAGTTAAGAGTTTTGATTGGTTCAAATTTTAGAAACATTGAATGTTACCAAGATTGAATGGTACATTAGAATGATTTGAATTTTAACGAAAAGACTGGTACATTGCATGATTTGAATTTAAAAAAAAATTGGCTAGTACATTGAATAGTGGATAGCTGTTAATATAGCATATTGAATGATGGAGGTTTTTGCTATCAAGATTGGTTGGTACAGTATTGTCAGTAGCTGAGATAGTACATTGAAAGTTAAGTACACTATACCATTTGCTCACCACAACAAAGACATAGAAAAAAATGAAAAAAAGGGGGCTACATGTAATTATGTAATAATTTCAGTACATAATCAAAATGAACAGTCTTTTTGCTGTTAAGTAAAAAACAGTTTTCAAAATGAACAACCGTTTTGCTGTTAAGTAAAAAACAGTTTTTCAAAATGAACACCCTTTTTGCTGTTCAGTAAAAAAAGAAAAAAACAGTTTTAACTGTGCTTTGTACCTACAAAAAAAATCAATTTGTATATATTTTAAGCACGTTACAACGACAAAAAAAAGCATCCAACTTCAAAATCTGATTATTTGTGTGACAAAAAAATCCAAGTTTGACCTTTGTGATGATTCATACATAAAAGAGTAAACTGAATGGAAGATATAAAAAGCCTGGGGCGCTGTCTAGAATATTTGATTAGTTTTGCTTTGTACATTTTAAAAAATAAATGGATTTTTTTTATATATAAAATAGGAAAGCAGCAAGAAATTTTTGTTCTAATTTTTGAACACTCAAATTGGTGTCCTGTCCAAGAGAGTCCTAGTTGTCCTGAAGCCCCGAAATTCATAAAAAAATCTATAAATAGCAGCTAAATTTACATTTTTTTTTTTTTTTCTAAACAAAAATCGCAGGAACTTCTAGAATTTTATGAGAGGACAACGCACAATTTCAGAGAAATTTAAAGTATACGTTTTTCAAACAGTTATGTCCGAGGAAATCCTCGCATTTCTTAGAATAATTCAAGAAAATTCAGAGTATACAAATAAGGGGCCGCGGTTCAAAACTCGACTGACCAATGAAGTATCAAACAATGGGGCTTTCAACATTAGAATACAGAAAGACACATTTTGAGGATAATTAATAGAGTTGATCTGAGTAATGTGTCCCATTAGGGTCACAGAATTGAGGGAAAAACTTTCACATTTTGCCTCCAATTGGTTTAAAAAATACATTTTTTTGCTTTAAATTCTAATCCTTTTTTTCTCCTCAAACTTTTGTTTTTTTTTCATTTTTGAAAACACCAAGATTTAAATTGTTCTGGGTACACAAGTAGAGAAAAGAATTTTGCTGTTTTTTTTTTCATTTTTTTTTGTACATGTATAAATAAAAAGTGTAAGAGTACAAACATCTCTTTTAAACGTAGAAATTAAACGTAGGTCGCGTGAATTTTGACTAGGTAATGAAGACGAAAGTGCGTCAAGTATGATTCAATGGTGATAGAAGACAGAGAAAAAGTCATGTTGAACAACAAAATTATGCATCTCAAGTGTAAGTACACAACGGAGCTCTAGACCGTGGATCCACGTAAAAAAATCTGACCATGTTATTCAATGTAAGCGGTCCACTGAGGTAAGTCAGAGAATGTGGTTCAATACAGGGAAGGTAGTATACAAAACCATGCATTGGCAGTTGCTATGGTTACGACACTGGACTTGTAATGTAAACAATCCAGCGCGGGGATCCGTGATCTGTTAATCGGATCCCACCCAATGCTCGGATTTTTTCTCGTTATAATAATATCAACTTGGGATTTACGTCCTATTCAACTGGTAGGTCATTTCAATAATGATTTTTCGTGCACTGGTAGTCTAGTGGTTAACGCGCTAGTCTGGTAATCCAGCGAAGGGATCCGTTGGTTCGAATCCCACCTAGTGCATGAATTTTTCCTCATTCATTTGAGTTTGTAACCACTTAATAATAAACCTCTGAGGGTTAGGTGGTAGAAAATGCTTTGAGCATGAACCTCGCTTAGTGGCTAACTTCCACTAAAGAGTATTATTTGTCACAGAAGATCTATTGAAGGTCGCAATGACAAAGAGGTTTCCTAGCTGACAGCACTACTTATACCCAAGAGTATTTTAAACTTCACCGCTAAAAGGGGAAAGAGTAGTCACCTCAAAGAGGACTCTGAGAGTAGAGGGCCAAATTATAAACGAGGACTCTCAAGGGCCAAATTACAAACTAGGATTGACACATACATGACCTATACCTTGTAAAGTGTGTGCAATTGTGATACCTCTGTATCTGGTGGAACAGTGGGTTGTGTATGGGTTAACAATTTGCATTCTTTACTGAACTTGGGACTCAAACCATCGACCTCCAGGTTATAAGTCCGCTGCCGCATTGATCAAGCTACTAAGGTTCTGAGGTCGGTTGGAGATGATAATTATTTCATATGGAGGAGACATAGGATTTTCCACCAATCACACAGGAATCCATGCGAAAAATCTCAGATTAGGGATGTCCCAGAATCTCAGTTCTTCGTTGATTTTTTTTCTTTTTTTTCTCCCTCTCATTTTCTATGATTTGGCCCTTGGTCCCTCATTATAATTTGGCCCTTGGTCCATCATGCTTGCAGGATGCCTAGAGTATCGGATAGTACAACTAACACATATCATAAGTTGAACCTGGATATAAGAGAACCCAAGGAACAGAGCAAAAATTCTATTATAATAATAATATCGCCGTATTTATACTGCCCGATAAAAACTATAAAAGTCCCATTATTCTAGCAGTCAGCCCAAGACCTCTATTATTGTGTGGTAAAAATCCCAAATGGGAGGATAACTTGTCATGTCCCGTCTGGGTTTCGAACCCACGACCTCTGGGATGTTTGGATTCACAGAGTGCCGCCTTAACCACTGAGCTACCGGGACAGAACGTTGCTAACAGGCGCGGCCGGTGCTAAGGAGCTGCGGAACTGCAGCATTCCCAGACGAAAAAGAGACGATTCTCTCAAGTCCTGGGTCGTACACAATGAAAATTACCACAAATTTCTGTCGAATAATAATTAATGCATAGTTATTACGATTGGCATGGTAAACTAACTCAAAGTCTTTAGACATTGAATCTAGCTCGTACACAATGAAAATTACCACAAATTTCTGTCGAATAATTAATGCATAATTATTACGATTGGCATGGTAAACTAACTCAAACTCTTTAGATACTGGAAAAAGCGACTCTATGAATCCCTTTTTAGTCCGGTTTATGTGGCAGCACCACCAAAATATTTTCCCACCCGTCGCGCCTGGTTTCCAACACAGCCAGCTCTCTCTTACACAAAAACAGGTGACGCAGGGACCTGAATATACTACTTAGCAAAGAACTAAAAAAAAACCCACATCTATGTATACTGTGTCAGATGTGGCAACTCGTTATAGAGCAGTTCGTTAACACTTTGAGCCCATGAATACCATATATGACTCTCAGCTGACATTTCACAAAGCACATGAGTACCATATGACCGTCACCCAAAATTTGACTGTAGACATGAGTACTCTCTATGGGTTTCGTTTCTATGTGTTTCTCACAGGGAATAGGTTCTAGTGGTCCTTGGGCGCAATGTATGAGTGTTGGGTTCTGAATTTTGTGGTCCCTCGTGCTCACTCGCCGATCCCAGCTCTGGGGCTCAATGTGTTAAATAAATAAATTTAATTGTTTCTCTCAATCCGAGTCCATTATATCCAAGTTCGACTGTACTACTATACCACTACACCGCGCCTATGGTAGTAGCGTAGTGTACTACATCTAGACCAGGGGAGGGAGAGGGGGCGGGGAAATGTCACCAGAGTGTTGAAGTGGGATTTTTTCAGACAGACTTGGTTGTTTCCTCGTACCATGTCCCATTTTGCCGCCAGCGAACTGTGGAAGAGAAATAATAATAATATTATTATTATATCAAACTTTATTAGGAGAACAAAGTATACAGCATTTACAATATGAAATAGTTGATCCGACCTCAGTAGCTTGATCGATAAGGCGGCGGACTTGTAACCTGGAGGTCGGTGGTTCAAGTCCCGGTAACAGCTTAGTAAAGCTAGTTTGAGTAGTTGTGACACCACGAAAGTGATTAACACAAATATGATAACTTTAAAACTTATTTTAGAAATTAATAAATGATAAAATTGTTCCAAAATAAATAATAATAAAGAAAATAAACAGTTCAGAGCAAAAATTCAAGATTTTAAAGGATTCAGAGAAAAAGAGAAGAAAAACACAGGAGCTCCATGGACTGAAGAAAGAAAATAGCAACACAGACAAAGAATTGGGAGGAAAAAAAGAAGAAGAAAATATGACATAATGTTTATTATTATTTACCGCGGACCTAGTTGGTCTAATTCAAAACTAAAAAAAAGAGGGGAAAAAAGAAGAAAAAAATACCAACGTCCTAACTAAGGGCGGGGTTATTGCCAGTGGCAATCTACCACCCAACCCTTATAATAGTAATGTCGAGCTTAGATATAACAGAAAATAACCTCTTTTCAAGGGAATCAAATTTTGGGCCTTTGATTTCTCTGATATCCAGGCTTGACCTTTTTTTTTAAAATTGTCTAAAATATCTCCTGTTTTTTATGTCTCTTTTTTGTATAGGGCGTTTTTCGCAACTTGATAACCCACTTGCACTTTATTTTAGAACTAGCTACTCGTATGTCCAAGGTTTTTCTCTTTTCTTTGATGATTACTCAGGGAAGAGATACAGGTTGTTACTAGTTACCTCAGGGAAGGCAGAGGAAGATAGAGTGCGGACTACAACTTGTCGTGGAACAGATACAGGTTGTTACTAGTTACCTCAGGGAAGAGATACAGGTTGTTAATAGTTACCTCAGGGAAGGCAGAGGAAGATAGAGTGCGGACTACAACTTGTCTAGAGATACAGGCTGTTACTAGTTACCTCAGGGAAGGCAGAGGAAGATAGAGTGCGGACTACAACTTGTCGTGGAAGAGATACAGGTTGTTAATAGTTACCTCAGGGAAGAGATACAGGTTGTTAATAGTTACCTCAGGGAAGGCAGAGGAAGATAGAGTGCGGACTACAACTTATCGTGGAAGAGATACAGGTTGTTAATAGTTACCTCAGGGAAGGCAGAGGAAGAGATACAGGTTGTTAATAGTTACCTCAGGGAAGGCAGAGGAAGAGATACAGGTTGTTAATAGTTACCTCAGGGAAGGCAGAGGAAGAGATACAGGTTGTTAATAGTTACCTCAGGGAAGGCAGAGGAAGAGATACAGGTTGTTAATAGTTACCTCAGGGAAGGCAGAGGAAGAGATACAGGTTGTTAATAGTTACCTCAGGGAAGGCAGAGGAAGAGATACAGGTTGTTAATAGTTACCTCAGGGAAGGCAGAGGAAGAGATACAGGTTGTTAATAGTTACCTCAGGGAAGGCAGAGGAAGAGATACAGGTTGTTAATAGTTACCTCAGGGAAGGCAGAGGAAGAGATACAGGTTGTTAATAGTTACCTCAGGGAAGGCAGAGGAAGAGATACAGGTTGTTAATAGTTACCTCAGGGAAGGCAGAGGAAGAGATACAGGTTGTTAATAGTTACCTCAGGGAAGGCAGAGGAAGAGATACAGGTTGTTAATAGTTACCTCAGGGAAGGCAGAGGAAGAGATACAGGTTGTTAATAGTTACCTCAGGGAAGGCAGAGGAAGAGATACAGGTTGTTAATAGTTACCTCAGGGAAGGCAGAGGAAGAGATACAGGTTGTTAATAGTTACCTCAGGGAAGGCAGAGGAAGAGATACAGGTTGTTAATAGTTACCTCAGGGAAGGCAGAGGAAGAGATACAGGTTGTTAATAGTTACCTCAGGGAAGGCAGAGGAAGAGATACAGGTTGTTAATAGTTACCTCAGGGAAGGCAGAGGAAGAGATACAGGTTGTTAATAGTTACCTCAGGGAAGGCAGAGGAAGAGATACAGGTTGTTAATAGTTACCTCAGGGAAGGCAGAGGAAGAGATACAGGTTGTTAATAGTTACCTCAGGGAAGGCAGAGGAAGAGATACAGGTTGTTAATAGTTACCTCAGGGAAGGCAGAGGAAGAGATACAGGTTGTTAATAGTTACCTCAGGGAAGGCAGAGGAAGAGATACAGGTTGTTAATAGTTACCTCAGGGAAGGCAGAGGAAGAGATACAGGTTGTTAATAGTTACCTCAGGGAAGGCAGAGGAAGAGATACAGGTTGTTAATAGTTACCTCAGGGAAGGCAGAGGAAGAGATACAGGTTGTTAATAGTTACCTCAGGGAAGGCAGAGGAAGAGATACAGGTTGTTAATAGTTACCTCAGGGAAGGCAGAGGAAGAGATAAAGGTTGTTAATAGTTACCTCAGGGAAGGCAGAGGAAGAGATACAGGTTGTTAATAGTTACCTCAGGGAAGGCAGAGGAAGAGATACAGGTTGTTAATAGTTACCTCAGGGAAGGCAGAGGAAGAGATACAGGTTGTTAATAGTTACCTCAGGGAAGGCAGAGGAAGAGATACAGGTTGTTAATAGTTACCTCAGGGAAGGCAGAGGAAGATAGAGTGCGGACTACAACTTGTCGTGGAAGAGATACAGGTTGTTAGTCGCAGCCACCGCTATCACGTTCTCACTCGGGTGCCACGCCGTGTGCAAGATCTTCTTGTTGAAGTCCAGACAGTCCACACTGATTTCGTCCTTCTTCCGCTTACCCCCTGTACACACCTGAGGGAGAGATGCGGAAATCAGATTTAGAAAATAAAAATAAAATTAGATATATTAACAATAAATAAAAATCAGATCAAGCATACAAACGAGCGATCAATCATTCACACGTTATTTCAATCAATCATTCATACTAACACTCATAGAGTGAATGGTGATGGTATCACCAGTAATTCTGCTTAAGGATAGGATTAGGGATAGGGACAGAAAAGGAAGAAGAAAAAAAAAAAGAAAAAAAAGGGATTATAGGGTAAGGTGACCTTCGCTGACAGCCAGCAGTAATGACGTTTTGAATGAATAAGGAGATAGAGAGCTAAGGGTTAGACATGGTACTTTGTTCCAGAGATTTATAGAGTGTATATAAAATACAGGCTTACCCCCTGTACACACCTGAGGGAGAGATGCGGAAATCAGATAGTGAAAATACAGGCTTACCCCCTGTACACACCTGAGGGAGAGATGCGGAAATCAGATTTAGAAAATACAGGCTTACCCCCTGTACACACCTGAGGGAGAGATTCGGAAATCAGATTTAGAAAATACAGGCTTACCCCCTGTACCCACCTGAGGGAGAGATGCGGAAATCAGATTTAGAAAATACAGGCTTACCCCCTGTACACACCTGAGGGAGAGATGCGGAAATCAGATTTAGAAAATACAGGCTTACCCCCTGTACCCACCTGAGGGAGAGATGCGGAAATCAGATTTAGAAAATACAGGCTTACCCCCTGTACACACCTGAGGGAGAGATTCGGAAATCAGATTGTGAAAATACAGGCTTACCCCCTGTACCCACCTGAGGGAGAGATGAGGAAATCAGATTGTGAAAATACAGGCTTATCCCCTGTACACACCTGAGGGAGAGATGGGGAAATCAGATTGTGAAAATACAGGCACCCCCTGTACCCACCTGAGGGATAGAGAGGTGCGTAAAACAGATTGTGAAAATACAGGCTCACCCCCTGTACACACCTGAGGGAGAGAGAGGTGGGGAAATTAGATTGTGAAAATACAGGCTTACCCCCTGTACACACCTGAGGGAGAGAGAGGTGCGGAAATCAGATTGTGAAAATACAGTCACACCTAAGCTGTATTTTTCTTTCTAACCAAAGTTAACCAAACGGGAATAAAATGAACCAAACTGGAAGCAAGTCATTTTTCTTTTGGAAGAGGAAAAATTTCCTCTTCCAAAGTTAACCAAAATGGAAGTAGAAAATTCTTGCTTCCAGTTCTTTTATAGGTTAAGTCCATTGTTTATCTTTAAAAGTACCGAAACGCATTTTTCTTTTACTAATGTGGTGAAGTTGACCTTGGAATAAAATGGAAGTATTTGGAAAATATTGAACCTGGAATTTTTTTTGTATTTTTCACTAGCTTTGCTTATTACTAATAAGTTATTAGCAACCCTGAACAAAGTCAGTACAGAAGTGGAAACATAAGACTTTCAATAACTTGGTTTTTGGGGCTCTAGATTACTGTATAAAGTTGATGAAATGACTCCTTGGTTACTAGGCTGGGCCGAAAAAAGCGAATTTTTGAATCGAGAATTTTAATAGCAAAAAAAAGTTGAAGCATGGTCAGGCGTTTCCAAAAATATAAAATTTGTCGAAATTGGATGTTATCTTCCACTGCCGCAAAGCGGTTGAAGTTTGGCGGAAAAGTCGAAAAATGGCATTTTGGACCCCACTTTAAGAAAATTATAAAAATAGCAGATGAACATCTAGGAAGCTCAAATTTGTTTCAAATTACTCAATATGTGTTCTAATTTTATTTTTAGACTAAAAATAATGAGCTTTTTGAACTCTGTTCTGTATACAGGGTGATCCAAAATCATGAAATACCACTTGTTTATGTGATTTATATGGGGTATATTATGTTTATATTTTTTGAATTATTTGAATTAATCCTTCAATATTGGCAAACAAAATCATCAAATATTAAATATATGATAGTGCTGGACAGTTTGGATGAAATTTACACTCTTCAGATGTACAGGGTGGCCAAAATTTTCATAAATTATGATGACTTTTTTATGTACTTAGTTCATGGTTTTTTTTTTACATTACAACCATGTAAATATTTTGCTAAGCAGTTTTTAGGGACATAAAATATAAATAAGGATTATAGAAAGGATAATAAGACAGTCTCTTATCCAAGATATTCCGTATGGAGCCCAGGTGATCGATGGAAAGTCTTGGGTGGAAGGAAATTTTCACCCAACACAGTGCACCTTGGGAAATATGTTGTATAGGGAACGTATTCCTTTATCGTTGTTGCAATTTTACCTTATAGTTTGACCATTCTATTTCCTGCATTATTATTATTAAAATAACTGTATAAGGTGTAGCTACCATGTGTATTAGGTGGCTACACTACGCGATGAAGCTCTCCCGAACCCTCCCAACAACGAATTTTTTTTATATCGCGTCTTTTGATATCTTTCCGACCTAGTTCTTTGAGTCTCTCTGAATTTTAAGAGTTTTAATGGCTTTTAATGGCGAATGGATTTCTGAGGTTATACGTAGACATTACACCTATTTCCATTGGGAAAAAAAGTAATGATTTGGCAAAAATAACCAAATGGGTTCATAAAATATATCATATTTATATTATGCTGGTCTTTCATGCCATTTGTGGTTTCAGAAAAAACTAAAGTAGGTAAGTCCTTCAGATTAGAAAAATGCAAATCAATTTGGAATTGGTAACAAATTAACAACAACAACTGGTAGCGCAAAGGCAAAAATGTACCTTAAACAATGGCTTTTCTCGCGCTGAATAGCGATTGAATGTTACATCTATTTTCGGTACTGTACCCAGTGGAAAATCATTGGAGGAGATTCCATTTAGTGTCTAATGAAATGTAAGCAAATTTACTGAACTTCTACTGATGAGCAAACAACTATATCATTTTAAAAAAAAAGTTACTTGTCTTAATCACTTTCATGATATCACAACTACTCAAAATCGATTTACTAAATCTACGCTGAATATAGGGCTTAAACCACCGACTTCCAGGTTAGAGGTTACAAGTGCGCCGCCTTATTGATCAACAATATCATTAAATTATGTATACAGATAATTTGTTGATCTACTATTGTTTATGCTGCCACTCCAATGTTACTACGAGATATTTCCCAAGGTGCACTGTGTTGGGTAAAAATTTCCTTTCACCCAAGACATTCCATCAATCACCTGGGCTCCATACGGAATATCTTGGATAAGAGACTGTCTTATTATCCTTTCTATAATCCTTATTTATATTTTATGTCCCTAAAAACTGCTTAGCAAAATATTTACATGGTTGTAATGTAAAAAAAACCATGAACTAAGTACATAAAAAAGTCATCATAATTTATGAAAATTTTGGCCACCCTGTACATCTGAAAAGTGTAAATTTCATCCAAACAGTCCAGCACTATCATATATTTAATATTTGATGATTTTGTTTGCCAATATTGAAGGATTAATTCAAATAATTCAAAAAATATAAACATAATATACCCCATATAAATCACATAAAAAAGTGGTATTTCATGATTTTGGATCACCCTGTATACAGAAAAGAGTTCAAAAAGCTCATTATTTTTAGTCTAAAAATAAAATTAGAACACATATTGAGTAATTTGAAACAAATATGAGCTTCCTAGATGTTCATCTGCTATTTTTATAATTTTCTTAAAGTGGGGTCCAAAATGCCATTTTTCGACTTTTCCGCCAAACTTCAACCGCTTTGCGGCAGTGGAAGATAACATCCAATTTCGACAAAAGTTATATTTTTGGAAACGTCTGACCATGCTTCAACTTTTTTTTGCTATTAAAATTCTCGATTCAAAAATTCGCTTTTTTCGGCCCACCCTATTGGTTACATTTGTGTTAGATATGCAAGTCCCTAACATCCCGGCTTACTTTTCTAGGCCGCAGCAGAGTCTTGGGCTTGGCTATCTCCCTGGTTACATTTGTGTTACATATACAGGGTGGACCAAAAAAACGTTTACACCCGTTGATGGTAGATTACTGACGACATTTCCAGGCCGGATCTGCAATCCGTTTTTTCGGATTCGCCTTCGTAACTGCACAAAGTGATTTTTTGCAACTTTCCGAAAAAGTCCGACTTTGGCTTATTCTTCAGGTCAGTACTTTTTTCCTGTTTAAGATGAGTTGATTCTGAACAATTTTGCAGAGAGCCAACAAAATTTCGATGTTTCTAGCTACACTACTTTGTTTTTTACGATTTGGTTTGTCATATTTTTTTAAACCTGAACAGAAAAAAAAACACCCAAAAAAACTGTTTTACTAAATAAAACACTCGACATTTGTCCGAACAAATTTTGGCACAGACATGGGCAAATTTGATAAAAGTTGGCGGCCGCCCCGAGGATGCTAAAAAATAATTTTACGATTTTTTATCACGTGATCTTCTGGGAAAAATTATTAGATGTTTGTCAAAAACTCTTCAAAAATCCTAAGAGTTTTCTAGCTGTAGACTGTGTAAGGGCGTCTTGTGTTGTTTACAAAAGTTGTTGACATTGCTTTTTTTGAATACCGCGGTCTCATATGCCTTCATCAGCCAGTTTAAGAAAATTCAAATGATAAATTTCGTGCTTCTCAGATTGCCAGTGGTGTTAGCTAGATGTGGTAGTGCTAAGAGTGTTAGTCGCATGACCGAGGTTCAATTCTCGACGGTCAATATTATTTTAATTATCAAAAAAAAATCAGATGGAATATTTTATTCATACCTGTTGGCTAATCAGCCAGCAATTATTTTCCCAAGTTCACTGTTTGAACTTCTCGAGTTTTCAGTTTTTCAATACAGTTTTTCATATTACGTTTTTCTCTTACAACAACCAAGTTTCTGCTTATTTTCCATCTAGGATTTAACCCGTCTGGGCGCCCTCTGCGGTGGCATCTTTTATTGGTCCTTCGGTTATTGTCGGTGAACAAAGTGAGGCAAATACTATTCTTAGTTTTTCAGTTTCTCAGCTATGGATTCTTACAAGCAAAGGTCGACTCTAAAAGGAAGAGTTACTCGCCTGAAGAAGAAAATTCAAGAAGGAGTAGCAAACGCGTTTCAAGCTAAGGTTGATCTAGATAAGCTCTGTCAATATGAAGTTGAATTGCAGGTACTTCAAGACAACATTCTCAAGGTATGTTCTAATGAAGATCATGATAAGGAAGAAGATTATTTTGAGGATGTTTCTACCCAAATTGGTGAGTTGAAAGCTAAACTTTCAGAGATTATCACCCCTGAGTCAGCTAATAGCGTAAAATCAGAGACAGTGAGTGTTATTCCTGCTTTAAAATCTAACATAAAATTACCACAGATTCAAATTCCAACCTTTGATGGATCGATTGAAAATTGGGCAACCTTTAAAGATTTATTTAGCGAGCTGATTCACAAAAATGATGAGTTACAGCCTATTCAAAGGTTTCAATATTTGAAAACATCATTAGTAGATGAGGCAGCAAGTCTCATTCAACACCTACCACTGACGTCTGCAAATTATTATATTGCTTGGAATATCTTAATAGATACTTATGCAAACAAGTATTCAACCGTTACATTTCATTTGAAAAATTTATTCAACGTACAATATCAATCACAAAATCGTATGTCTAGCTTAAAAACGATGTTGACCGTAGTGCGTACAAATTTGAATGCGCTAACTTCCCTGGGTATCGATACTCAGTCGTGGGATATTTTGATTATTTACCTACTTGAGACGAAAATCGATGATGATCTTTATCACGACTGGGTAAAGAAATTCGATAGTAAAAAGTTACCCACACTCAACATGTTTTTTGATTTCCTGAGGGAAATGATAGTTATTTCAGAAAGAACTGAACAGAAGATGGTATCAAAGTCAAAGCTTAATATAATTCGTGAAACATCTCTACCATCATTGTGTTTCCTGTGTAAGCTGCAACACAGATTATATGAATGTGTACAGTTTAAAAATCTACCTATGACAGAAAAGAATGCTTTTGTAAATAAAAACAAGATTTGCTATAACTGTTTATCAAGCAATCAACATAGCGCAAATAAATGTACTTCCAAGTCACTGTGTAAGATTTGCTCAAAGAAACATCATTCAATGTTACATAATTTTAGTTCCCAGGTAAACTATGCAGCAGATGAAGAAAACTTTTGCGGTGGTGAAGCAACGCCAAGTAATCAGCAAGGATCTACATCTGAAAACTCTGAAGATTCAACTATAGTATGTACTCAAATGGAAAATGGATTGAAGGAGCAGGTACTACTGTCTACAGCTGTTGTTAGAGTAGAAGTGTCTACAGGTAATTATCATTATGTGAGAGCGTTACTGGATTCGGGCTCACAAAGTTGTTTCATTTCGTCCCAATGCGTCAAAAAGCTCGGACTAAGAGAACAAAATATGAATCCGATTAGCGTAAATGGGATCGGTGGTTCTAGCACACTAGAAATAAATAAATTCTGTGAGTGCCTAGTGGAGTCAAGATATAATAATTACCATTTGCTTATCAAGGCACTAGTAATACCTAAAGTCACCAACAAATTACCTGCTTTCTCATTAAACAAATTATCCTGGGACTATACGAAAAATTTAAACCTGAGTGATCCAGATTTTCATACATCTCGCGATATTGATATGATTATCGGAGCTGAACATTTCTTTACTTTACTAGAGTCTGGTTTCATTCAAGGCCCGCCAGGATATCCGAGTATTCAAAATTCGAAATTTGGTTGGATAGTAGCAGGAAAAATTATGAACACTGTAACTTCAAATATCTCTTCCTTTCATGTTAACCTGGACACTACACTGAAACGATTCTGGGAAGTGGAGGAGAGAGATTGTGAAGAACACTTCGTGCAGAATGTGCAACGTGTGGAAGACGGTAGATGTATGGTCAAACTCCCGTTTAAAAATAACATTCAAGTGTTGGGTGAGTCTTTAAACCTAAAGTCTGTAGAGAAGAATATTGATATAGCTTCCGAAAAAGCAAGAGGTAAGAGAATATCCTATCCGAAAGTATCACAAGAAAAAAGAAAACTCAAGTCTACTACGTGTATTGTACAAGACGATGTTCAAAAAATTAAACTTTGGAACAATGTCTCGTCTTCTGTAAATATTATTAATATCACTGCATGGTGTCTTCATTTCAAAAATAATCTGCTATGTAAATTGAGGAATGAAGAGTTAAGAAGATCTTTGCTCCTAACGGAGGAAGTAAAAAATGCAAAAATAACTATTATTAAATTGGTTCAACAAGAACTATTTTCTCGTGAGCTTGATTCCATAGAAAAATATGGTGTTGTTAAATCTGACAGCAAAATAAAAACATTAAATCCATTCATGGATCATTCAGCATTACTTAAAGTGGGCGGGAGATTAAGAAACTCAGATTTATTAGATAGTGCTAAGCATCAAGTGCTTTTACCTCAGAGTCTTAAATCCACAAAACATGCTCACGCAGGACCGTCTTTGCTTCTTGCCATAATTCGGCAGGAATATTGGATTATTCAAGGACTCAGTGTGATAAAGAAAATATTTCATAACTGCAATATGTCTTGTTTCAGGGCAAATCCAGTGCGAGGTAACATTACTCAAATGATGGGCGACTTACCTCAGAATAGAGTTAAGGGCAGCCCACCACAACTAGGTGTTGATTACGCTGTACCTATTTCAGTGAGAAGAGTCGATGGAAGATCCAATGTATTATGCAAGGATTACATTGCATTATTTGTTTGTTTTACCTTTGACTGTTATCATATTAACCTAGTTTCAGATTTATCTTCTATGAATTTTATTGCTGCCCTACGCCGATTTGTTAGCCGCCGAGGAGTACCGACAGACATTTACGCCGGCAACGGAACCGTTCTTATCCTCACTGATGGGGTACTAAATAGTCGACCACTAACACCCATGTCAAACGATGTAGTATATGATTTAGAAGTACTAACTCCTGGTCATTTCCTTATAGGCCGATCTTTGACTGCTGTTCCTAAGACGGATGCCACGTCTTCGTCAAATAATCGATTAAGAAGATGGTTCTTGACTCAGAAGATAACTCAAGATTTCTGGAAGCGGTGGTCTCTAGAATACCTGAACACATTGAATCAAAGATTCAAATGGAAATACAAAGGAGAAAATGTCAATTTAGGCAAGTTGGTATTGATGATATACATCCTAGAAATTGGAGATTGGGACGAGTATGTGAATTGTTTCCTGGTGATGACAACCTCGTCAGGGTCGTAGCTATCAAGACTCAGACGGGAACTATGAAAAGAAGAGTATCACAAATTATACAATTACCCACATGTGATTAATTAATATTCATATGTTATTAACAAGAGCCTGGCAGTATGGCTAATCAGCCAGCAATTATTTTCCCAAGTTCACTGTTTGAACTTCTCGAGTTTTCAGTTTTTCAATACAGTTTTTCATATTACGTTTTTCTCTTACAACAACCAAGTTTCTGCTTATTTTCCATCTAGGATTTAACCCGTCTGGGCGCCCTCTGCGGTGGCATCTTTTACCTGTATCTGACCTGTTGTAACACCAACAACTTATGTTTTTTTTGGGGGTAATACCATCTGTAAATTGAGTTATATCAGATACTATTGGTATCACAATACACATAATTATTATTCATGTAAGCCCCTAATAGACTGCCTTGATAATGTAAGGATGGTTTTCCTTATGCTTCCCTACGAGAGAAAAAAAAAAACTAGCGAACTCTCCAAACGAAAATAGAGTTTATGAAATAAATCCAGGTAAATATGTAGGACTTATGTAGGTAGGTTCTTCTGTCATAAACAATACTAATGAAATAACAAATATTTACCGATTGCCAACTCTTAATAGATCCTCTTGAAAAAAAGAAGATAATATTTTGTAAAATTTATTAATTTTGCAGTCTTTATTATGTTTTATACTATTTTGATATAAACAAAAAGGTATTTAAAAAAACATTTTGTGTTAGTATGTTCAATGAGAGAGTGGTAAGCTAGTCCACCCGGTCCGAACGCCAGAGCCAGCAAAAAATTCATGACTACAAAATAAAAAAGACTGTTGCCATTTTTTATTTAGCAACTATGGATTTTCCTCACACAAATTTTTGAAAACAATGGTGACTTTAGTACCTTAGTTCTAACTCAGAATTGTCCCTCTACCTTCTTGCCTTTCTCTCTCTCTCTCTCTCTCATTCGCCTCTCTCTCATTCGCCTCTCTCTCTCTCTTTCTCTCTCTCCCTCTATCTCTTTCTCTCTCTTTCGCTCTCTCCCTCTATCTCTTTCGCTCTCTCCCTCTCTCTCTTTCGCTCTCTCCCTCTATCTCTCTCTCTCTCTTTCTATCTCTATCTCTCTCTCCCTTCTCAATTCCCTTAGAGGAACTGTTGGAAGTGGCGTCCACCTTCCTGGATACAAAGGTTGAACCTCTTCATCATGTTCCGTCGAATGTTGCGGAAGATTCCAGGTTTTTCTGTCAGGTCATCGAATGCCAACAGGATTCTTGCTACCAGATTTCGTAAACTATGTTTTTCACGAGATCCCAAATGTTCCTGTTGGCAACTCCATATGCTAAATGCGTATCTGCCATTTCAGCATCCGAATTATAATAATGTAACTTGTACTAAAAAAACTCAAGAAGTTCAAAGATAATATTTCATAGAATGCAGAAAAATATGCTTGAAAACTATCATCGAGAAACAAACAATCATTCATTTGACTGGCCTTTAATTAATTCCAAGGAAAATAATTATCAGACATAAATAGCTAATTACTCTTTGAGTACAAGACGACCCTACACGGTCAACACTTTTAAGATTTTGAACATCATTTTTTGAGACTTACCTGGTTTGTTTACCCAGAAGATCACGTGATAAAAAATCGTAAAATTATTTTTTAGCATCCTTGGGTTGGCCGCCAACTTTTATCAAACTTGCCCATGTCTGTGCCAAAATTTGCTCGGGCAAATCTTGAGTGTTTCAAAGTGTAAAAAATTTACATGAGAATTTTTTTTCTATTCAGGTGTCAAAAAAGATGCCAAACCAAACCGTAAAAAACAAAGTAGTGTAGCTAGAAACATCGAAATTTTGTTGGCTTTCTGCAGAATTGTTCAGAATCAACTCATCTTAAACAAGAAAAAAGTTCTGACCTGAAGAATAAGCCAAAGTCGGACTTTTTCAGAAAGTTGCAAAAAATCACTTTGTGCAGTTATAAAGGCGAATCCGAAAAAACGGATTGCAGATCCGCCCTAGAAATGTTGTCAGTAATCTACCATTAACGGGTGTAAACGTTTTTTTGGTCCACCCTGTATACAAGTCTCTAACATCCCGGCTTACTTTTCTAGGCCGCAGCAGAGTCTTGGGCTTGGCTATCTCCCTGGTTACTTACTTTTCTAGGCCGCAGCAGAGTCTTGGGCTTGGCTATCTCCCTGGTTACTTACTTTTCTAGGCCGCAGCAGAGTCTTGGGCTTGGCTATCTCCCTGGATACTTACTTTTCTAGGCCGCAGCAGAGTCTTGGGCTTGGCGATCTCGCGGGCCGCCTCGAGCGTCGCGTCCCGCTTGTTGATCCGATCGAACATGCGGAAGAAGTTGTTGTAGGAGCCGGTCATGATGGCGGAGTCGGTGCCCGACCAGCACACCTCGAACTTGTCGAAGATGCAGTCGTTCTCGTACAGGGAGCACAGCTTGGACCTGAGGTACTCGTGCACCTGGAATTAGAACAAAAATATTTATTATTATTTTATTTTTATTTTTTGAAGTAGGTACTTTATTTATTTCATGATACATATTCACAAAGATTTTTGTTCATAAGAAATGGGTAAGTTGATGTGGTCCTTTTGTGCAAAAATGCATGTGTCAGACCACATTTATTTAGAAACTCTTTATTAGTAGAACATATATTATATACAGACAAATAATGGTAAAAATTATATATAAAATTGACAATATTAATAATATAAACAAAATAAGTAAAATTAGTGTAAAATTTCCTAGATGTATCAGGGAGCACAGCTTGGACCTGAGATACTCGTGCACCTGCGGAATTAGAACAAAAATACCTCATAAACTCACAATATTTAATAATAATGTATATTATGTAAAATTAAAATAAATAAAGAGTATTTTGTTGAAAAAAAAAAAAAAAAAAAAAATAGTGTAAAATTTTCTAGATGTTTCCTAGGGAGCACAGCTTGGACCTGAGATACTCGTGCACCTGCGGAATTGGAACAAAAATACCTCATAAACTCACAATATTTAATAATAATGTATATTATGTAAAATTAAAATAAATAAAGAGTATTTTGTTGAAAAAAAAAAAAAATAGTGTAAAATTTTCTAGATGTTTCCTAGGGAGCACAGCTTGGACCTGAGGTACTCGTGCACCTGCGGAATTAGAACAAAAATACCTCATAAACTCACAATATTTAATAATAATGTATATTATGTAAAATTAAAATAAATAAAGAGTATTTTGTTGAAAAAAAAAAAAAATAGTGTAAAATTTTCTAGATGTTTCCTAGGGAGCACAGCTTGGACCTGAGGTACTCGTGCACCTGCGGAATTAGAACAAAAATACCTCATAAACTCACAATATTTAATAATAATGTATATTATGTAAAATTAAAATAAATAAAGAGTATTTTGTTGAAAAAAAAAAAAAAAAAAAAAATAGTGTGAAATTTTCTAGATGTTTCCTAGGGAGCACAGCTTGGACCTGAGATACTCGTGCACCTGCGAAATTAGAACAAAAATACCTCATAAACTCACAATATTTAATGTATATTATGTAAAATTAAAATAAATAAAGAGTATTTTGTTGAAAAAAAAAAAAAATAGTGTAAAATTTTCTAGATGTTTCCTAGGGAGCAGAGCTTGGACCTGAGATACTCGTGCACCTGGAATTAGAACAAAAATATTAAGAGTGAAATTTCCTAGATGTATCAGGGAGCAGAGCTTGGACCTGAGATACTCGTGCACCTGGAAGCATAGTTTTTTTATTTATTATTTTATTTTATTAATTGACGAGGGAGGTCCCCATTAGTACAAAGATACTTAAATCTACAAAAAAAAAAAAAAAAAAAAAAAAAAAAACTTACAGCTATAAAAAAAATAAATAATTATTTTATTAATTTGTACAAACATAATAATAATAATATCGCCTTATTTAAACTACCCGATTAGGACTATTAAAGTCCCATTATTCCAGCAGTAAGCCCAAGACATATTATTATGTGGTAAAAATCCCAAATGGGAGGATAACTAGTCACGTCCCAGCTGGGTTTCGAACCCACGACCTCTGGAACCTCTGGATTCACAGAGTGCCGCCTTTACCACTGAGCTACCGGGACAGAGTGTTATTACAAAAACAATAGGCAACATAGTGTTATTACAAAAACAATAGGCAATTACATATATTAAAGTTTTAAAAAAATAAGAAATAAATACACCAGTGGTTCTGTGAACTGTAACACAGATTCAACTATCAAATTATACATGTTCAATCAAGCAAGAGGACTTCTGAGACCTTTCATTCAATAGGTTTTAATTAAAAAATATCATCTGGCCCTTTTTCCAATTTTTACCACAGTGTGGCCCCTTTACCCTTTAGCTTTGCACGACCACCAAATTTTACAACTAAACTCAGATATATTTTCTACGACTTGTTTCAATAAAAATAGAAAAATCTTTTTCATTTTCCACCAAAACGGCCCTCATTTGGCCCCCAGTGGCCTAGTTCGGTCCGAAAACTATAGGTGAAATTCTAGGACCCCAATAAAGATGTATACAAAATTTCATCAATTTTGAAGAATCCGGTCGAGAGTTATCGTGGAACACACAAACAGACATACACATACAGACAAATGAAAGCCATATCATCTAGTATGCAAGTTAGAACAGAAACTCACTTATAAAATAACCACTAAAACCAAATAAAATATGTATGTTAAAAAAAAAAAAAAGATTTTTGTCTCTCAAATTAATTATTGATATTTTTTCCTCTCTTTCATAAATTAAAATTTCTATCATAAATAATTATATGGAAGTTTACATACATTTTGTTATTCACAACAGAACTTATCAAGAAATCAGTTGTTCTAATATAGAGAACAAAGCTTGGACCAGTTCTAAATAATAGACACAGCACATGGGAATTTCTTCCAGGAAAGACCCCCCCGAAATAATGTAAGTGATAATAATAATATCGCCTTATTTATAGTGCCCGATTAAGACTATTAAAGTCCCATTATTCCAGCAGTAAGCCCAAGACATATTATTAATGTGGTAAAAATCCCAAATGGGATAATAACTTGTCATGTCCCGGCTGGGTTTCGACCCCAAGACATGTGGATTCTCTGGATTCACAGAGTGCCGCCTTTACCACTGAGCTACCGGGACTGACACTGGGTAAATAGTACTCAGGTATCCTACGAGCAAAGCTCCCACTCACCGGGTAAGTTTCAACAGGCCTCGACTCCATGTGCAAGTCCCACACCTTGACGGAATTTCTTTTAGGAAAGTCCCCCAGAAATAATGTAAATAGTACCCAGGTATCCTACGGGCCAAGTTCCCACTCACCGGGTAAGTTTCAACAGGCCTCGACTCCATGTGCAAGTCCCACACCTTGACGCAGAGGTAGTCCCGGGAGATCATGTACCGTCCGGAGTTGCTGATCTTCACATCCGATATGGACGAAATGATTTCCGAGAAGAAACTCTTGTTGGTCGGATCTTCAGGCTCCTCGAAAACTGAAAATTAAGAATTGGAATAATCATTAAGAATTGGAATAATCATCAGGAATTTTTTTTTTTTTTGTCTAAATTAGTATTAATATTATTCTTAAGTCTAATTGTGTACATACATGTAGTATAAATATGCACAAATAAAATACATTACATTACATCATCACTTATATGCCCTGTGGCTAAAAGTGACAAAATATGTCAAACAAGACAGTGTTTTTATCGCTTATTATGCAAAAATTTATGGCTTGTCATCACTTATAACTTATTCATGATGAAAATTATATTGGAATAATAATTATTATTATTAATGGATGCTTTATTAGATAAAAAGACATGTACAATACAAATAATTAATATAAAAAAATAGAAGAATGGACACAAATATAAACAATAATATGGAAAAAAAATAGATAAATACATATGTCCTAACTAAATGGCGGGGTTATTACCTATGGCAATCTCTTCCAGCCAACTCTTGTAAAATACCTCACTTCTTAAAAGTCCAATCATACCTCGTGAGGAAACATGGGTAGTTACTTGTATGGGTGACAACCAGTGATGGCATTGGTAGAGTAAATAGAAAATAAATACTAGGGGATGGGCAAGCTGCAACACAGACCACAAGCCTCTACAGTAGCTCCTGTTTCATGGCTACGAAATAAAAAAGGCTGTGAAACACTTGTCTTTTTTTTTTTAAGTAAAAAAAAAAAAATATCTGGAAAAGTAATTCGAGATGATACTGTGATACCTACAAAATTTGAGAACATTCTGGGAAGGAAAAGCAGGTTCTTCTGTCCAAGGTAACCACCGTGCAAGGATAATGGTCAAAACATTTTTTACCACCAAACAATGTGTCTTATTATTAGATCAATCAATCAATCAAACCGGTTTCGTTCCGTCGTAACGGGTCGATGGACGAAGCCTCTCCACCATAGTCTATTATTATATTTCTGATCCCTCTCAATTACTTCTAGAGTAAACCCTCTCTTTTCTATATCTGATTTCAGAGTGTCTTTGTAACGATGTCTGGGTCTTCCTCGTGGTCTTTTTCCTTGGACTTTCTTTTCGTACATTATTTTCGGTAATTTGTTTTCATTCATCCTCATCATATGTCCAAACCATTTCAATCTACTTTTCGACATTCTATGTTCTAAACTTTCAAACCCTAGCATGCTTCTGATGTTTTCATTTCTTATGCGATCTCGTCTTGTTTTGCCAGCAATGCTTCTTAAGAATTTCATTTCCGCAACCTGTATTCTTTTTGTATCCTTTTTTCTCATTGGCCAGGTGTCTGAGCCGTATGTTAATATGGGGAGGTAGTATGGTTGATACAAGGTTTTTTTACATTTGATTGGGACTTTCTTATTCCATATTAGATTTCTGACAGCTTGAAAAAAGTTTCCTCCCATTTGTATTCTATGGCTTATTTCTTGTTCGATGGATGCTGTATTTGTAATTAGGCTGCCAAGATATTTGAACTTATCTGTTATTTTGAGTTCTACTCCGTCCATTTCAATACTTCCTTGATGTTGTTGTTCTATTCTGTTCATAATAATTACCTCACTCTTTTCTTGGCTAAATATCAGGCCATATTCTTTTGCATTTTCCGCCCATTTTGTAACTTGTAGTTGAACTTCCTCTTTTGATTCCCCCCATATTACTATATCGTCTGCAAACAACATCATTTTCATTCTCTCTATGCCAATATTCTGTTTTACTCTTTCTTGTATTGTATTCATAGTTGTTATAAAAAGTGAAGGGGAGAGGACACCCCCTTGTCTAAGGCCTGAGTGAATTTCAAAAGGTTCTGTAAGGCCAAAACTGGTTTTTACTTGGCTACTAATACCCAGATACATATTGATTATGATATTAACTATTTTAGGATTGATGTTCATATTTCTTAGAGTTTCCCATACTTTCTGTCTTTTTATAGCGTCAAATGCTTTTTTTTATGTCCAAGAATGCTAGCCATATTGTTTTGTCATGTTCGTAATATTTTTCTAATAGCTGGCGGATTGCAAAAATTAAGTCGGTTGTAGATCTTCCTGATCTGAAGCCATACTGTTCTTCATTTAATTTTTCTTCTATGACAGGTCTTATTCTTCTTTCAATGACACGTTCAAAAAGTTTGGCTACATGAGATGTTAATGTTATTCCACGATAGTTTGAGCATTTCTTTTTATTTCCTTTCTTATATATCGGTATAATAATTCCTTTCTTCCATTCTTCTGGCACTTTTCCATTTTTCCAAATTGTTTGAAATAATCGAAACAACCAGTGTTTACCGACTAGACCTGAGCTTTTTATCATTTCACCAGTGATTTCATCTATACCTGCTGATTTGCCTGGTTTTATAAACTTCCATACGTATGCAATGTCATTCCAGCTAAAATCTTCATCGTTATTTTCTACATTTACATGTTTTTGTCCTTCTTCATCTGGTTCTCTTTCATCTTCATCCACAACATTCAAAAGTGTTTAAAAATATCTTTTCCAAGTGTTATTTATTTCTTCTTCAGTTGTTAATAAGTTATCTTGCTCATCATTAATAAACTTGGTTTGTTCTTTATCTCTTCTTTTGTTCTTAACCATACTGTATAAAAGTTTTTTGTTTCCATCTATGTCTTCTTGTAATTTTTCACTCCATTTTTGCATCCATTTTTCCTTCTCTTCTTCTACAACTCTATCTGCTTCTTTCTTGGCTTTTTGGTAATTTTCTTTACTTTGGGCTGTACGCTGTTGGAAATTTACTCTGAACAATTTATTTTTATTTAATACCGCAGCTTTAGTTCTACTGTTCCACCAAGGTGTCTCTTTCCATCTCCTAAGTGTACTTGTTCTTCCACATACTTTCTCTGCTGTATCAACCATACATTTCCTATATTGATACCATTCTTCTTCAACTGTTCCTGCGTTTGTGTTTGGTATATTCTGTCTTATTATTTCTTCAAACTCTAGAGCTGTATCCTTATCTTTCAACTTCCAGACTTTAATCTTTCTTTCTCTAGTTTCTCTGAGAGCTTTCAGTTTGTTGAACTTGAAGGAAGCCACAAGTAATCTATGGTCACTTTGTAAAGAAACGCTAGGAATAACTTTAACATCCATTATCTTACTATGCATGTCTTTATGAACTAGGAAGTAGTCTACTATGGATTCTTGCTGACCGATCCAGCCATATCTTGTGATTTTATGAGACTTCCTTTTGGCAAACCAAGAGTTGGCGATAACAAGTGAGTTTCTCATGCATAGGTCTAGCAGTTTCTCTCCTTCATCATTACGGTCTCCCCAACCATGGGCTCCAAGAATTGAGTCATAGGAAGTTCTATCTTGTCCAACATGTGCATTTAGGTCTCCCATGATTATTGTGTTTTCTTTCTCAGCAGCTCTTTCTAACATTTCTTCAAATTGCTCTTTCTGTACTGTATCACAGCCTGCTTGGGGGGCGTAGCATTGGATCAAGTTGATGATTTGGTTGGAATCTATTTTAATGGTCATACTTATAATTCTGTCTGATATGTAATAAGTTTCAATTAGTTGTTGTTTCATTTTGTTATTCAGAATTATAGCTACTCCATTCTTGCCGGTTAAGCCACCAGACCAATATAAATGATAACCATCTCGCAATTCCTTATATCCTTTACCTTTTCGTTTAGTTTCACTAAGACCAAGTATGTCTAAATTTCTTGTCTGTAGAACATCAATACATTCTTCTTGTCTTTTTGTTAAAGAGATTATGTTCAGAGTTCCCACTCTGATATTCGAGAATGTTTTGTTTTTATGTTTGCGTCGTTGTTGATTCGTGTTCCTAGATCGTAGTCCATTTGAGTTCCGAGGGCGAGGGGTAGGGGTAGAGCAGTCCGGTGTTCCGAGGCTTACTTTGTTGTTGAAAGCGTTTTTTACTTGTCATCCAGTCTTATTGGCTTGCTAGGCCTAACATAATCCTGTAGGATGGGTTTTGGAAGTGCTTTCCAAGGTTTTTCACAATGCAAGTAAGTCATTACTACTTCCAGAGACGTTATATATGTTTTAAACCGATCTGGGGGTCTATTATTAGATATATGGTTAAATAATAAATTATATGAGGATAAAATCCAAGCATTGGGTGGGATTTGATTCAGAAATCCATGCCCTTTACGGTTTACATTATAATTCTAACATTATAACCTCATGTGCTACATCAAATGTCAATGCTTGATCTTATAATAATAATATCAACAACACTCTTTAGTGGAAGGTAAGTAACCACCAGACAAGGTTAATACTCAAAACATTTTGTACCGCCTAACCCTAAAAGTCTTATTATTCTGTGGTCATATACTCAAATGAATGAGGTTAAATTCATGCACTGTGTGGGATTCGAACCAACGGACCCCTACGCTACCTGGATAACCAGACTAGCGCGTTAACCACTTGACAATCAGTGCACGGTTTTTATCTTGCTTCACCACAAGTAATTCATACTTAGAATAGAATAGAACATTTTTTGTATTTAAATTATAAATTTGTATACAAGGGGTTGGCTTGCTAAATATATAAAAAAGTATGAATTACTTTTATACTAAAAGTATACTTTTATACTAAAAGTAATTCATACTTTTTAACCCGTTGACTCACTCACATTTAGAATGTCTATCACAGAGGGCGGCAGCTCGCATGTCACACAGCCGAATGGTTCCCTTGCTCGAGCTATATACAAACAGGTTACAATCTATGGGGTGAAACTCAGCGGCCGTGATAACCTGAAACCAAATGAGGCAATGTTTTATTTATTTATTTACTAGCCGTTTGCCCGTGTTTTGCAACGGGCTAAACAACGCCGGACAAACAAACATAGGTAGGTAGGTAGTCCTTTTTTCTGTTTTATATATAGAGATAATACAGTTTACGGCAGTACAATATAAATATTACATTCTGCCTTTAACATGGTGGTAATCATGTAAAATAACATGATGACCATCAAGTTTACAAACTTAAAAACTTAAACATATAATTATGTTTACTGTTGTTGTAACTACAATAAAGACATACTGGATATGCTCATTATAATGTCACAAGTTCATAACATATGTTTACTGTTGTTGTTACTACAGTAAAGACAGACTGGATATGCTCATTATAATGTTATAACTACATGCTCACATACAGATAAACAGGGAAAAAAAATCAAACAATATTGGATGGAATAGGAACAACAGATCGCAGGTCCATGCACTGGATTGTTAACATTAAGGGTGGAATTAATAGACGTTTTTGTAATACTTCTGTGGCGCTAAGTCACGGATTGGGTACTGTGTATGATAGGGAAAACCGACTCTTCGAAATAACTTGTGATATAAAATGTGTCTATTAATTTCGCCCAAAGTCTAGTGCTGTAACCACATTTTAAATTAATAAATTTGAAAATAGGTACAGCATTAAAATAATAAAATCCAAAGTTTAAAACATCAGTCAACCACATTGCATGATGCTTGTAGCTATTGCTATGCCGGTAGGTAAATTTAACAGTTTAAAATAAAATAAAGAATGGTATAAATAGTCAACGCACTTTCGCATGGTAATATAACATCCTTAACCCATTCACGGCAAACACCGCGTTTATCCGCTAAACGTCAAGCGGGCGGTCGGGACTCCGCGGTGAATGGGTTAATTGTACAAACAGTAAGATTATCAGAATATATGTCAAAACTGAATAATACATAATTATGCTACCATAAGTAAAAAAGTGCGCTCTATCAAATGGTAAAATAAATAGAACACTATGTTTACTGGTTCAAAAATAAGTAGCTACTTGTATGTATGAAGATCAGTGAGTAGCATTACAAAAAAAAGGATAAGGAAAGTAAAAAAAATGGATTTTTGAAAATCATGAAATTTGGAATTTTAAGTTTCTGAACAACACCTGCTGCCTTCTGGTGCCAAGGGGGTCACCTCATCATCACCCTAGAAGTGGTGACATAATTATACACAAAAACGACACTAATTTCTACCATAGGTACACTCTCACTTGCCTCGTTCAGTTCCTCCATGTTGGTAGGCTTGATATCGACTATGTTGAAGCTCTGGTCGGTTATCTCCAGATGCCAGAGGTTTATACGTAGATCGTCAGCTGATAGGTAGGTTTCCTGCAAAGAAGAGAGAGCACAATAATAATCAAAATATTATCATTCCAACACAATTCTTCTTTTATTGTTGGTTATACATTGTTGGGGTTAAGTGGTAGAGAATGCCTAAGGCATTAACTTCGCCCTGGATTACAAAACAATTATTGTAATTAAAATTTAATATTGATCTTAATTATTATTATTTTTGTACATTTTTTTTTTTTTTTTTTAATTTATTGTTATTAAAATTTTGTTGATGATTGTTTTGTAAAAATAAATAAAGTGTAAATAAATAACAAGACATTTATTTGCAACAGTTAAATTCAAAGTAATAACACATAAATTTTATAACAAAAGAAAAATACTTAAAATTTCTAATATTAGAAATTTATCAGAATTATGGGGAGTAATATATACAAGCAAATGTCCTAAATAAAGGGTAGGTTTTTCCCCCTAATAAACCCCGAAATATGCAAATTTTGGCCAATATTGTTGAAATATGCAGGATTTTACTCAAATATGCAAACTCCAAAAAAACCGCCAAAATATGCAATTGCATATGCAAATATGCAATATGCAAAAATCAGGGCTTTAGTTATTGCATATGGCAATATCTTCCACCCCAACCCTTGAAGACTATTCAAATAGTTTATTGATCTGTAGTCCATTTTAGACACACTTCCCACTCTAATAATCTCCCTTTCAAGTGTTGGTGTGTTCAAATGAAACAATCAGTGCATTGATGGTTGAAACAGAGATTTGGGGATTTTGAGAGTACAGTGTTTCTGGAACAAGGCACTGCTATAATCAAAAGAAAGAACTATACAGTTATACCATTTAGTGTATAATACTCATTTATTTTAATTGTGTATCAATAAAATAAACTCACAAAAAAACTTTCTAACTCTGGATCTTTTATAAAATCTTGAGAGAGAAAAAAAAAAAAAAAAATGGTACCTGATCTGAGTTGACGGATATTGAGTTGATGTGGTAGGTGTGAGCATTAGCAAATATTCTCCGAGGAGAGGCCTCCACTGTTAACTCTATAGGTTTGATCTGTGGAACTCGAAGGGCTGTAATGTTGGAGGGGTCTCTCATTTGGCCGTTCTCTTCCTTTGTGTTGTAGCCGTCCACAGTTTTGTCCCGCTCTGACACCTTCCAGAGTTTGATTGTTTTGTCTGGAATAGCAAGAGACAGAGATTTATGTTAAGTGACTTTCTAACAATTAACTCTATTAAAAAACTAAAAAACACAAACAAAACCTAATGAAAAAATAATAATAAAAAATGGCAAGAAAATAACTTCAGGTTTTACTTAAAATTGGTTTCAAGATATTATTTTTTCAAGTTGGGTTATTTTGCCATTTCAAATGACTCAACTCACCATTAGTTGAGAGAAGGAAGTGCGCCTGGTTCTTGCGTCTAAGCCACCGGATCTTATTTATTTTCTCCTCAATCTCCAAACTCTTCAGGTAGTCAAACTCGGGCTCGTGACTCTGGAACGTTGAGTATACATTGTACTCCCCTCGCTTCGGTATGCTGGTTTTGCTCTGAGGAAAATAAAATGAGACATGATTCAATGAGAAGTCATTAAAATAATAATTGCTATTGAACTCAGCAGAGCACCTAGGAACTCACGTTATACTATGTGTTTGTTACAGCATTTTTTTAGAAACTATTACAAATTGAAAGAGGGGGAGAAAGAGGAAAAATGAATATTGCCTCTGTTATGAGTAGAAAAAAAGGTTTCTAAAAGAAGAAGCACTCTTCAGGATTTTTTTAAAAATATTTCTAAAAAAATAGATTGGTGAAAGAAAAATACTATCCTGTTTGTCTAGAGCAATAGTAACATAATTATATTCTATTTAGCATCACTTAGTAGCTAGTAATTTTGTTAATACTTACAAGAGGATCCCGTTGAAAGATAACAACGCGTCCTCCTTTATCCCCTGTAGCCAAGAGTTCTCCATCGTGATTGAATTCAACACAGGATATAATGTCCGCTGAAAAAGAGACAAGTTCTAAATATAGATTTGGAAGAGGTATATTTAAGTCTGACCATTTTTTTTTTCCACACTTCCAAATTGACATCTTAGTCAACTAAATATTAATGTATCTAACTGACAAAATCATTAGGAAGCTGATTTTCAATTTCAGCTAGCTTAGAACTTTGTAGGGTAGGCTGAGCCTAGATAAATAGGTGCCACTGGTATGCTTATGTCAAGGCCATTCTATCTCCCCTTGATATTATTAACATCTTAACATGTCTGAAATATTAGCATTTTTTACTATCAAGTACCATGCAATGTAATAATAAAGAAAAAAAAATATTTCTGTACCACCTATGCCTTTTCATGGTTGCAATATATCCCCGGAGATCTGTTTAGGCCTATTGAGCCTTGGTAGCTAAGAGCTATACACAACAAGGAGCTTAGACAACTGAAGTATGATGTACAATGAATCATGATAAAGTACATAATTTGTTTTTGATATCCTAAATAAATTTAAATAATTTTCTACATGAATATTCATTTTTAATTGTAATGATTTGAATGTATTTTTGGTATTAAGATTTTGAGGAGGGAGAGAACATACCATCAGACACATCTTCATCTAAAGTCCCTTTGACTTGGGAGAAGCACCATTGAATATCTCCATTGCCTGAAACACAACATAAATTACATTACTTGTCTTTTTTCTTCTTCTTTATATGAGCTCAAAATGTAGAATATGATAATAACAGTGCTGTAAAGAATGTATAATTGTGTCAATGCAAAACAATTCAATACAGTGATACATCTTGAAGATAAAACATTTGAGATTTGAGCTTGGAAAATATATGCATGTTATACCTGTAAAGAAAGGAAACCTATTTTCATGATGGGTTCTTCACTTACAAAAAAACACCGTGTTTTTCGAAAAATGTTAGTTCCAAAGGATTCTTCAAGATAGCGCCAGTAGAGTTTTGCTCTCGCGAAACGGAGTTGGCGTATTTTTTGTGATATACGCCAAAGGTAGAAAAAAAGTAAAAGCGCCAAAATTTAAAAATTCAAGAACATAAACAGAAAGCATAAAAACAAGAAAAGCTAATGTACCCGAAGCTACCAACGTCTTGAAATTTTTATCGAAATTTCTACAGGGTACGGCAAAATATTTTAACTCTTATTGCTGAAGTTAACAAAGAGGTACTAATAATACATACCTCAGTCACAAGATTTTTTTAACTAAGATGTTTTTTTCTCGCAGAGTAAATATAATCCCACTACTAGCAGAAGTCATTTGCGTTCTATTTTTATGATATAAATTTTTAAATCAATTTTGTAATTTTTATAAACTTACACGCGCACTAAAACTTTTTTTATTATTGTTGCAAATACAATTGACTGTAATTTAAGGCAAAATAACTCGATTATAATCTAACGGCACGCAGTCAGATCCGACATTGAAGGAACCAAAAGGTCTGTTGTAATCGTCTGTCGTAATCTTAGTTCCTTCAATGTCGGATATGACTGCATGCCGCCATCTATAACATTCAATATTATTTGCAACAAGAATATAAAAAGTTTTAGGGCGCGCGTAACTTAGTAATAATTACAACAACAAAAATATTTTACAAATAGTATACAATTATATAATCATAATTCCGTGTCCGTGAGATAGGTATTGATACCTAAATCACGGTGGTGATAGGATTATATGGACGCCCAAATCCAATGTCTAGGCTCCTTTCATGTCCATAGTATACAATTGATCACAAGCTAGATTACGACAGACCTTGGTTCCTTGACATTCGTATATAATATATATATGACTGCGTCCCGCCAGGTTTAAAGCAATAATCTTTTAGGGTGATCCGAATTTCGTTGAAACAAAATTCGATTTCGATGATTTTAAATTTATGCACAAAAATAGACCAAGTGCCATGCGCGATCTCCAAAACATTAATCTCAGCGACTTCACTTTACCTCATCGCCCTCATCGACAAGTTAACAGATGAAGAAATATAAAAAAAATGAAGCTGGGAAGCAATGACTGTAGTAAAGTAAAAGAGAAAAAGGGATAGTTTAATGAGAATTAAAAATGAATTATTCTAGAGAATTTTTCGTAAATAATGTTTATGGTTGTTTGTTGAACCCTGTTGAATAATTAAATTCGTTGTTTATTTCTATAGAGTAAAGATTATTATATTTAATTATTTGACAAATGATCAAACACCAAATACGCCTCAATTTCACATAATGAAGGTTTTTTTTTTAAATTACCGCCACAATTTTGTTTATATTCTTGCCAATCCCTGATTTTGCAAAAAGTAAGCGTATTTCGAGCGAAACGCTGATTTTGAGGTTAGGTGGTTCGTGTTTTTGGTAAAAGTGAAGAATCGACTGTCAATGTAAATTCTAGAGAAAAGGAGGCATCATGTGAGAAAAGAGATCAGTGCTTAAAGCAGTCACATTGTTGCAAAATATTAAATAACTTTAATCTGTTTAGATGTACCAATGTATGAGTATGGGTTAAATTATTGTGGAGCAAATTTGTTCAAGTAATTATTTAATATTGTGACATTGAATCACACCTTGCAACCTATACTGGTGCCTCATATTTCATATTTTATTATTTCCCTAAATGATAACTTTCTCTTTTAAACGGGATACAGTGTACCTACATAATTGCTGTGAATTGTGTTCAGACAAATACAAATGAAGGGATTTAGGGTATTCCCACAGCTTACACTATTTAAAGAAGTGAAGTTTTTCAGTAGAAAGTGTTGTAAGGTCAATGTAATGTTCATTTTCATAGTAGTATTATATATGATGATACGTAATTTATAACTATCTTTAACTTTAAATTAAAGGTTCATTAATCCTTAATTGCTCTGTGAGGCAGACACTATAAAATGCAACAGTCCTTTCACCATCAACTTCACAAAATATACTGTACATAGTTCTAGATCTAAATGGTGTTACATAAAAATTTCATTTACCAGGAAATATCATTGTAATTTTAGACTAAAACTGCAATAGAACAATGACCGAGTACACAGCATCAGATTTCGAAAACTGGAAGAACTGAATGTTGCGTTTTTTGTAGCTTTCCAAGATTTGTTCAAAGTCTCAACTATAAACTCAAAATATAGGTCAAGAAATGACAGAGAGAACATTCAACATAATTGAAAATATTTTGATGAATCAAATTAATAAAGGACAAGGACGGAGGATCTATTTTTAGATTTGTAGAGAACTCTGGACATCTTGTTTTTAAGTTATCTATTTCTGATATTTTTCTGTGTAGGCTTATTATTAGATTTGAAAATAGGACAGATCCGAGAAAAATCTTGGGAAGCTTTGGACATCTCTTAAAAGTGAGATGCTGATAGATACTCACCGGCCATTTCTACATGAGTTTCCTTGTACAATTTATCACTTAGAACAACTTTTCATTTCTTAAACAGATTAATGGAATATTAACTTGATAATTAGGATAAATTTGGATAAAAATCAATTAATTTCGCACAGAAATAACTTGGGGGCAAAAACACAAATTTCGTGAAAGCTAAAATGGCGTCTTATTTTCAAAGCATCATAATTTGAAAAAAGTTGATGGGTGTTTTTTACAGGTTGACCAACATAAAATATTTCACAGAGAAATGTTACTAAAATGTAATAATAATCTTTAGGTGCAAAAATGTCTGCATTCACGTTAACAATCAAATTAATTTAATCTAATTTACTAAGGATTACTTTAAATAAGAATTCCTACTCTCTGTCTCTGTCGGGCGAGAAGTGACACAACACCTCCTATTTAGGTGTTGGATTAACACTAGCAGTATTCCTCACCAACAAATGTAATCGAATTTTGAATACAATATTTTAGTCGGCTCGGGGGTTCGAAACGGGACATTCCGCATAACAAGCGAGAATCTTACTATTGTGGTATTTGTGCTCTTAAATAATTTTATTAGTGAATTTAATTGATTTTTATTCGTATGAAATTATAAATATTTTGTAATATTATAGATTTAATATTTTTGCTTCATCTTCATCACCCTATGCAGAAAAAACCCTTACCGCATATGAAGTCAATTATTGAGCGATATTAATATAATATACTTTTGTATTAAAGTCCGTGCCTGGTTTTACGTTTTTGAATCTAGAGTTTTTTCGTTAAGGTTGCAAGCCTGCGAGTAAGGAATGACAAGAAATTATGTGCTAACTTCTCCGATGTAAACAAGCGTGAAACTTCAGCTGATCAATGATCCCGACCTACTAGAACTCTAGATACCTTTATCACTAAAAGTTTTCTTAATGCTGCTTTTGAGTCTTTACACTTTGACAATTTTCACCACTAGACCACTATAACTTTAAATTAAAAGATTAAAGTTTTAATAAAATAAAGGTACTTCGGAATATTAAATTTTCATTCACAGTTTTAAGTGCTTGATTACAATACAGCGACTGCATAAACTGAGTTATCAATAAGAGGTAAGACAATTATTTAAGATTACATATTTTTTTTAATTTTCAAGACAGATAATGTCTCATCCTCATGGATCCTCTTATAATTAATTACAGTTTCCAGTGCTCTTGGTTCTCAAATGAAATATAGGTGTCTCTCTACTTTTCACATTCATCACCGGAACTATTTATAGAGTATGCAATGATGGGACCACTGGTAGGAAAACAATATCTCAATGTGTATTTATTAAGGAAGTCACTTAATATATATTATACTGATTATACACATCCATGATTAGCATTTACCAGTTGTAATGCTGCTTAAGTAACATGAACTTGCTTTAGGTCATTCTGAAAAATACTGTGGACCTGAATGAGGCACATGATCTAGTTTGTGTTAATGATTCTCCAATTTGTTTAAATTCTCAAAGAAGAAACCGTGACTTTAGGTACTTACTAACCTAGTTGAAGAAAATCAAAACGATTTGATATAGATTACATTACTACAACAACAGCATCTTATGGCTATTTTAAATTTTTAAACCAAATATTTAAATTATTACGAAATAACATTAAAAAACACAGTAGTGCAACTGTTCAATTTAAAAATAAAATAATACCTACTTTAAAATAAACACTGTGTCTAAATAGATATAAATATATTTTTTTGGTTTAACATTGATTTCAACTGCATAGTCCTATAACAACAGTACCTAAAATATACTTCCAGCAGAGCTATTGTCACGTGGAAACTATTTTTATTTCTGTTAGTTTAGGCATGTAAAGATTTTAAAGTAATGAAAAATCTTTGAGCCTTCTGCGAATAGAACACTGACTATTTGCAAAACTTACGTGATACCTACTGAGTCACTGAGCTAAGAAAGTTTCTATAAAATACAAATGGCTCTCAAAGCTTGTAAGAAACTATTGGAATCATTTTATTTATTTATTTTTTGCCTATAATAAGGTAGCTTTCAATTGGGCCAATTTAATATAAATATTTAACTTGGTCTTAAAGATGAAATTTTTCAAAATTTAATATTTAAGGAGGAAAAATTAATAAACAAAAGATCTTTTTTGTTTCATTTCAGAAAAAGTAATAACAAGTCAACAAAATGTTAAAATAGAAATAAAGATGAAAAAAAGTCATGATTTATTAAAAATAATGGGCTTGACAGAAAAAGAAAATGTATGTTCCTGATAACTTCTGAGAAAAATTAATATGCACATATCAAGGAGAATAATGGAATGAGCAGCATAGTGCAGTATAATTGAATAACACAAGACAATAGATAAAACAAGAAAGAGAATAGAAACTTCTTTGGAAATTTACTGTTCAGTAAAGACAAACTTGTGAAAAGTGGAGAAAATACCAACAAAATGTTGGTGCAGTTCCAGAATAAGTTTGTGGGTTTCCTCACTTTTACTCTAGGCATTGTGGTTGGATGGAAATTGAAGGAGCTGAGAATGGCATTTTTGAAGTACCGTAAGGAAAGGCTGAAGAAAAAGCTGAAATCTGTTGAGACTCAGATTGAGGCTTCTCAGTCAATGTAATTTCACTTGACAATACACTAGAGTAGTGAATGGTATTGATTTTAATTATATTTTTGTTTATAATAAAGTGTGCTTAAGTTAAAGAATATACCTATAAACCTATTTTATAAAATGGTATTTTTTTACAGAAATCTTCCTGTTTTTCTACTTAAAGGGGTATGCTCTCAATTACCCTTTGGTCTGTGCTATTGATAATACACTACCCCTCAGAGATAGATAAATAGATAGAAACACATTTGAGTTTATATAGTCATATAGAGATAAACCAGTTAGTTAATGTGTGGATTAATAGTCACTGCAGATATATTGCAGTTAGGATTTACTTATCTAAATCTCACATTACACGTTAGTACACTTGCTTTACAACTAAGTTCTTGAGTTGTTGTAGTGGTGTAAGCTATGCCAATTAGTTTTGATGGATTCTGACTGGGTTTAGTTTAATGTGTTATCATTTATTTACAATATGACTGACATCAATGGATTGAATAGTCTGTCATAATAATTAAGGAAATGCTTTTTGATTGTATTTTTTTTTTTTTTTTTGAAGATAGTAAAACATTAAAATAAATCTAAATATGTACAACTACTATGAAATTATACACATCTACTATGAGATATCTAACGTAAGCTACTCTCAGGTTGCCCTGGTCCACAGTGGGCCCTTTGATTCTTTCCTTGGGTCCTACATGAGTCCTGGGTTCATTCCCAGCTTATTTTTTTAATTGTTATTATTATTTTATTTTAATTTTAATATTATTGTTTTTATGTGACTTTTAACTAGGGGTATTACCCTCCATTTGCTGTAAACTCACATACCAACTACTCAATGAACCTCACATAACCTGAGTGGGGCCAGGAATAGTCAGCATCACGAGTTTTCAAATTAAATGGTCAACCATCTAAGTCCTAGCCTCGCTGGACGGTGCTTAACTTCAGTGACAGAACGAGGATTGGTGTATTCAACGTGCCATCGACTTCAATGTTGCTTATTATTGTGTCAAAAGATTGTACTTGCTAGTTTGTTCTCATTGATTATTAGCAGAATAATCAATTTAGTAAGGTTAGTCTAAAGTATTAATCTAAATAACCATTGCTGTGACCAATTGTAGCCTTTGAGGTTATTTTTATTATTACACAACTACTATATGTATAAAAAATATTTTATGTGGTTTTATCTTTTTTTAAATAATTATTTTTTGCCTACAATATTTTCTCGTTTGCATGTAGTTAATTTCATAATAAAGTCATTGCTCTCTTTTACAGGGTGGACCAAAAAAACGTTTACACCCGTTAATGGTAGATTACTGACGATATTTCCAGGCCGGATCTGCAATCCGTTTTTTCGGATTCGCCTTCGTAACTGCACAAAGTGATTTTTTGCAACTTTCCGAAATAGTCCGACTTTGGCGTATTCTTCAGGTCAGTGCTTTTTTTCCTGTTTAAGATGAGTTGATTCTGAACATTTCTGCAGAAATCCAACAAAATTTCGATGTTTCTAGCTACACTACTTTGTTTTTTACGGTTTGGTTTGTCATATTTTTTTACACCTGAACAGAAAAAAAACACACGAAAAAACATTTTTACTAAATAAAACACTCGACATTTGTCCGAACAAAATTTGGCACAGACATGGGCAAGTTTGATAAAAGTTGGCGGCCGCCCCGAGGATGCAAAAAAATAATTCTACGATTTTTTATCACGTGATCATCTGGGAAAAATTATTAGATGTTTGCCAAAAACTCTTCAAAAATCCTAAGAGTTTTCTAGCTGTAGACTGTGTAAGGGCGTCTTGTATTGTTTACAAAAATTGTTTACATTGCTTTTTTTGAATACCGCGGTCTCACATGCCTTCATCAGCCAGTTTAGGAAAATTCAAATGATAAATTTCGTGCTTCTCAGATCGTCAGTGGTGTTAGCTAGATGTGGTAGTGCTAAGAGTATTAGTCGCATGAACGAGGTTCAATTCTCGACGGTCAATATTATTTTAATTATAAAAAAAATCTGATGGAATATTTTATTCATATCTGTATCTGACCTGTTGTAACACCAACAACTTATGGTTTTTTTTGGGGGTAATACCATCTGTAAATTGAGTTATATCAGACACTATTGGTATCACAAAACACATAATTATTATTCATGTAAGCCCCTGAGAGACTGCCTTGATAATGTAAGGATGGTTTTTCTTATGCTTCCCTACGAGAGAAAAAAAAACTAGGAAATTTTCCAAACGAAAATAGAGTTTATGAAATAAATCCAGGTAGGTAAATATGTAGGTTCTTCTATCATAAACAATACTAATTAAATAACAAATATTTACCGATTGCCAACTCTTAATAGAAGTCTTGAAAAAAAAAAACAAGATAATATTTTGTAAAATTAATAAACTTTTGCAGTCTTTATTATGTTTTATACTATTTTGATATAAACAAAAAGGTATTTAAAAAAACATATTGTGTTAGTATGTTCAATGAGAAACGATTAGACGCGCACGATTAGCTCAGTGGTAAGCTAGTCCACCCGGTCCGAACGCCAGAGCCAGCAAAAAATTCATGACATTGGAAGTAACTCCACCTTCCTGGATGCAAAGGTTGAACCTCTTCATCATCATGTTCCGTCGAATGTTGCGGAAGATTCCAGGTTTTTCTGTCAGGTCATTGAATGCCAACAGGATTCTTGCTACCAGATTTCGTAAACTATGTTTTTCACGTGATCCCAAATGTTCCTGTTGGCAACTCCATATGCTAAATGCGTATCTGCCATTTCAGCAATGATAATAATGTAACTTGTACTAAAAAAACTCAAGAGGTTTAAAGATAATATGTATGTACGAATTTCTTTGTGGTGAAGCACAAGGCCTCTTCACAATTTTTGTGGGTAGCGCAGCATTACTAAGAGCCTCCTTTACATTTCGAATTATTCTATTACATTAATTTCTTTTTACTCTGGTAAAGCCGCCACTGGTCGTTACTCATACAAGTAACTACTCATTTTTCCTCACGAGGTATGAGTGGACCCCGAACATCCAAGTACAGAGCAGAAAAAATCCTCCCCCGCTGGGAATCGAACCCAGGTCACCATGTGTGCAATGCCTAGCGCGCTAACTCGCTCTGCCACAGTGACTACTGGTTTAAAGATAATATTTCATAGAATGCAGAAAAATATGCTTGAAAACTATCATCGAGAAACAAACAATCATTCATTTGACTGGCCTTTAATTAATTCCAAGGAAAATAATTATCAGACATAAATAGCTAATTACTCTTTGAGTACAAGACGACCCTACACGGTCAACACTTTTAAGATTTTGAACATCATTTTTTGAGACTTACCTGGTTTGTTTACCCAGAAGATCACGTGATAAAAAATCTTAAAAAAATTTTTTAGCATCCTTGGGTTGGCCGCCAACTTTTATCAAACTTGCCCATGTCTGTGCCAAAATTTTCTCGGGCAAATCTTGAGTGTTTCAAAGTGTAAAAAATTTACATGAGAATTTTTTTTCTATTCAGGTGTCAAAAAAGATGCCAAACCAAACCGTAAAAAACAAAGTAGTGTAGCTAGAAACATCGAAATTTTGTTGGCTTTCTGCAGAAATGTTCAGAATCAACTCATCTTAAACAGGAAAAAAGTTCTGACCTGAGGAATAAGCCAAAGTCGGACTATTTCGGAAAGTTGCAAAAAATCACTTTGTGCAGTTATGAAGGCGAATCCGAAAAAACGGATTGCAGATCCGGCCTGGAAATATCGTCAGTAATCTACCATTAACGGGTGTAAACGTTTTTTTGGTCCACCCTGTATATCTCTAGTCATTTCTATTTAATTTCTCTAAAGTACTTACCTATATAAACTTTTTATTATAACATGCAGTATCAGAGTATCACTAATATCAGGGAAGTTTTCTTTATTTGCATTTTTCTCACATAAACTTCTCTAAACGGTAGGTGGAGTCTTGGTCATGTATAATTCACTGGTACCCACTCTGTTCCCTTAGAAAGGTCACAAAGAACTTAGTGCACTATCTAGATGAGTACATTTATTAATATTTAAAAACCAAGTTTTACCTTTTCAACAGGTACAGAAAAGGTAAATTTTCCCTTATCTGCTTGTGACACTTTGAATTTTATGTTCAGTTAAGCTTGGTTTACTGTTCAGACTAATTTTCCTCTCGAGAAAATTAAAATACTTCCAATATGTAAAGAAGTATAAAAGAACATTATACAAAGTATATAAAAAAAACATTATACTAAGTGGCTTATCAGCCAGCAATTATTTTCCTAAGTTCACTGTTTGAACTTTTCGAGTTTTCAGTTTTCCAATACAGTTTTTCATATTACGTTTTTCTCTTACAACAACCAAGTTCTTGCTTATTTTCCATCTAGGATTTAACCCGTCTGGGCGCCCTCTTAGAAAGAGATGCCACCATCTTTTTCTAAGTATAAAAGAACATTATAGGTACCAAATATAAAAGAACATTAGACTTCGTATAAAAGAACATTATACTAAGTAGAAAAGAACATTATACTCTAAAAGAACAAAAGATATTGTAGGTACATACTTCAAGGGGATTTTAAATAAATATGTCAATTGAAAATAAATACAGTCCTACCTATGTATAATTGTATACCCTATACTTAACCATAACACTGTTGCATAATGTAATAGGATTATTTATAGTAGACACGGTAACCTGGATTATCTCTATCAGGGCAGAATTTTTTTGTTCTCTGTACTTGGATGGCCGGGATTCACTCATATCTCGTGAGTAAAGATGAGTAACTGCTTTAACATGATCAGTGACCAGTGGAGGAATTATGGGCAAAAATAAGATATGTGAATATTGAAGGAAAAGAAGAAGTCCTATAATTCAGTGCTACCCACCAACATATCGCTATCTTAATATATAAATGTCAAAGTCACTGACTGACTGATCATCGCTCTACAGCCCAAACCGTAATACCTAGCGAGCTGAAATTTGGTAGGTAGCTTTGTCTTATAGTCTAGATGTGCAATAAGACGGGATTTTTCGAAATTCCCACTACAACACCTGGCATTGGCGATCAAGGATTTTTTGCTTTACGGCCATGCCTCGGCCCGCAAAGCGGGCGACAGCCCGCTAGTAATAACATAAAGAAACACATTTATTTTTTATAATACAATTATTTGCTTCTGTCTCTATCAAAAGTTTTTTGTTTGTTCAACCTTTGTTTCTTTGAGAAAAGAGAGAGAGAATAAGAGAAAGAGAGAAAAAGAGAGAAAAAGAGAGAGAGAGAGAGAAATAGATAGAGAGAGGGAGAGAGAGTGAGAAATAGATAGAGAGAGGGAGAGAGAGTGAGTGTGAGAGAGAGATAGAGATTGTGAGAGAAAGAGAGTAAGAGAGAAGGGAAACGAATGTATGATAGAAGAGCTAGAAAGCACGTACGCATAGATCGTGATTCAATGGCACAAAGACAGCACATGCATGATACATATTTTGCCAGAGACCTAACCATGCAAAGAAAATAATGTTTGATTTTCCAGTTTGCCGACGGGCTCTGGTGAAATAATTTCAAAGAGAACGTATTGAAAGAAAAAAAGACAGAATGAATAGAGTAGAAATGTAGTACCAAAGCTTTGTGTTATTGTCTTTTCTTCTAATTTGGGTTTAACGGCGCTTTCAACTGCATGGTGATATCACGACGGGGTGTAAACCCTCCATTCGAAGGAATCTCACAAACCTGCTACCCACATTAACTGCACCCAGCCTGGGTTGGGCCGGAATGCCAGGTCTTCACCTCGCTGGACGTTACTTAACTTCGGTGATTCTACGAGAACTGGTGCAATATGCAATGAATAAAGAGGGTCTATATTAAATTGTTGGCGTAATGGGACTTCTTGTCTTGAGCCGACAGTCCAAATAAGGCACTACTATACTATTCAACGCTGGCGATATTGTCTTTTATCCTGATGAGGTTGGTACCGTATTTGTTTCACATGCCCCAGCACAAGTCACCCTGTAACACGTTTTATGGTCCACCCTGTATATAAATGCGAATAATTGAAGTCTCGAAAACAAGGTCATGGCAAATAATTAAAGTTGCAAAACAAAAGGCAACAAGCTTCCCGCAGTCCCTAGTGCGAAAATGATTAAAGAGAGAGAGAAATGGAGCTGGAAAATACAGAGAAAGAGAGATAGAAAAGGAGAAATGAAAAGATAGAGAAAGATGAAGTCAGGGGTAAATGAAGAGAGAATGAGAAAAGGAGAGGGAAACCTAGATAAATATAAAGAAAAAGAGAGGGAAAAAAAAGAGTAAAAAAAGGGAAAATGGGAGGATAAAGGGAGAGAGAAAGAAATATTGAAAACAACGGAGAAAGATTTGAGAAAAAAGGAGAAACAAAGAAAGGTAAGGAAAAAGGGAGAGAGAAAGAGAAAAACATGAGGGAAGATAAATGCAGAGCGGTGATAAACGAAAGAGGGAGAGAGAAATAAATAGTGGGGAAAAGGAAATTCTTGAGCAAAATATTTAATTTATTCTTGTGAAATGCAAAAAGCTCAAAGTTGATGGTGCGGTGCTTACTGAGGGAGATTATCTCCTGTTGTAGAAAACCCGCTATTATGACTTTAGTCCCCGCCCATATGACTGTCAGTTTTATTAGTACTATTGACTATTATTATGATAACTGACTTCATCTTCTACTGTGGAAAACCCGCCAATATGACTTAAGCCAGTTTTTATTAGTACTATCTACTTTTATTATGATAGCTGACTTCATCTCCTATTGTAGAAAACCCGCCAATATATCTTAAATCAGTTTTTATTAGTACTATTGACTATTATGTACTTTATCTTCTATTGTAGAAAACCCGCCACTATTAATAAGTCAGCTTTTATTAGTACTGTCTACTTTTATTATGATAGCTGACTTCACATTCTATTGTAGAAACCCCGCCAATATTACTTAAGTCAGTTTTATTAGTACTATCGACTATTATTATGAGAGCTGACTTCATCTTCTATTGTAGAAACCCCGCCAATATGAAAAACGTCAGCTCTTTTAGTACTATCTACTTTTAAAAGATAGCTGGAGCTTCATCTGCTACACTTTTTTTACCTCGCTTTTAACTGCATGGTCATATCAGAACTGTTGTTTTACCTTCCATTCGCTAGAAATTCACGAACCAGAACTCAAATCAACCTAACCCAGCCTGAGTGGGGCCGGGAATAGACAGCATCACGAGGATTTGATTTTGAATGGTCATCCATCCAAGTCCTTACCTCGATGGCCGTTGCTGAACTTCAGTGATAGAATTGCATTCAACGTGCCATCTACTACACTCCTAACCCGTCAATACTGAGGTCGGGATACCTTTGAGTGCAACATTTTGTCGCAACGTTGCGAAGCGTTTTGCACCGTTTCTTGCTCCGCTCTATTTTTAGGGCCGAACTATGAAACAGGATTAAATTATAAAACATGAGCGCGCGATAAGCTGAGTGGTTAAAAGCTCAGAGAGAATCGCTTGCCATGCGGAAGGTCCCGGGTTCAATCCCCCGTGCCGACAAAAAATTGTATTTGGTTACAGTTGTTTGTAAGGGGTACCTTCCGATGCGCTCGTGTTGACCCAGCACCTAATTGGGAACTATATCACCGGGGAGGCATACTACGGGAACAGACTACAAGCGTCTACAGTAGCTACTGTTTCATGGCTACAAAAAAAAAAATAATCGGGAAATGTGTTTAACATTAATATGGGAACAACTTTTTAAAAAAATCGGCCCTAGAACCAGTCACTCACTTGCTACGCCACATGTTCTATAATCCGGCCCGAGAACCAGTCACTTAGGCCCTAGAACCAGTCTACTCACTTGCTATGCCACACCGCTTGGACACCTCTTCTATAATCCGGCCCTAGAACCAGTCACTCAGGCCCTAGAACCAGTCTACTCACTTGCTATGCCACATTTTTTTTTTTTAAGGCTTTAATGGCAGGATTCTCAAATTGCTTGAGCTCTTCCACCCAACCATGTTCTATAATTCGGCCCTAGAACCAGTCCACTCACTTGCTATGCCACACCGCTTGGACACCGCCGTGTTGATCAGCTTGGAGATGCTTGACTGGCGGATGATGGAGGAGGACTTGACCACCGCGAACTTGCTCTGAGGGGGCGGGGACACGGGCGGGCTGTTGCAGGCCTTGCTACCCGGGGGGCCGCACCCCCACACCCCCACCACGCCTGCGTGCCTCGTCTTGCTGCTATCTGGCGCCCTGCATCTGGGGAGAGGGAGAGGGAGACGGGCGGTCAGTTGTTGTGTGTTTGGGCGCGGATTATGAGATCGAAAAATTTGCAATTATATTTATTTACTAGCGGGCTGTCGCCCGCTTTGCGGGCCGAGGCATGGCCGTGAAAGCAAAAAATCCTTTTTCGCCAATGGCAGGTGTTGTAGTTTGAATTTCGAAAAATCCCGTCTTATTGCACATCTAGACTTTAAGACAAAGCTACCTACCAAATTTCAGCTTCCTAGGACTTACGGTTTGGACTGTAGAGCGATGATCAGTCAGTGGTCAGTCAGTGACTTTGACATTTATGTAATGTAATGTAATGTAATGTAATATATATTTGTACAGTATTAAATAACAAAACAATTCAAATCTTAATCTAAGCATATAAAATTAGAAAATAGTAAAATTGAAAATATTAAAACAAATAAATACAATTTTTAGAGAAGATTTGAAAAGTAAACAGGTGGGTAAAGCTTGTTTGTACTATACTCACACTAAAGAGAACATCTCTTTGTTTTTGTGAGTAAGAGCTCGTTCGTGCGCTTAATAAAGTGTAAATCTTATATATTAAGATTTACACTTTATTAACACTTTGAGCCCACAGCCCATGAATACCATATATGACTCTCAGCTGACATTTCAGAAAGGACATGAGTACCATGTATGACCCTCACCCAAAATTTAGACATGAGTAATTGAGTACTCTATATATTATATTATGGTATTCACGACCTTCCTTTACTTTGAAGATATGAGTACTCTCTATGGTATTCGTTTATATGTATGTGTTTCTCATAGGGAACAGGTTCTAGTGGTTCTTGAGAGCAATGTATGAGTGTTGGGTTCTGAAATTTGTGGTCCCTCGTGCTCACTCGCCCATCCCAGCTCTGGGACTCAAAGTGTTAATAGGACATATTATATTCAACACAAATAATTACCTACAAATTAAAATACAATATAATAGAAGAAAAAAAAAAGAAAAAATAAACAAATATAAACATAATTATACTCGTATGTCCTAACTAAAGGGCGGGGTTATTGTCTTTGGCAATCTCTTCCACCCAACCCTTATAATACTAGTAATGAAGATATTCGGTATGCTATGAGGAAAGGTGGGTTTTTCTAATGGGTATGAAAATCCCACACCCCAGGTTTGAGTACACCTGGGTGTCTTTAAACGATTTTTGTCCTACCTTTCTATATAAAAAATACATATATATAAAAAAAACCAGTAACGGTTGTGACTACTGCCCGTAGTCCAGAGATCCTGAGTTCGATTCCCGGTTGGAGCAGACTTTTCGCACAGAAAATTCTGTTCCTTCCGAACATGTGAAGCTGACAATACCGGCCCTATCCAGGCTGTGTGAGGTTAATGCGGGTAGCTGGTAGGATTCCCAGTCTTGTCTACCTCAAGTCAGGACGTTAAAACTAAATAGAATCAATGTACATGAAAGGAGCCTAGACATTGGATCTGGGCGTCCATATAATTCTCTCACCACCGTGATTTAGGTATCAATACCTATCTCACGGACACGGCTTTATATTATACTTATAATAAAATAATAATAATTTCGCCGTGTTTCGCTAATAAGGATAGTTCAACAGATATATGTTACTAACTACCAGCTGTGTAAGACCAGAAGACAATAGCACAAATAACTGGCGCTCTTTAAGGGGTTGGCGTTATAGGAAGGGCAGCCAGCCTTTGATATGAGGAAGAAGTGCTAATACCAACCAACCTCAACCACGAGAAGGTTGAACAGTGCCAACCTGAACTGGGAAGAGGTTGAACAACGTCAACCCCAAATAAGTTTGGGAAAAAGGAAAGAGTAACAGAAGAAAAAGAATATTCATGTCGCTTTTTTTATACTGCCCGACTAGGACCATTCCTCCAGCAGTAAGCCCTGTAAGGGTTGGGTGGAAGAGATTGCCACAGGCAATAACCCCGCCCTTTAGGTAGGACATTATTGTTATTTTCTTTTTTTACTTATTTATTTTGTCATTTGTTTGTTTTTTTCTTTTCTTTTCTTTCTTTTCTTAATTTTATACTGTTGCCTGTTTGTCCTCCTAATAAAGCTTAAAAAAAAAAAAAAAAAAAATATAATTATCATTATTAGTAGTAGTATTATTATACTGTAAGTAGTCATCATATTTTGTGCCAATCATGCACGGTGTGCTATAACAATCACTCAGACTCACCTTACTTCAATATTTTCCGAACTGGGGATTCGAACCACCGACCTCCAGATTACGAGTCCGCCGCCTTATCGATAAATCCACGGAAGTATTATTATTTAATAGTACGTTAACTATTTATTAAATGTATTACCATCTATTTATTCAGTACTAGCGGGTTACACCCGCCGCTCGCCCCAGCCCATCCAAACACACACAACCACACACACACCCACACCACACACACACACACCACACACACACACCACACACCACACACACACACACACACCCACACACACCACACCACACCACACCACACACACACACACCACACACACACCCACCACACACCACACACACACACAACACACACACACACACACCCCACACAACCACACACACCACACACACCACACACACCACACACACCACACACACCACACACACCACACACACCACACACACACACACACACCACACACACCACACACACACACCAACACACACACACCATACACACACACACCACACACACACACCACACACACACCACACAACACACACACACAAAATGTCATTTAGGTTTGAAAAAAAACCTGAATACTTTTTGTCGCCCATCTATTTTCTAGCCTTCCCCGGCGTAGCTCAAGAATGGCTCATCAGAATTTCGCGATCAATATGTCAAATGAAAGCCTAAACCCTTGCCTAAAACTTTCTCGCTCTGAGTTGATAGGTCGTCACTTCAAATTTCGAGAAAAAATGTCATTTAGGTCAAAAAACGTGAATATTTTACATGTTACCCATCCATTTTTTTACCTTACCCGGCGTAGCTCAAGAACGGCTCATCAGAAATTCGCGATCGACATGTCAATTGAAAGCTCGAACCCTTGCCTAAAACTTTCTCGCTTTGAGTTGATAGGTCGTCGCGACAAATTTCGAGAAAAAATGTCATTTATGTCAAAAAACGTGCATTTTTTTGCGTCACCCATCCATTTTTATCCTTACTCATTGTAGCTTAACCTCAGGGAGATATAATCTAGCCTAGAAGAATTTCCTGATCCAAGCGGACCTATGTGCAAAATTTCAGGTTTCTCGGTCAAACGGTGTGGATTTGTATAAAGAACATACATACACACATACAGACAGCTTTCTTTTATAGATATAGATTTCTAACTATTTATTCAATGTATTACCACCTATTTATTCAGTATTACTGACTATTTATTCAATGTATTACTGACTATTTATTCAATGTATTACTGACCGGCCTTGTCGATACCATTCTGGATTCCTACCAGATGCTGTCCTCAATGATAAGAGTCTTTGCCTCTGAGATGTTGTCCTCAATGATAAGAATTTTTGCCTTAACCAGGCGGTCTACCTTTTATTTAGTTAAGTTAAGTTATCATAGTTGAGTTTGCCATAGGCAATAACCCCGCCCTTTAGTTAGGACATCAGTATTTATTTTATCTGTATTGTTGTCCTGTGTTCTGTTATCCTATGTTCTTTATCTTTCCTCCTCTTGTTTATATTGTTTAAAAATTTGTATTTTTTTTTTTTTTTTAATTACTTGTTTGTACATAAGAAGATTATTACAAATCGGGAAGAAAATGAGGAATATGGAAGTATCAGGAAAGAGAGGCAGAGGTAGATCTAAAAAATCGTGGAAAAGTTGTGTTATAGAGGACATGAGAGAAAAAGGAGTAATACCAGCTGATGCACAAAACCGATTGAACTGGAAGAGACTGACCAGAAATGTCGACCCTGCTTAAGCTGGATAAGACAGAGCAAAAGGAGAAGACTTTTTTGTATACATATAATACGTCCTATTAATAAAGGGTTACATAATAATAATACAGTAGAAATCGTTTATAACGAACTTCAAGGGACCGGACAGATTTGTTCCTTATAGCCGATTTTCACTATAACCGATATATCGGCTATAAGGAACAAGTTCACTATATCCGATATGTATCGCTTATAGAGAACAATGTACGTTATAAGGGAACTTCGTAAGACATGAAAAATGTACAATTATGTATGAATGTAGGTACATTCATAATCCACTAATTCAAAATCTGAAACAATACTAACTTTAAAGTTCCTAAAAAAATGATCTATATTAGACAGGTCACTCATCTACTCCTTGACAAAAATCTGCATAACTAAACATGTTTTCTGTTTTACTCACAGAGCATCAAAATGAATTTTGTACGTTATAACCGATAGAAAGTAGCCACGGGACTTGAGAATTTGTTCGCTAAAGCCGATATTGTTCCTAATAGCCGATGTTTGTTATAAACGATACCAATGTTAATTTTCCATAAGTCTCCAAGGGACCGGAGATTTTGTTTGCTATAGCCGATTGTTCGTTATAAACGGTGTCGTTATAAACGATTTCTACTGTAGTTGTATCTTTCTTTCTCCTCCTCAATCCTCCTCCTTTTACATTTTTCGGGATTTTTAAAAGAAAAGAATCCGACCCTAATTTTGTAACAAGGAATCCTCCTGAATAATCTCGTCCATACATTTATCTACACCCTGTATACTGCAGACCCAAGCTGACCTCAACCTTAACCTTGGGCCGAGATTTATCATTGAACATTTGTTGCATTGGTATCGGAAGTCAAGTGGCAACTCTCATCGGTGGCCATGTGGTCTAGATCGCCGGTCAGGTAATCTGACGCAGAGGCTCCTGGGTTCGAATCCGAACCCATACATTTTTTTAGATTAAAAAATAATAATAATAATATCGCCTTATTTATACTGGCTGACTTGGACCACATTACTCCAGCTGATGTAAGCCCAAGATATATTATTATTTTAGTAGTCACTGTGGCAGAGCGAGTTAGCGCGCTAGGCATTGCACACACATGGTGACCTGGGTTCGATTCCCAGCGGGGGAGGATTTTTTCTGCTCTGTACTTGGATGTTCGGGGTCCACTCATACCTCGTGAGGAAAAATGAGTAGTTACTTGTATGAGTAACGACCAGTGGCGGCATTACCAGAGTAAAAAGAAATTAATGTAATAGAATAATTCGAAATGTAAAGGAGGCTCTTAGTAATGCTGCGCTACCCACAAAAATTGTGAAGAGGCCTTGTGCTTCACCACAAAGAAATTCGTACATACATATATTATTATTTTATTAGGAAGTTATCATCATATTTTGTGCCAATTATGCACGATTGATATCTTGCCTTATTACTTAAATATTTGCCGAACTAGAGATTCGAACCACCGACATTCCATTATTCCAGCAGTTTGGCTTGTTTTCCCAGCGAATGGTGGGAGAACCCCCTGTCGCTAGATAACGATCACACTTTAGTTTGAAGCGACGTTGAACCTAAATAAACAAAAAAGTATATTTTTTATGTATCTATCATCATCTAAGGGTGGCGTCATCGTGAACGATGGTAGCTAGACAGTGGAGGAATGACTCAGCACTTCTACAACTACTGTCTTTACAAGGAGGCTAATAACTGACAAGGGCCCCCAGAACTAAGCCAATGGATTAGACCACCCTGTTTATAGTCCCCCCAGCCAGACTGTATCTATTTTATGTATATTTATTTATTCGTTCTATAGGTTTAATATGACAACAGAAATGAGACTATAAAGAGCAGAATGACAGCTCAAACAACGTCGGAAACCATTAGTTCGATATAGAACGAGCGGTAGAATTTTTATTAATAATGTTCGAGCTGGAAGGTTGGGCGGAAGAGAACGGACGGTAAAGATGTTAGAATGACGCCGTTTAGACGTTAACCCATTCAGTGCTCAAGTTGTTCATTTGAGGCTTTTCAACTCTAAAAGTCAGCTTCGTTGAGGGCACGTCGACTAATCCAGAGTCTCGTTCCAAAAAGCACTCTGACTCTGAAATCCCTAAATCTCCCTTTCAACTAAATATAACACTCATTATATGGCTGTATGGAATGGCCTCGCCAACCAATGCCTAAAAAAAAAAAATGAAAAAAAAAACACTCCTTAGGCGAGGTTATTGCTCAACGTATTTTCTACCACCTAACTGTCAGAGTCTGATTATTGTGTGGTGACAAACTCAAATTAATGAGGAAAAATTCATGCACTGGATGGGATTTGAACCAACGGATCCCTACGCTACCTGGATTACCAGACTAGCGCTCTAACCACTTTACCAGTACACAGTACAGTTTTTCTCTTGTATCCAGGTTTCTCTTGAATCCAGTTTTCTCTTGAATCCAGTTATTTTATATCCAGGTTTCTCTTGAATCCAATTCTCTTATATCCAGGTTTCTTTTAAAGACTCTTATTCTGGGTTCCATTTTTTATGCAAATACTAGCTGATTGACTGTCCTTTATCAGTGTACAACTGTACATACCTAGTTACTAGTATTACCATACAGATAGATACCTAATTTTTAGAATAGGGAAAAGGAAGCAGAATAAAAATAGATACCTACCTTTTATTATTATTTTTAATTTACGGATTGCGAATCCATTTTTATAACACGCGGACCTATATGTAATGCACCTACTTAAACTATAAACTAAATATAAACTATAGTATTACTTAAATAAAAATATATTTATCTATTTCAACAGGAGTTACCTATATTAAAAATATCAATTCCTACATCGCCGGCTCTATTGCCTAAAGTTTGTAGCCTTTGCATTGGTGAAATTTCTCCTATATGTTATTATCAGACCAGATTATAGTTATACTGCCCGATTAGGACTAAACAGTCCTATTATTCGAGCAGTTTGTTGTGATTATTATGTGGTGAAAGTCTGCAGTAAAGTGTGAGGAATATTTCATGCATTTGCTGGGCTTTGAACCCCACGCCACCTGGATCACCAGATTAGCACCATAACCACCAAATACGACCACCCATGCTTAGTGGACACTTATTGATCGAACCCAAGTAATCCGACCTCAGTCGCTTGATCGATATGGCGGCGGACTTGTAACCTGTAAGTCGGTGGTTCAAGTCCCGGTTTCAGCGTAGATTTAGTAAAGCGAGTTTGAGTAGTTGTGGTTTACTCAAAAATGTGATAACTTGGTGCCCTGGGAGGAATATCTATATTGTATACATAATGATGTATAATATAATAATAAAAATAATATCGCCTTATTTATACTGCTAGATTAGGACTAATGAGTCCCTTTATTCCAGCAAGAAAGCCCAAGACTTATTATTATGTAGTCAAAATTCCCAATAGGAGCATAACTCGTCATGTTCCGGCTGATGGGTTTCGAACCCGCGACCTCTGGATTACCAGACAGACGCCTTGAGCTACCCGGATAGAATGATGTATAATAGTCCCTTTATTTCAGCAGTTGTTTTGGATAGATAATCATTCTGTACTAATCTAATCTTTCCATTCAGTCGCAATCAACTGAGAACATTGTTGTTTTAAGCGTTTGTTATTGAGAAGAGAAAAATAGGTAATGAATATCTGTTGAATATAGTTACCCAAACTAATTACTGTGATAGAGAATCATCAGTAATCACTGAAGATACGAGTACAATACTTTCCTTATAGGATAAGGTGTGTAAAAATATCGGTTTAGACTATTTACAAGAAAAATAACTACTTGGAAATTACCTATTTGCAAAATAAATGGAACAAAAGAATCCTAATTTAGTTCACTGTAACAAAAATATTTCTCTTCAATTTGGACCATATTGTTCTCTTGAGACAAAAAATAATAATAAAATACAAAGTTCAATAACCTCTCCGATTTGCTTTGTTTGCTAATTATAATGCAAAGTGTAGAATTTTCCCTTAGCGTTATTTTACCCCGCTTTCATTCTATTTACTTATTATGTATAATTATGATTTCTAGTACATAATAGCTGTTTATTATGTAGTAATCCCGCCCTCCTTGGCTCCGTGGATAAGTGCATTAGTTACTGACCCGGAGGTTGCGGGTTCGAATCCCGGACGGAGCGGAAATTTCTGACCGAAATTTTCCGGAATAGCATGGATGTAAAGGTAAAGTACTCTGAAGTAATGCAGAAGCGCTTCGTCGCTCACTTTCCTTTTTTTAAAAAAAAAAAAAAAAAAAAACAAAAACAAAACAAATAAATAACTGTTTATTAAATTTATTATTTGTTTGATTTGTATGAATAGTTATTTATTTGTTGTGTATATGATTTGTTTGAATACTTACCTACGGTTTATAATCATAATTTTAAAAGAGGAGTTTTTACTCAACGTGTCTTAAACATCGAGATTCGAAACTGGAGTTTTACCCTCGAACTGGCAACGTCTGTACTAGGTCTCTGTGAATTGCTTCGTTATCCATTCAAGGCTTTGTTTTTAAAGTCGCACATGTTACTCGCCATTGTCGACCTTATAGTACAAGCCTGAAATATGCAAATATGCTAATGTATTCGGAACTAGAAGAGGAAACTATGCTGAAATATGCAAATGTTTGCTGAAACATAAATACACGCGAAGTCTAGGCCTTCATGTGCGACAAAGTTATGCACCGACGTGATATGACCATGCATCAGTTGAAAAAGCGACGTTGAACACAAAAAAAAGTTATGCAGAATTTTTCTATTTCTGTTGGTAAAATAACAAAGACACAGCCTCAGATCTAGTATATAGGGTGGGGTTTTTAAAATAGTCAGTGTGCCCCAGAACCGCTTTCGCATTACCTCAGGTCACTTTACCTTTACATCCATGCCATTCCAGAAACGGAAAATTTCGGTCAGAATTTTCCGCTCCCGGCCGGGATTCGAACCCGCAACTTCCGGGTCAGTAACCAATGCTCTTAACCACTGTGCCACGGAGGTCGGGGTGGTGGGTCATTGGTATAAGTTAGAGCTGTCGGCTACGAAAGCTCTTAGCCACTGCGACCCTTTTTCCCTACCCTATAGCCTCGTGAGGACAATTATTGGGGTAGTTGTGGAGTGGGCAAAACGACCAGTGGCGGTATTACGAGATTGATATTGGAATATGATGGTTGGTTGGAGATTTGTATAAGAGGGGCAATGAGGTCAGTATCCTTGGCTCATTACCAGATGCTGGTCAGATGAAGGAAATTTTTTACCTATAAAAAATGTTATCATCTTGTTGATGTAAATTAAATTATTTCTCGATACGTCCATGCCACCGTAAAATTATGACATCAAATAAATTATTAGCTCTTTCTCTTTAAATATATTATATTTTTTGTGACATGCCCTAGTGACTCTAAATGATATCTAAGCTTTTAATGTACAGGTGCTTTACAATTTATAGCTTACTCCCACGTTTTTATCATCTATCATATCATCTTACATTTGTTCAAATAATTATAACTAATAAATGTAGGGGAAGGTCTCCCAAAACCGGGTACTTAGTTTTCTAGGCCATCTAGCGGAAAAGCCATTATCATCATCTCAGCAAATTAAACTGAAAAACATTCACAACTTTGTTGGCTATCTAAATTTGAAAACGATACGTCACTATGTATTGCCATTTTTTGTTAAATTTATTTTTTTCAAAAAAAGTCAAAGTACCCGGTTCTGTCAACCCGGTCTTTCAGAACCGGGTACTGGGTATGACAGAACCGGGTACCCCTATATTTCCTATGGAAGATATTGATAAAAAGTTCAATGATGTTTATTGTAACGAACTTTAACATTTTTTATTTTTATTTATGAGCATAAGTAATTTCAAAGTAAAAAATAATTATTTTTCGAATGGCAAACAACAAGAAGGAACAAATTTTGAAACTAAATTTTAGAAAAATAAAATAGGAAACACACTTGTAGGTATTCATAAAGGTAAAACTTACAACTATCTTTCTTGACATTGTAAAAAATAACTAGAATAGGATTTGTACCAAAATATTAGGAAAATTGCTTAAAAAAAAAACAATAGGTGGGTAATAAAAAGCATACCTTGGAGGGTTTGACATTGTGACACCTAAAAATATATAAAAAATGAGAAAAATAATTGAATGTCATTAAAAAATAATATGTAGCAGGTCCCTACTTGCTCACCTACTTACCTTCAATACCTTCCCTGAAAAAATATCCAGAGACATATCAAAGACAACTTGAAAAAATGTAAGCACATAAAAATACACACAACACTATAAGGAAAAAATAGGCTGCTCAAATCGGGTACCTGAAAATCTGTACCCGGTTTTATCAACCCCAAAGTACCCGGTATGAACAGACTCATGACTTTCTGTAAAAAATATTGAATAACCAAGACATGCAAAACGATATGAAAAAGATTTAATTATGATATGAAATAACACTTTTTAAGTAACAGCTTTACAGACTTACCATGAATTTTCAGCACAAATAGCCGTTAAAAGTCACTCGATAACTGTGGGCTCGAAAATAAGGAAATAACACGAGCAAAACTAGAACCTCAAATCAGAGTGAAATGACTCGAAATGAAATTGGTTTTTTTACAAAAGTTACGCTCTGCTAGGAAGAAATTTTAGTTTTTGTAATCAGTTCATGGATGGCATTAGCAGTATCGTCGGAAACAGTGGTACCCGGTAATAGCAGACTACCCGGTTTTAGCAAACCTTCCCCTATTATAAAAAACATTATAATAATCTACCGACCTCATTAGCTTGATCGTCAAGGCGGCGAACTTGTAACCTGGAGGTCGGTGGTTAAAGTCCCAAGCTAAGCAAATATTTAGTAAAGTTAGTTTGAGTAGTTGTGATATCACGATTGTGACTATACCCTCACACAAATATGTTTTTTTTTTGTAAATAATAATCATTTTTTTCCAATTTAAAAATGATTAAAATAAGCGTTGTTGTCTTCTTTTTTGTCTCTATAAGTCTCTTCTTAATCTCTCTCTCTCTCTCCCCTTATCCATCGTAGCTCCTTCCCTCTCCCTTCCTCTCTTCCCCTCTCCCTCCCATTCCCCCCTCCTCCCCCTCCTCCTTCTCTTCCTCTCCCTTCCTCTCCCCCATCTATCACGTCAACCTCGTCAACCTAATTTCTTTGTCGAATATTTCTCTCCCCAACAATTCCATTCTCCACAAACACACGATATTTCATCTCCGTTCATAATTTCCACACACAATATTTCATCATCATTTTCTACATCAAGAGAGGGAGGCGGTCATTAATTAGGGTATTATTTGAATTTTTGGCATTCAGAATATTTTTATTTTTTTTTGGAGACGAATCACATGTTGAAAATATCTTGAATTCTCATTAAAAGGAAATCTAGTGAAAATTCTAACCAGTGGTTGTGTGGAATATAAACCTCAATCAGGGTCGCATTATTATTATTATTATTTTAAATAGATGAATGTTTCACAGCCTTTTTTATTTCGTAGCCATGAAATAGGAGCTATACTGTAGACGCTTGTGGTCTGTGTTGTAGCCTGCCCATGCCGTAGTATGCCTCCCCTCTGACGGGCGAGTTGTGACGCAATACTTCCCAATTAGGTGCTGGGTCAACACGAGCGCACCGGAAGGTATCCGCCTTACAAACAACTGTAACCAAATTTTGAATACAAATTTTTGTCGGCGCGGGGACTCGAACCCGTGATCTTCCGCATTGCAAGCGTGTGATTAATAATAATAAAAATAAACCATTTGTTTTATTTTTCATATTTTTTTTTACAGAGTACCCATCCTAAGCCATTTTTATTTGGCTTCTAATGCCGGGTCCACACTAAGCGAACATTGTTAGCTATAACAATATTCGCAGTGTGGACCCGGCATTAGAAAATGTTTTTACGACTTGTTTGAAATAACATTGTTAGCGAACATTGTTCGCGAGCATTGTTAGCTAACAATGTTCGCTTAGTGTGGACCCGGCATAAGATGTTAAGCTATTCGTGCGCTTTTATCAGCTGACCGATAGGAATTCAAAAACTAGTTTTTCCGTCACGGAGGCTAGCCACAGCACCGATAAGCCACAGTTGTAATAAATGAAGACACAGTTTTAATATACGGAGCCACAGTTGTAATATACGAAGCCACAGTTGTAAAAAGATACAAAGCTACAAAGCCTGGCTGTAATTGAAATACAAATTAATTAACTCATAGATAAAACACCTCCCGCATATCTGCTGTCCTCTTCATTGTTCCCAACACAGCCAAACTGATTATTTGCATTAGGTATGCTTTTGCTCTCTTCTCTCCTGTCACATCTAAGCCCGGCTTAGATGTGAGCTTAGATATATCCTTTACAGTTGTTATCAAGGTGAAAGTTAAGGGATAGTGTCCACTAAGATTACCCAATCCTGTTTTCTTATGCAGCCCTAAGACTCTTGAATTGAATAACAAGACCTTACATCCAGATGCTTGTTAAGAAATAATAAGTATCTGGAGAATAAGACCTTTCATTCAATACTCAATTAAAAATGGAAAAAAATTGTTACACCAATGAACTACAAAACTTCAACAAAAATTTAAAAAAAATTGTCATCGCTCAAAGGCCCAAATTATGGAACAGGATTAACAAATCCTACACTATCCTTTAACACACACTCTGGTGGGAATTTCAACCAATCACAGCGCATTTATATCAGCTGTTAAGTGATAGTACTTGGCTGTATGGCAAATTACCCTTCAATTCGCCGGGAATCGTACCAGCTACCCCCATTAACCTCACCCAGCCTGGGTATCGCCGAAAATGCCTCACGTGTTTAGATGAAACAGAATTTTCGTCGAAAAGTCTGCTCCAACTGGGAGTCGAACTCGAGAACTCTGGACTATGGATAGTAGTCATAACCATTACGGCACGGAGGCTGGCTATCATAGATATTTAATCCGTTGGGTGGAAGAGATTGCCACAGGCAATAACCCCGCCCTTTAGGTAGGACATTTCTCTTTTTTTTCTTTCTTGTATATTTGTTTAATCTTTTTGTTTTTCTTTATATTTCATTGTATTCTACTGTATATATTTTTTGTTCTACCTAATAAAGCTTAAAAAAAAATGCATTAAGCCTGAGTTCTTCTCGCCAAACAGAAAATTTCCAACACCACTCAGCTCGTGTCTGAGAAAGACAGCAATAAAATATCGGCCGAGGTCAAGATTGTGCATGAATGACATACATAAAATTAATGTATGTCGGTCGAGCATATTGTGTTCCGACGTATGTATAAATATAAAGACACATAGTTCATTTACATGGTATATAAAAAATCATTTTATTTTTACATAGAGTAGAAAATATATACTAATTGAAATACTGGGTCTTGAAAAAATACGAAACAAGGACTCAGATTATTAAAAAAAAACATCTCATTGTACTTTCTTTTATTTGTTTTACATATTTATTTACAGTTATGTTTTACTTTCTATCACCTTTAAGGTATAGAAAGTACTGTTTTCGGTCGGATTTTTTCAAAAATTGATCTGATAACATTTCTGGACGAATTAGACTCTCCTGATTTTTTTCAAATATTTCTATCTCTAGGCTGGGTGAGGTTGATTTATAAGTAGCTGGTTTGTGAGTTTCCAGCAAATTTACGTTTTCCTGTGAGTCTACACAAACATATCTGACTATTGTCCTACTCCTAACCCAGTATACCTGTAACCTGTCTTGTTCATGACCTTACCGAAGATATTCAAGGAAAACCTAGTCAGGGTACTCACATTCATACATTTATATGTGAGAGACACTTGAGTAGTTTATCAAGCTCAATACAGGGTGATTCGGAATCATAATAATAACACAATCTTTTATACCGCTGGTTGTCAAGTGGTTAACGCGCTAGTCTGGTAATCCAGGTAGCGTAGGGATCCGTTGGTTCGAATCCCACCCAGTGCATGAATTTTTCTTCATTAATTTGATTTTGTGACCACATATTAATAAGACTCTGAGCGTTAGGTGGTATTAACCTCGCCTGGTGGTTGGTTACCTTCCACTAAATAGTGTTATTATTATACCGCCCTTATTCCAGTACTTAAGTGACATTATTGTGATCCAAGTTGTCCAAGTTTCAGGGAAATGAGGATATATTTGAAGCAACAGAATTTTAGTGGAAGTGTCGATATAACCAGGTTTTTTTTGTGTTGTAAAATTTGTATCATTACTTGTTTGTACATAATATATTATGTCCTATAAATGATTCAATAATAATATAAGATAAGACTAAACCTCAGAGTCTTAATATTATGTGGGCACAAACTCAAATTTTAATAATTTTCTTTGTTTTTTACTTCCGAGAAATTTATAATATTAGAAATCGGAAATATTGTATTCGTTTTTGTAAAAAAAAAAAAAAAAATTATTGCTCCGATTTCATTTTTTTTTTTTTTTTTTTGATATCGAGTACCTAATTTATAACAGTGTTTATTTTCGAAAGAAACTTGCAATTCTGTTATCAACTTAGCCTTAGCAGGTGGGGCCGGAAATAATAGGTAATAATAGTTGAAGGAAACCACCAGGCGAGGTTAATGCTAAAAGCATTTTCTACGACCTAACCCTCAGAGTATTATTATTATGTGATCACAAACTCAAATTATAGAGGAAAAATTCATACACTGGGTGAGATTCGAACCATCGGATTCCTATACGCTACCTAGATTACCAGACTAGCGCGTTAGCCACACTTGACTACGGGATTAGCCATCAGTACGAAAATTGGAATTTGAGTTTTCACTGTGAGACCATCCTGTATGCTGTGATAATAAAACTTCAAAACATCAGATTTGAAGTCAGCATCGAAGTTCACTTCCGTTTTGTCGAATACAGGAAACTTTAGATTGAATATTAACTACGAGAGTTGAAAAAGTTGAAGTCTCTGAGGCCATAAAACAATTGGTTTTATTTCCGGATCTAAACTCTGTCTGTCCTGGTAGCTCAGTGGTAAAGGCGGCACTCTGTGAATCTAGAGGTTCCAGAGGTCGTGGGTTCGAAACCCAGCCGTGACATGACAAGTTATCCTCCCATTTGGGATTTTTGCCACATAATAATATGTCTTGGGCTTACTGCTGGAATAATAGTCCTCTTCGGGCAGTATAAATAAGGCCATATTGTTATTATTATAAACTGGTACAAAGTTTGATTATCATTTTATCATAAGACAGCGTCGATGGCACGTTGAATACACCAGTATTATTGTTCTGTGACTGAAGTTAAGCAATGACCAGCGAGGCTAGGACTTGTATGGGTGACCATCGTTATTCGAACCGTCGCAGTCGTGATGTAGATGGCTACTCCTGGCCCCACTCAGGTTGGGTGAGGTTTTCAGCGAAGATGTATACATTCCCCCTTATGCACACACCCCCTCGTATGCAAACTCATTTTATTTAATGACAAAAAATTCCCCCTACCTCTGCCGCATGGGTGGTATGTACAATATTGTACATATCTATGTACAATTATACATATCTAAGTATGTATTGTATGTATAATTATTATATACTGTTTTAGAGTCTTGCCTTTAGTTATCATTATCAACCTATATAGAGGAGAGACAAGAATAATTGATAACTTATGAGTCCATAGCGTACCGTGAGAATGGTCTTGAAATGTTCCAATGTATCTGTAGAGTGTGTAGGTATATACCGAGTGTCCAAGTATTTTTATAAAATATTTCGGAATCATTTCCAGAGGATATTCTAAGACTAAAATAATATCAGGTCATTTAAATAAAAAAAAATTCTCATGTTTTTGTGTAGCTATTATGCAAATAAAGTACAAGTACAATATTTCCTAAATAGGTTCCCAATACCTAAGATTATGTAACTAATTGATTCAAAATTGAGATAATATTTTGTTCATATCTCTCTTTTTTCTAAAAATGATCTGAGATATTTATAAAAATAAACTTTGACACCTTGTACGTGTATATCTGTATATATGTATAAGGTATACTTTGTGTATATTATTTTTATAACTGTGACTCGGATAATAAATGAGGGTCTGGGCAATGTCGAGGTTACCTAGTGGTTGCTATGATTATCTAGTTGTTGCTATGGTTACCTTTTGGTTGCTATGGTTACCTGGTGGTTTCTATTATTATCTAGTGGTTGCTATGGTTACTTGGTGGTTGCTATGGTTTACCTGATGGTTGCTATGGTTACCTGGTGATTGCTATGATTATCTAGTGGTTGCTATGGTTACCTGATGGTTGCTATGGTTACCTAGTGGTTGCTATGGTTACCTGATTTGGAGAGAAACACACCCCTCCCCCCTGGAAATTTAGGTTTAGCTACGCCACTGTGAGGAATATTGGTGGTTGCTATGGTTACCTGATGGTTGCTATGGTTACCTAGTGGTTGCTATGGTTACCTGATTTGGAGAGAAACACACCCCTCCCCCCTGGAAATTTGGGTTTAGCTACGCCACTGTGAGGAATAAAAGCAATGTTAGGTACTAGTATACTTGAATGTATGCACTAGGAAATGATTGGAAATTCTGTAGCTAATGGTTATCATTAGTCCGTTTTATACCTCTTTGAGAGAGAGAGAGAGAAAAAAAGAGAAAGAGAGAGAGAGAGAAAGAGAAAGAGAGAGAGAAAGAGAGAGAGAGAGAGAGAGAGAGTCAGTTAGTGAGAGACTGGGAGAAATAAATAAATAGATCAAGAATGGCCATGCCTAATAATAATACTCTTTAATGGAACTCAACCACCAGGAAAATCCACGCATTGGGTGGGATCCGATCCACAGATCACGGATCCATGCGCTGAATTGTTTACAAGTCTAGCGGCGTAACCATAGCAACTACTACTGCTCGGTAGCCGATGTGTGGATCACATGCCTCATGAGGCAATTTTCCATTTCCGAGCACGGGTTAACAGCTAGTTGGTGATAAAAGTTGTAAAAATTTCTACAAACCACTAGCCAGACTTTTCTTCTTTAGAAATGTGGTTCATGTAGAAAATACCCACAAAAAACTACCGTTAAAAAAAGGGCCAAGTTCCAGAACTCCTATCCAAAAAGGTTTCGCCAATGAATGCAGTGATATCTTGTTTGCGGCCAAGTTGTCTTGGTACTAAACTATTTCTTTTTCTTAAAACCCGTTTTCTGAGTTCCTCATTTTGTATGTTTTTAACTTCAAACTATCCTCTAACTTGGCCAGTTTCGCTCCTTGTGATTGTTATATTGTCATTTTGTACCTATACATATAGTGGTAATATTCCATACAACCGATAGCATAAAACTGGCCAAGTTAGAGGATAGTTTGCAGTTAAAAACATACAAAATGAGGAACTCAGAAAACGGGTTTTAATAAAAACCCGTTTCCAGTTTTCAGATTTTTCCCTGTATTTCTACAGTAAACCCTACCATTATGCAAAATTTCAGCTTCCTAGGTAGTTGGGAAGTGCCTCATAATTTTGATGATCTGTCAGTCAGTCAGTCAGTATCAAAATTGCAAATTTCAAAATTACATTCCTCTGAAATTTTACTGCACAGTCTTAAAATTTTCATTGCCTTTTTTATGATATTAGGGCAATCTCTGTTCCAAATTTCATATCTCTATGATCAATTCAACCGAAGATATGAGGGTGTGAAAAACCGGGTGAAGTGCCAGGTTCGTGTAAAGATGCACTGCCGTGCTTGCTGGAACTTGGCCTGGCGCACTGCCGTGCGCTCAGATTTTAATTATATAATCAGCCAGCGTCGATGGCATGTTGAATACACCGGTTCCCTTCAGAACACCGAAGTTAAGCGACATCCAGCGAGGTTAAGACTTGGATGGGTGACCATTCAAATTCTAATTCTCGTGACGCTGGCTTTTCCCGGCCCCACTCAGGCTGGGTGAGGTCAATGTGAGTAGCAGGTTTGTGAGTTTCCTGCGAATGGAGGGTAAAACCCCCGTCGTGATATGACCATGGCAGTTGAAAGCGACGTTAAACCCCACAAAAAAAAAAAAATAAATAAAATAAAATAAAATAAAATAATTGTATAAAAATGTGTTGACTGTATTAGAGACTTGAAACAATAAAATAAAAGTAGGTATCTATCGAAAAAAATCCCTGCAGGCCAGTGAATAACTTTGGATTTTATCAATGAACTATTGTACATTATAAATCACGAAAATAACTATCCACATCCAAATTCGCTGTCTGCTCTCAAAATTTTAGTTAAAAAAAAGTTATAAGTTATCATATTATTGTGTTAATCACTTTCGCGATACCACATCTACTCAAACTGGCTTCACTAAATCTACGCTGAAACCGGGAATTGAACCACCGACCTCCAGGTTACAAATCTGCCGCTTTATCGATCAAGCTACTGAGATCGGTAAAAAAATAAGCAAAACACAAAGTCCTGAAAGATTGTGTATATTCTACGTAGCGTGTCGCGGATTTGGTTTATTTGGACAAAAAATGTTTCATTGACGTAATGAATGCTTCATTTAACGAAAAAAAAAAACGTTATCATATTTTTGTGTTAATCACTTTCGTGATACCACAACTACTCAAAATCGCATTACTAAATCCACGCTGAAACCGGGACTTGAACCACCGACCTCCAGGTTACAAGTCCGCCGCCTTACTGATCAAGCTACTGAGGTCGGTTTAACGAAACTAATGTTGCTGATATAGACGACATGTAAATTTGTTTTTCCACGACAACACAGAGCGTGCCGATAATCTATATTTCATGAATATTTGGAACAACGAAGATGCATTAGTTTTCCCAAGGGTTCAATGACTTCAATGGCTCGTGAAGAAAAAGCCCAAGTTATCACGATGGGTGATCGCACGAATATTTGGTTCAGGAAGAGCCAGCTAAAAGTTGACTGGAGACCATCACTCAGCCCCAGTTGTAGCCAAGCTCGTAACAACAACACCAACAACAACAGCATGTGATACAATCAGAATATTGACAAGAGAAGAAGAGATGGGTTGGCAATGGAGATATTTGTCTTGCGGATTTTCAATTGTTTTACGCTGCCTATGATGATGGGTTTCAAGGCTATACTTTTAGGTTAAAATAGGGGATTTTTTTTTCAACAAACTTGTATACTTAGGGCGAAATTAATAGACAAAATCGATAATTTAAGTATTTCTTTAGCTTCGGTTTTCCTCATCTAAGACAGTACGCAATCTCAGACGCAGTGCCACAGAGGTATTACAAAAACGTCTATTAATTTCGGCCTTACTTTATCAGCAGGAAAAAAATATTAAAATAATATCCGTGATTTGTTTTGAATGACCTTTCAAATTTTGAACGCCAAAAATGAATTAGTACTACGCAACAATAGGTAAAATGAGTCGTCAAGTCATCATAAATCTAATAACTATCAGTTATCTTCTTTTTTTAAATTGTGAAACTAAAAAAGGTGAGTTGACATTAAATTTTTTAGTTCATGAAAACAAATTTATTTCAATATATAATTATAGATTTTTCATTAAAATCAATACGATATAATACGTCACTAAAATTACTTAGTTTGATTATATTGAAAAAATACTTCTTTGCAATTCATTATAGTTTGTTAAAAGTCTATTAAATTGCTTTGGTTTTTCATTTGCAGTCTTCAAAATCACAAACGGTATTAGTCAAATCAAAATCTCCAGTCTTCAAAATCATCAGTTCAAAATAAAATCAAAATCTGCAGTCTTCAAAATCATCAGTTGAAAATTAAATCAAAATCTGGAGTCTTCAAAATCATTAGTTCAAAATAAAATCAAAATCTGGAGTCTTCAAAATCATCAGTTCAAAATAAAATAAAAATCTGGAGTCTTCAAAATCATCAGTTCAAAATAAAATCAAAATCTGGAGTCTTAAAAATCATCAGTTCAAAATAAAATCAAAATCTGGAGTCTTCAAAATCATCAGTTCAAAATTAAATCAAAATCTGGAGTCTTCAAAATCATCAGTTCAAAATTAAATCAAAATCTGGAGTCTTCAAAATCATCAGTTCAAAATAAAATCAAAATCTGGAGTCTTCAAAATCATCAGTTCAAAATCTCCAGTCTACAAAATCATCAGTTCCAAATAAAATCAAAATCTCAAGTCTACAAAATCATCAGTCCAAAATCTGCAGTCTTCAAAATCATCAGTTCAAAATTAAATCAAAATCTGGAGTCTTCAAAATCATCAGTTCCAAATAAAATTAAAATCTCCAGTCTACAAAATCATCAGTTCAAAATTAAATCAAAATCTGGAGTCTTCAAAATCATCAGTTCAAAATCTCCAGTCTACAAAATCATCAGTTCCAAATAATATCAAAATCTCCAGTCTACAAAATCATCAGTTCAAAATACAATCAAAATCTCCAGTCTACAAAATCATCAGTTCAAAATCTCCAGTCTACAAAATCATGAGTTCAAAATCTGCAGTCTTCAAAATCATCAGTTCCAAATAAAATCAAAATCTCCAGTCTACAAAATCATCAGTTCCAAATAAAATCAAAATCTCAAGTCTACAAAATCATCAGTCCAAAATCTGCAGTCTTCAAAATCTGCAGTTCCAAATAAAATCAAAATCTCCAGTCTACAAAATCATCAGTTCCAAATAAAATCAAAATCTCCAGTCTACAAAATCATCAGTTCAAAATCTGCAGTCTTCAAAATCATCAGTTCCAAATAAAATCAAAATCTCCTGTCTACAAAATCATCAGTTCAAAATCTGCAGTCTTCAAAATCATCAGTTCCAAATAAAATCAAAATCTCCAGTGTTCAAAATCATCAGTTCAAAATAAAATCAAAATCTCCAGTCTCCAAAATCATCAGGTCAAAATCTCCAGTCTACAAAATCATCAGTTCAAAATAAAATCAAAATCTCCAGTCTTCAAAATCATCAGGTAAGAGAACAAATGATTGCCTCCTTTTTTTCAGATTTTTGATGACTTGACTGAGACAAAAATTCGCATTTAAAAAGATAAAGGTCATTCAAAGAAAGAGTTATACTTAATTATTGTCTACAGAGACGTTTTTGTAATTTTGTTAAATTAATATAAAATTGTACAAAATTTTCCAAAAAAATATTAAAATAAAAATATTGTATTGTTATTTTGTGTTAGCACCAAACGGCACTTGCACACGGGAAAAAATGTCCGTTTCTATTGTACTCGTAATTATATCATTCAAGCCATTTCTGCGATCAAAACCACCAAAAACGAGTTCAAATCCTTAAAAAGCCTACGAAAGTTGCCTGAGCAACATGGCTAAGGCTCAGAGGATCAAGAAAGAGGCTTGTATGTTATTGTTAATTTTTTGTATGTATTGTTTTTTTATTAGCATTTATTATATTTTTTATGTATTAATTTTATTCGCCAATGAATGCAGTGATATCTTGTTTGCGGCCAAGTTATCTTGGTACTAAACTATTTCTTTTATTAAAACCCGTTTTCTGAGTACCTCATTTTGTATGTTTTTAACTGCAAACTATCCTCTAACTTGGCCAGTTTCGCTCCTTGTGATGGTTATATTGTTATTCTGTACCTATACAATACATAATAGTCTGTACCTATACAATACACATAATAGTCGTAATATTCCATACAACCGATGGCATAAAATGGTGAGAAAAATCGGGTGAATCGGTTCGTGTAAAGATACACTGCCGTGCTTGCTGGAACTTGGCCTGGCGCACTGCCGTGCGCTCAGATACAGGTTCCGCCGAAAAAAAAGAGCCACTCGAAATATCTAGAGAACAGATTTATTTATTTTCAATACTATAACGCATGTACCATTATACCGAGAGGGAAACTTTTTCTACTAGGTTTTGATTTTTTATCATTAATCATCTTTGCTATAACAAGCGTACATTTTTTTTGTGACAACAGTAAAGTTGTCAAATTCTCTACAAACCACAAGCCAGGCTTAGCTTCGATAAAAAAAAAGCAGTATGATGGAGGAGCATTAATAATTCAGGTCAAACGTAAGGACCGCAGTGGACGTTTGAAAACTAGTCAAAAGGGTTTGGCCCATCGATTTCCATTCAATATTTATGGAACGACGGAAAGGACATAGGTTAGCAAGGAGAGACAAAGAAGGAGGAGGAGAAGGAGGAAAAGACGGAGGAGGTGAGTATGAGGTTAAATAGGAAAGATATTAGGGTGTGATGGAAGGGAGGGGAAGTGGACTAGGGAGAATAAGAGGAGAAAAGGAGAAGAAAAATTATAATATTAAAAAGATAAAATGAGGTTGAAAAACGAAGAGTATAGACAGAATTAGGTAAAAGAGATGAGGATGAGTTTAAAGAGGAAAGATATTAGGGTGTGATGGAAGGGAGGGGAAGTGGACTAGGGAGAATAAGAGGAAAAAAGGAGAAGGAGAAGAAAAATTGTAATATTAAAAAGATAAAATGAGGTTGAAAAAGGAAGACTAGACAGAATTATAGGTAAAGGAGGTGAGTATGAGGTTAAATAGGAAAGATATTAGGGTGTGATGGAAGGGAGGGAAGTGGACTATGGAGAATAAGAGGAGAAAAGGAGAAGGAGAAGAAAAATTATAATATTAAAAAGATAAAACGAGGTTGAAAAAGGAAGAGTAGACAGAATTATAGGTAAAAGAGATGAGGATGAGTTTGAAGAGGAAAGATATTGGGGTGTGATGGAAGGGAGGGGAAGTGGACTAGGGAGAATAAGAGGAAAAAGGAGAAGGAGAAGAAAAATTATAATATTAAAAAGATAAAATGAGGTTGAAAAAGGAAGAGTAGACAGAATTATAGGTAAAGGAGGTGAGTATGAGGTTAAATAGGAAAGATATGGTGTGATGGAAGGGAGGGAAGTGGACTATGGAGAATAAGAGGAGAAAAGGAGAAGGAGAAGAAAAATTATAATATTAAAAAGATAAAATGAGGTTGAAAAAGAAAGAGTAGACAGAGTTATAGGTAAAGGAAATGAGGATGAGTTTAAAGAGGAAAGATATTGGGGTGTGATGGAAGGAGGAAAAGAGGAAGAGGGAGGAGAAAAGGAGAAAGAGAAGAAAAATAATAATATTAATACGATGAAATGGGATTGAAAAAGGAAGTGGAGATAGAAAAAGGTAAAGGAGATGAGGATGAGTTTAAAGAGGAAAGATTTTGGGGTGTGATAGAAGGAGGAAAAGAGGAAGAGGGAAAAGAACAGGAGAAAAGTAGAAAAAGAAGAAAAATAATAATATTAATTAGAGAAAATGCGGTTGAAAAGGAGATAGAAAGAGGCAAAGGAGATGAGAATGCGGACAAATATGAAAGATACACCCTATTATCTAGAAGGAGGGGAAGAGGAAGAATAAAAGGAGAAGAAGAAAAGCAGAAGTAAAAGAATAAGAAGATAAAAAAAATAAGGTTGAGAAAGAGAGCAATAATGTGGTACGTAATAATATCGCCTATAATGATTAAATAATAATTAATATATCGCCTTATTTATACTGTGCGATTAGGACTAATGAGTTCCATTGTTTCAACAGTAAGGTAATAACGTATAACATATTATATGGTCAAAATTTCAAATTTGATGATAACTTCTCATGTCGCCAAATTAACCAAAAAAAATTCTCATGCCTTGACCGAAAAAAAAGTTGTTTTGAAAAATAAGGAGATAAAGAAAAAAATGAAACAGAAACAGTGGTCAAGAATCCAGAGGTCGCGGGTTCTAAACCCAACCGGACCATGACAAATTATCCTCCCATAAAACGAATGGCAAATGGACAAAGCCGTATCTCCAATAATATGACTTTGAGTTTGTCAATTGATAATTGTACACATATTAGCTCAGTGGTTAACCACTCGCTTGCCATTAGGAAGGTCCCGGGTTCGATCCCCCGTACCGACAAAAATTTGTATTCTTAATTTGGTTACAATTGTTTGTAAAGGATACCTTCCGGTGCGCTCGTGTTGACCCAGCACCTGAATGGGAAGTCTTGTGTCACTTTAAGCCCATCAGAGGGGAGGCATACTACGGGATGGGCAGGGTACAAGCTAAAACAGAAGCCATAAGCGTCTACAGTACCTCCTGTTTCATGACTACGAAATAAAAAAGGCTGTGAAACACTCATCATTAAAAAAAATAACAAAACAAAAGAAACACCTACCATAGATACCGCGTATACCGTCTGTCGATTGGTCGGTAATCCAGCAGTCGCCGATTCAAAACTTTGGGATTTTGACCACATAATAAATCTTGGGCTTAGTGCTGGAATTACGGACTTATTAGTTCTAATCGGACAGTATAAATAAGTCGATATTATTTTTACAAATAGGTAGTGAATGGATTCTTTTTTTCTTTCTTGGTTTTTTCACATTTGAGATTGACCTCAGTAGAAACACTCTCATTAAGAAGCATTGAAGAAGAATAGAAAAGAATTGAAAAGAAAAATAAGATCAATAATAGATAGGAAAAAAAGGAAATGGTCCCTCTCTTTGGGATGAAAAAATGGAATGAGAAGCAGAAGCGGAAAAAAATTCTTTCAAAGATAGAAAAAAAGAAGAAAACGAAACGAAAAAAAAAAAAAAAAAAATAGAAGAAAAGAACGAGAAAATAGACGTAAATAATGGAAAAGATTGCTAAAAAGGAAAGAAGAAGAAAAGTGCGAGGAGAGAAGAGAAAAGAAAAGGTGACTTTTTTGATAAAGGTCATCAATGAAAAAATCATGTGCTGCAAAGAAAGAAAAGAAAATTCCAAAACGTCGACCCAAGATTCGCTTTTGAAAGAGGAAAATCATTAAAAAAAAATAAAATTGGTAGGTCAAATTTGGGTGGAAGGGTCAAAAAAGGGTTGGGTGGAAGAGATTGCCACAGGCAATAACCCCGCCCTTTAGGTAGGACATTATTGTTATCTTCTTTTTCTTTTTTACTTATTTATTTTGTCATTTTGTTTGTTTTTTTTTTTTTTCCTTTCTTTTCTTAATTTTATACTGTTGCCTGTTTGTCCTCCTAATAAAGCTTAAAAAAAAAAAAAAATTCGACGAATGCAATACTTTCCTTATTATTAAAAAATAATGAAAGTAAAAAATTATGAAATAGCAAGAAAATTAATAGGAGATAAAAAATATAGGGCAATTATAAAATTGAATTTCAAGCCTCCAGCCTCCGTGGCGTATTGGTTGTGTCTCCTGCCCGTAGTTCAGAGATCTCGAGTTCGATTCCCGGTTGGAGCAGACTTTTCGAAGAAAATTCTGTTCCCTCCAAATACGTGAGGCTGTCAATTCCGGCCCTACCCATACTGGGTGAGGTTATCGTGGGTAATTGGTATGATTACCAGCGAATAGAAGGTAAAACCCCCGCCCTGACATTTTCAAAATCAGGACTTTAAAAGAAAATAGAATCAACAGGTCACAATAGATCTAATTAGGTCGCAGTATTAATTGTAAAGGTTTCACTGAAAACCCTGCAACCAAGTCAGATAATAATAATAATAATAATTATTATGTATGGTTTTATTTGTGGTGAAGTACAAGGCCTCTTCACAATTTTTGTGGGTAGCGCAGCATTACTAAGAGCCGCCTTTACTTTTTCGAATTATTCTATTACATTAATTTCTTTTTACTCTGGTAATGCCGCCACTGGTCGTTACTCAATACTCTTACATGTAACTACTCATTTTTCCTCACGAGGTATGAGTGAACCCAGATTACTCAGAACATTCAAGTATAGAACAGAAACAGCTATATTCTGATATTCCTGTACATCTAGTACAACTTCTCACTTTTTTATGGCTTTAACGGCAGGATTCTCACACTGGTGAAAGAGCTCAACCCAACCGATTTTCTGTTTATACTGAGAAAAATTCCTGACCCACTGGGGATCGAACCCTGGTCATCGTGCGTGCAATGCCTAGCGCGCTAATTCACTGTGCCAGCACCGTGACTACTTAATAATTGTTACTATATTTAGACTGCTGGGAGAATGGGACTTTGTAGTCCTAACCGGGTAGTATAGACCAGGTAATTCTGTTCTAATTTCTGTACTACTCGTGAGTAAATGAGTAAAACTAGAACACCAGCAAGATAGCTAAAGGTCAGAGCTGCGACAGGACACATCCCTGCGACCTTTCAAGAGCTCATAAAGATTGATCGCTTCAAACCCAGACAAAAAAAAAAAATAATAAAACAGATATTTACATTATTATGAAGAAAAAAAAAAAAACACTGCCAATTATGGACGCTATACAGCCTCATGATTGGGTTCACATTGTGTACATGTGGCAATTTTAAACATTTTTCTTGAAATTTATATTATATGATCAAAAACCATTTTTCCTGCATTCACCTTTTTTTTTTACTTTTTTGTCCAAAATTTTGGATTTTCTTAAATATCAGAGCCAAACCTAAATATATATAAATGCATTCTGTAAAACACTAATACGCATATATACAAACAAAATTTCATCAAAATCGGGAGTACCGTTCACGAAATATAAGCGTATAAGTAAAAAGTTGGTGGTCAGGCGCATGGGTTCTTTCACCAAGAACCGCTAGTGCGAAGTTGATGAATTTAAAATAGGACAATCTACAAAAGTAAGAGAACTCGTGTCTTCTATTACTAATATCATGGACTACGAGAGCAACTTACCTCATTTGAGAGAAGCTTTGGTAGCCTGGGAGCATTTGGCACTACCCGACTATAACCTATAAGAAATTTCGTCGAAATCCGTTCAGTGGTTTCTGAGATTTGAGCGTTACAAGGAATGTTTTTACCCAAGAGAAAACAAAACAAAGCAAAAGCAAAGTTGCTCGGGAGGTTATGAAACGTCCAGAAATATGAGAAATTGAAATCGGAGCAAAAAAATATTTATTTATTTTACAAAAACAAACACAATACTTCCGATTTCTAATATTAGAAATTTATCGGAAGTAAAAAGGAATCCTCGAGATGAGTTACGTAAGAAAAATAATAATAATAAAATAATGAGCCTTCTTATACTGACATGAGAGTACCTACGTAATGCTTATCACCGAACTCAGTAGCTTGATCGATCAGGCGGCAGACTTGTAACCTGGAGGTCGGTGGTTCAAGTCCCGGTTTCAGCGTAGATTTAGTAAAGCGAGTTCGAGTGTTCGTGTTAATCATGAAAGTGATTAACACAAATTTAATATACTAACATGATAATACGTAATACTTATTTGATTTGAATAACATGACATGTAGGCCAGTGCTGAGATTTGTGGGGGAAAATAAGTTCGTGACAACTCTAGATTAGGAAACAAGTTTTCAGTGTGGTGACCTTAATCTTTAATGTATGAAGGGACAACACATTTGTAAAGCTTGCGGGAGGCGTTTCCATACGTCCAAATATCCGGAGCATAATGCACTTTAATGTTGAATTTTCATTTCAGATGAGTGCTGGTAAGGATACCTATATGTACATGGGTCATTTTCATTTATCTTGGGCATATCAAGTCCGCAACCTTTCTCCTTTAATAAATGTGAAAATAATAGGGATATATGACTAAAATCTATTTGATCACATAGGAAACAATTTTTTTTATAAATTACAATAATAAATTGTCTTTTAAACTAATGTGGAGACTCAAAATTGCCAGTTATGTAAGTAACGTTCATGATATTTTAGGTGTCCCTTAGTCTAAGATTTTACTGTGTCTGATAGAAAAAAATGCATTTCTCCCCATTATTTTCACCAAAATCCAATATAAATGAGAAAAATACAGTTCATTTAGGATGTGACCATTAGTTTTTATAAAAATAATAATGTTCATCTCATTCTACAGACGTGTAAAGTTGTGTCCCTACGAAGAAAAAAAAATCTCCGTCATGAATGTTACCCCCAAAAAAATGTAAACCATTTGGAAAAACCCTTAGAATGAGAAGCTAGTAGCTGCCGCCATTTTGCTTCTTACAGATGACATTGTTTTTGTTTTGAAATTTCCTGTCAGTTGGATGTTGGATGCAGTACAGTGAGGGACAATGGTGGGTCTAATTTTTTTTGACAAGAACGTTACGCGGTTTTTTAAATAAATTGTAATGATTCTTTAATATATAATGTATTTCTTTAATTCTTCTGCATGTCCTCTTTCCAATCAAATATTTTTTTTTGTAAAGTGAATATTCTTTTATTGAGAAAAGATTGTTTTAGTGGCGTGTTACTCATGAACGTTACCGTCATGAACGTTACCCGTGGTCATGAATCTTACCTGGTACGTTAAGTTTTTGTAATTTTGTGTGAAGAGGTAGCTGCTAGAAATATTCTAAATGAAAGCTTTTGCTCAAAGGTATTTGTCTTAGTCTTCTGAGCCTAAAAAATGTTTAGGAAAAAG
>CM044964.1:23479454-23644469 GCA_024516035.1 Bactericera cockerelli | reverse complement strand
ATAGGATTACTTTATTTAATTTATTTATTTAGAAACTCTTTATTAGTAGAACATTAGACTGGTTTTAAAAAATCAATATCGGAATTTTTACAACGCTCAGGCAGAAATGAGTTCGGCTTTTGCAGAAATTGAGATAGACAAAATTTCAAGGCAATCAGAGTACGTTAACAGGACCCGCTCTGGCCTCAAAGTTTGGAAATTTGCCAAATTTTCGAGGTTGAGCTGACATTTTCGGCCACAACTCGAGAACGAAAAATCATACGAGCTTTAAAGATATATCAAATGAAAGAACATTTTGTTGGCTTTACTTTGTTGTAAATACTAGTTCCCGAAATCTTAATGGTTACTGACTAAATTAAGAATATGTAGTCGAAAACGGGCCAGGTACCCAAAGTAGAGCATCTAAGGCATGATAGGATAATCGGTGAAAATACTTATAATTTATAAAACGTATACATATAAATGTTAGAAGATTAGTTTTGAATGATTTTTTGACACATTATGAAGCTATAAATACCCGTTTTTACCTACTTGATAGTTCCTGACAGGTTAAGGCATGGCCAGAAAAACAAAATAATAATACAAATATATTACGTCAAAGTTATTCTCATTTTTTTATTGTAGAACTACAAATATCTAAAATTAAAAGTAAAAATAGGTATTATTTCGTCAAAAAAAATACAAATTAAGCAGTAAAACTTAACTTAGTTAGTTGGGAGAGGGGTAGAGAGGGAACTTTTTGAAGAATCAGGATAGAGTCTCCTACATTTACTCACAACTTGTGGGACAAACTGTTTCTGACATTCGTCTCTAGTTAGTAAGTCGCTGAAGTCACTCCTCAACTTAAAGCCTCTCTTGGCTGTGTCGTTTAGAACTTTAAGGGATTGTACAATTTTAAGTCCTTTCTGATACTGAGGCTCACCATGCCAGATTTAGGGGTCTACCCTCAAAAAGTCAGTTTTTATGACAAATCGACTGAAGAAAAGAAATGTTCCGTGAGTAATGAACTCTTTAAGGCCCCCTCTCACATAAGCTGGTATGTCTTTTATTCGTACTGTAATGTTGGCATTTTTTGTCCCCTCTGTATCATCAGAAGAACTGAAAAGCTTTGCAGCCATTCCAGACTTTTCATCATATATGACAAAGTTGGATCGAAAAATCCCAAGCCAACAGTTTCGGCATTCAAGTACCACAGGTTATACCCAAGAAACAGAGGCTACTGTAGACGCTTGTGGTCTGTGTTGTAACCTGCCCATCCTGTCGTATGCCTCCCCTCTGATGGGCGAGAAGTGACACAGTACTTCCCATTTAGGTGCTGGGTCAACACGAGCGCACCGGAAGGTATCCCTTACAAACAATTGTAACAAAATTAAGAATACAAATTTTTGTCGGCACGGAGGATCGAACCCAGGACCTTCCGCATGGCAAGCGGTGCTTAACCACTGAGCTAATCGCGTTCCCATATAAATTATCTGGATGAGGTTCAGTTCTACTACCCATTTTACAGTCAAAGACGCTTCTCAAGACAACTTCTAGAATGTTATGCCGATATGCTAAGGAGAGCAAGTCCCGCTCTAACATTTTTTCTAATAATGTGCAGGATCCTTTTACTCTACACCTGTGTTTGATGCTGTCGTATCAAAACACAGTTCAGTGAAAGCACTAAATAAAGTTGTCCATCACCTGTGGTACTTGAATGCCGAAACTGCTGGCTTGGGATTTTTCGATCCAACTTTGTCATATATGATGAAAAGTCTGGAATGGCTGCAAAGCTTTTCAGTTCTTCTGATGATACAAAGGGGACAAAAAATGTCAATATTACAGTACGAATAAGAGACATACCAGCTTATGTGAGAGGGGGCCTTAAAGAGTTCATTACCCACGGAACTTTTCTTTTCTTTAGTCGATTTGTCATAAAAACTGACTTTTTGAGGGAAGACCTCTAAATTTGACATGGTGAGCCTCAGTATCAGAAAGGACTTAAAATTGTACAATCCCTTAAATTTGTAAACGTCACAGCCAAGAGAGGCGTTAAGTTGATGAGTGACTTCAGCGACTTACTAACTAGAGAGGAATGTCAGAAACAGTTTGTCCCACAAGTTGTGAGTAAATGTAGGAGACTCTATCCTGATTCTTCAAAAAGTTCCCTCTCTACCCCTCTCCCAACTAACTAAGTTAAGTTTTACTGCTTAATTGTATTTTTTTGGCGAAATAATACCTATTTTTACTTTTAATTTTAGATATTTGTAGTTCTACAATAAAAAAATGAGAATAACTTTGACGTAATATATTTGTATTATTATTTTGTTTTTCTGGCCATGCCTTAACCTGTCAGGAACTATCAAGTAGCTAAAAACGGGTATTTATAGCTTCATAATGTGTCAAAAAATCATTCAAAACTAATCTTCTAGCATTTATATGTATACGTTTTATAAATCATAAGTATTTTCACCGATTATCCTATCATGCCTTAGATGCTCTACTTTGGGTACCTGGCCCGTTTTCGACTACATATTCTTAATTTAGTCAGTAACCATTAAGATTTCGGGAACTAGTATTATACAACAAAGTAAAGTCAACAAAATGGTCTTTCATTTGATATATCTTTAAAGCTCGTATGATTTTTCGTTCTCGAGTTGTGGCCGAAAATGTCAGCTCAACCTCGAAAATTTGGCAAATTTCCAAACTTTGAGGCCAGAGCGGGTCCTGTTAACGTACTCTGATTGCCTTGAAATTTTGTCTATCTCAATTTCTGCAAAAGCCGAACTCATTTCTGCCTGAGCGTTGTAAAAATTCTGACATTTTTTTCTTACCTCTATGAGATAAAACCAGTCTAGTAGAACATATATACAGACAAATAATGGTAAAAATTAAATATAAAAATTGACAATATTAACAATATAAACAAGAGAAAAAAATAAACGAAAAAATATACACATAATTATGTCCTGATTAAAGGGCGGGGTTATTGCCTATGGCAATCTCTTCCACCCAACCCTTCGGAACCGCATAGCATTACTTCGAGGGGAAGAGCGCCCTAGGAAGAAACAGAGCCGCATTTATGTATACCTCTAGCGATAGCGGCCATCGAAATCTGGTCCCTGATGGTCAGATGGCTAGACCAGCCTGGCCAGACAGCAATCTCTCCAGTCCTGGGTCTACTGGTTCATAATTCATAGAATTTACGAGGTCTGGAGTATTAATATTCCTGGAAATATTTACGACCTGTGTCAAATACAGGGTGTAACAAAAGTTTGTAAACTGTAAAGATGAAACGTAATTTTAAATGATTTTTTTTTTACGAAAAATTTGTATCCAGAAAAGAAATGCGGCAGCTGTGATGAGCACCCTCGTTCTTCAGACTTGAAAGGAATATTTTATATTTTATAAATACATAGATAAATGTAGGTATATTATACAGGAAATATATTATACAGAGTGTCCACTTTTATTGTGCGCCATAGGAAAAATACATGTAAAAACAGTTTTTCTTGTCTCAAAAGTCGCCATTAAGTATTTTAGTTAAACCAAATATGTTAACTCATGTATTTTTATCTGAAGAATCCACTGGTGGTAATTTCACACATCTGGGACTTACAGTTAAAAAGTTAAGGGTTCGAAATCCGAGAAATATGTTATGTTTGAAACTCAACATTTTTGTACAATTGGATACTCTATTTTATGTATTTTTTCACGAGAAATTGATTGGTAATATTTTCAATAACCTGGGGTTTACAGTTAAAAAGTTCTGGGTTCGAAACCGAGCAATTGCGTTATGTTTGAAACGAAACATTTTTGTACATAACTGACTATTTTACGTATTTTACGTGTTTTTTCACGAGAAATTGATTGGTAATATTTTCAATTACCTGGGGTTTACAGTTAAAAAGTTCTGGGTTCGAAACCGAGTAATTGCGTTATGTTTGAAACGAAACATTTTTGTTCATAACTGAATAAATACTCTATTTTATGTATTTTTTCACGACAAATCGATCGGTGATATTTTCAAACACGTAATACTCACAGTTAAAAAGTTTCGGGTTCAAAACCCGAGAAATACCTGGTTTATGAAATTTATTCATTCTGTTCTTTGTTGTCTGCAGCACGGCAATACAAATGATTGGCTCAAATAATATTTTTCACAAATTTCAATGGTGCTGGCCAAAATAATATCCAAAACAAAATGTCTTGTAAACAAAAGTATTATCCCTGATTGATGCCTACCTTTAGTTTTGTTTCTTCTGAGTTTGTGGATAGAAGTGAATTTTCATTATTTTTATTTTTATAAGATGTTGTCTTTACAGGATAAAATTGGTTTGGTTAAACTGTATTATCAGGGTAACAGTGCTAGAAGGGCTCGTGATATTTAGTTAGAACAGCATCCAGAATGTGCCTATTTCCATCATTGTCAAGTCCTTAGGGCAGTGAAATAATTTGATAATGAAGGTTCTCTCCATGACAAACGAGTCGCATCAACACATGTCCGAAGAGTTCCTTCTCAAAATGAGACCAACATTTTGAACTATGTGGAAAGGGATCCCTTTCTGAGTGTAAGAGAAATAAGTCAACAGCTCAACCTTAAAAAGAGCACTGTACATAAGACTCTGAAAAAACATAAGTATCGTAGCTATCACTTCAGCAAACATCAGCAGTTATTGAATGGTGATTATGAAAGAAGGATTCATTTTTGTTCTACAATGATACACCTGATAAATGTTGACAGAAGACTGCTAGAAAATAATTGCTTTTAATCAAGTTTTAATCTGACACACGCTCCCAATTTTCAAAACTCACGGATGTGGGCCAAAGTTTAAAACACGCCTTTTTTCAGTAGGTCTTCTACGGACAAAAGAAGCAGAAATCGTTATTTCTATTGAAAAAGACACAAATAAAGTTAAAGAATGTTAAAATAGGGTATAACAGTAAAACCAGGTATCCAGGTGTACGAAAATATTGAGTTTCAAACATAACGCAATTACTCGGTTTCGAACCCAGAATTTTTCAACTGTAAACCCCAGGTAATTGAAAATATTACCAATCAATTTATCGTGAAAAAATACATAAAATAGACTATTTATTCAGTTATGTACAAAAATGTTTCGTTTCAAACATAACGCAATTACTCGGTTTCGAACCCAGAACTTTTTAACTGTAAACCCCAGGTTATTGAAAATATTACCAATCAATTTCTCGTGAAAAAATACATAAAATAGAGTATCCAATTGTACAAAAATGTTGAGTTTCAAACATAACATATTTCTCGGATTTCGAACCCTTAACTTTTTAACTGTAAGTCCCAGATGTGTGAAATTACCACCAGTGGATTCTTCAGATAAAAATACATGAGTTAACATATTTGGTTTAACTAAAATACTTAATGGCGACTTTTGAGACAAGAAAAACTGTTTTTACATGTATTTTTCCTATGGCGCACATTAAAAGTGGACACTCTGTATGTATGAAAAAAAGTATGAATTGAATTACCTGAACTATTTAAAATAAACAAATTTCATTATCCTAATTCAAATCATTAGAGATAGAATAAAGTTTACATACTTGTGTGAATCGCTTTCGTGATATCACAACTACTCAAACTCGCTTTACTAAATCTACGCTGAAACCGGGATTTGAACCACCGACCTCCAGGTTACTCCTTATCGATCAAGCTACTGAGTTCGGTATTAAAGATAAAACAAGCCAAGACATTGGATCTGGGCGTCCATAGAGTCTTTCCTCCACCGCCACCGTGAATTTGGTATCCATCCTTCTCTAACGAAAGAAAAAAGAAAAAAAAAAATCAGAGCCCAAAAAAACCGCTAAAACCAATTTTTCTACACCTTGTAATAAATAAACTATGCAAATTTACCTCACTAATTTTTTGTCCCCTTTTTGGTACTCGAACCACCGACCCAAAAACCGCCAAATCCAATTTTTCTACACCCTGTAATAAATAAACAATGCAAATTTGCCTCACTAATTTTTTATCCCCTATTTGGTACTCGAACCACCGACCATCAGGCTACGAGTCCGCCACCTTATCGATGTAGCTACTGAGTTTGGTCCACCCTGTATATAAAGGACCAATCCAGTCATAAATAAATGGTATTATTGGTCTTGTTAGTCGGATGGTTTATGGGTAACACCGTACATAGACTCTCAGCCCGCTAGAATGGTTTAGTGATGAGTGATAAGTTTAGTCAAGAGATGGGATTCAGGATTCACGACGAGACGTTTGACCGTACTTCGCCACGGAATTTCAATTTTTTCAATTACAATTTTTTTCAATTTCAATTTTTTTCAAATTTTCAATTTTCTTTAAATCATACGACCTTAGTAGCATGATCGATAGGGCGGCGGACTTGTGACCTGGAGGTCGGTGGTTCAAGTCCCAGTTTCAGCGTAGATTTAGTTCAGCGAGTTTGAGTAGTTGTGTTATCACTAAAGTGATTAACACAAATTTGATAACTAACTAACTTGCGATGAATGTCACAACAATAAATTCAAACTCGCATTGCTAAATCCTTGCTGAACTTGGGACTTGAACCTCCGACTTCCAGGTTACAAGTCAGTGGCCTTATCGATCAAGCTACTGAGGTCGATAAGTATTTTAAATTCAACTAAGGCATGGCCAAATTGCTCAAGCATGGCGTTTTGTTATGATTCTGTAACGTGGCTTGATCAATGTCAGCGGTGTCAATTCCCACTGCGATTATGGGTTAAAACCCCTATCCTAAAAAACTCATATCAAAACATTGAATTTGAAACCAAAATACCCATGATTATTGATGGTAGTTTCTGGTGGGTTTCGTCAGCCAGCCTGACGAAAAGTAGAAAAAAAAATTAACGAAAAAACAAATCAAGTTTTAACTTGTTCGAACAGGTCTTGCCATAAGGAGTTATTTTTAACAAGAAAAATTTTCTACATAATGTATGGTTAACGAGTTATAGGTCAAAATATATGGATATTACGCAGGACGTCCGACCCTGTATCTCAAGAACGGTAAGTTGTAGCTCACTGAAATTTGTTGTAATGAACTTCTCTCAATAAGACCTTTAAAACAATATGCCACAAGACATACAATTCTATTTAGGATTTTAAAGTTGGTCCATGCTCAGATTGCCCGGCCTGACTGGGGCCGTGTAGGCAAAAAAAATTTGGCTGAAAATTAATCTTCTTAAAAATAAAGGAATACGGTTTTTTGCGTTTTTTGATATTCTGAGTCGTTTTCGAGAAACCCAGGCCTGGGTGAGACTTTATGGATGCCCTGTATAATTTGTTTATTTTTCTCCTGTTTATATTAATCTTGTCAATTTTGTATTTTAATTTTTATCATTATTTGTTTGTCTTATATAATATATATTATGTTCTTATATTCTTCTGATAAAGAGTTTAAGCATAATAATACCTTCTTTTCTAATTTAACCACCTCAACATTTGAAACAAACCTTTTGATCTTTCCCATTGTTATTCATTCACCCCACTATCCTTCAATTCCCTCAGTACTCTTCATTCCCCCCACTGCTCCAACACTCTCTCCCATTTTACCTCCCTATTCCTGTGGACTTTGTTGTCACACTACTCTCATCCCTCCCTAAATCTTTCTTGCCTCTTCCTTTCATACTCCCTCCTAATTTTTCATCCAAGTTATGGAACTTCCCCAGGATGGGAGGCAAGAGGAGGGGGAAGGTTTATCAAATTAATTTCACCACTGACCTCTGCAACTTTCGACCTCCCACAGCGCTGGCTATGACAGATGGTCTTTCTTTCTTACCTTGCTCAATTTTCTCATACGCTAAATCCTGAAACTTGTTTGTGTTAGTTTATATCTCTTTCGCTTCCTCTTTCTTTTGCTTCACTGCTTTTTCTCCATTTTACTCTTCTACTTTTCTTACTTTCTAATTTTTCTTTTCTCTTTCCTTTTCCTCACCTTTTCTGTCTCTTCCTCTCTTCCACCCATTCACATCTGGTTTCCTCTTTATCAATTTCTCGTTTTCTTTGTTCCCGAAACTCTTCTCGTCCAGCCTTGATCTTCCAGGATATTCCCGAAGTTTCCTAACTCGTCGAAACTTTCGAGACAAACTTTTTCCTACCTGCTTTTGTCGCCTGAGAGGGGGGGGGGGGGGGGGGGGGGGGGGGGTCGCGACACGGTGTGAATGAAAGATTTCCTCTCGGCTGAGATATACAGGGTGACTGACACCTGTGCCGATTATCACAATTACTCAAACCCGAATGACTGAATCCCCGGTTAACTTGAAACACGAACCAACGTTTTCCAGGCCGTTTTTTCTCATAATAATCACGAAGTTATATCACAATATTTCTCAAAGCTTTACTAAGTTGAGAGTCGAACCTCTGACCTTTAGATTGCAAGTCCACTGTCTTTTGATTGACTTACTGAAGTCAGTAACTCTCAATATCGCCCAATCTCCCTTTCGATCGTCAAATTTCGTTTAAATAGGTACTGCATTCAGAGTGCGTTTTTTTTTTTTTTTTTTGCTTTTTCCATTCAGAGTTCTTGCCGGCATTATATTTTTATGAACAAAAATTGACGTTTAAAAAATAGATTTGGGAGTTTTGAGAGGGCCTCCTGGCATGGGCCCTGGTATTTTGGTAGCGTAGGTAATAGCACAGGTCATCTTCAAAGCTGATGTGCTTCAAAATATCTCGAGACTTTCTGGATGCCCGAGTGAACTGTCATTTATTCCTCCATGCCGTATAACTATCCTGTATTGGTATTTGGCATAAGCCAGTCTGGGTAGCTCAGTGGTTCAGGCTGCGGTCGAATAATCCAGAGGTCGCGGGTTCGAAACCCAGTCGGGATATGAGAAGTTATCATTCCAATATGGATTTGACCACATAATAACACGTCTGGAGCTTACTGTTGGAATAAATGGACTCATTATTCATAATCGGTCGGTAAAATTAACGCGATTTCATTATTATTACAATCACAATTGCTATCCGGTGTTAACTATATAATTTCTCCATCCTGTATATTTATGGGTACTAACAACCCTGTATTTTTTGTGGAGGGAAATACAACTACTTGAACTCGCATTACCAAATTTTGGCTCAATATAGGTCTCGAACCCCCAACCTCCAGGTCACAAGTCCACCGCTTTATCGATTGAGCTACTGAGGTTGGTAACTATGTATTTCTCAATCTTCAATTCGCAAAATCCCATGTCAATATATGATCGATTCAATTTCAATACCTGTAAATACCATTCCTAATAGTACAACATTTTGAACAAGAATCCTAAACACCTCTGTATCGTAAACACCTCAGCCTTGTAACTGCAACGCAAGAGAAATATTTTAAATTCTCGTTTGTGTCTTTTATAATAAAAAACAAAAATGAAGAGAAACATAAAAAAACGACGCAAAATACACGAAAATTAACAAACGAAGAGCAAACAGAGACAGAAAATAACCACATACCTAATCCATCGGAAATATCCATCGTACGACACGAAATTCACGATAAACGAAAAAAAAAAAAAAACAAAAAAAAAAAAAACACACAATATATTCAAGTCTAGACAGCGCCGTGATCGTGTTTTTGAGGTTGGCAATCTGCCACACTCCATTAGTAGCTATTTAGGTGGATGGAATACATAGGTAATACTTGGGCTTAATTACCTGTCGAAAGAATTCTTAGAAGCCAAATAAAATGGCTTAGGATGGGTCCTCTGTAACAAAAAAAAAATATGAAAAATAAAATTAATGATTTAATTCCGGGGGATTTGGACGCGAGGTTTTTGAACGAAGGAAGATTCGTGCAATATGGTGTTGGACTGATAGTCAAGTGGTTCAGGGTTGGGTGGAAGAGATTGTCATAGGAAATAACCCCGCCATTTGGTATTAACTAATTAGTAATATGTGTTTATCTATTTCTTTCCATTTTATTTATATTGTTTCGATTTTTTTTTAATAATAATAATTATTTGTATTGTACAGATATATACAATGTACATGTCCCGGTAGCTCAGTGGTAAAGGCGGCACTCTGTGAATCCAGAGATTCCAGAAGTCGTGGGTTCGAAACCCAGCCGGTACATGACAAGTTTTCCTCGAATTTACCACATAATAATACGTCTTGGGCTTACTGCTGGTATAATGGGACTTAATAGTCTTATTCAGTAGTCACCGTGGCAGAGTGAGTTAGCGCGCTGGGCATTGCACCTGGGTTCGATCCCCAGCGGGGCAGGAATTTTTCTGCTCTGTACTTGGATGTTCGGGGTCCACTCATACCTCGTGAGGAAAAATGAGTAGTTACTTGTATGAGTAACGACCAGTGGCGGCATTACCAGAGTAAAAAGAAATTAATGTAATAGAATAATTCGAAATGTAAAGGAGGCTCTTAGTAATGCTGCGCTACCCACAAAAATTGTGAAGAGGCCTTGTGCTTCACCACAAAGAAATTCGTACATAATAGTCTTATTGGGGCAATATAAATATAGCGATATTATTATTAGGGCCTTAGATTTTTAGCTTGTGATGGAGGTTTTTTTAAAGGATTATATTGCAAAGGTGGAATAACTTCAAGATAAGTAATTCATACAAGAAAATGTCATGTTCTTAGCAGTTAGGTAGGTATTGGGCAAAACTACACCAGGTGTGTATAGGACTTCAGTCCTTGTTGATAAATTTAAATTTGTATTTCTCCAAACACAAGAAATTTAAATATTTGCACTAAAGGCGCGTCGCGTCGTTCATTCAGTTCTTTTAAAAGAAATTCAGATGCATATATTTTTGCTAAGCGTCCAAATTTTACGCAAATATAGATATTCAAATTTCGGGTCATCCAGACATAAACCGGTTACCATAACGGCAGGACGCAGCGCACCGGTGATAACCGATTATTTATTTGGTGGAAGTCGCGCCTAAACCGCGGATTTTAATTAAATCGGTCCATTAGATCGGTCCATGAAACCGGTCGACAGAGATACGGTTGAGACGATCGATAGATCACAAAATATCGATTTCAAAAATTTCGCCTCTGAATCTGACGTTTCTGAACAATTAGTTTTGCACTAACAATAGATTACGGCCCTAAAAGATATAAATAGCCGACCTCCGTGGTTCAATGGTTAAGAGCATTGCTTACTGACCCGGAGGTTGCGGGTTCGAATCCCGGCCGCAGCGAAAAATTGTGAACAAAATTTTTCGTTTCCGGAATAGCATGTATAATGTATATGTAAAGGTAAAGTGCCCTGAAGTAATGCGGGGCACAACTACCTTTAAATAGATTAGCCATTTATTACAAATTCTCACTTTTCTGTTTATACTGATTAAAATAGAGAGGTTATTTGATGGCATGAATATTCAGAACTATTACCTGATGATGAGAGCAAATAAGCTCGAAACAGCTGTCCAGGTATGTTCTGATATTCATGTACATCTCGTACAACTTCTCACTTTTCTATTTATAAGTTATCATATTTGTGTTGATCACTTTCTTGATGTCACAAATACTCAAACTCGCTTTACTAAATTTACGCTGAAACCGGGACTTGAACCACCGACCTCCAGGTTACAAGTCCGCCGCCTTATCGATCAAGCTACTGAGGTCGGTCACTTTTCTTTTTATACTGATTTATAAATATTATTATTATTATTATATTTCTTTAAAAAGGCAGCATCGAATATTTTCAATATGTACAATTGTACATTTGTACATTATCTGGTACCTCATGACAATAAATGACTACATACCTGTGCCTGAATGCAATGAGGAGTATTCGTTGTATTTGCAACAGCGTAGCATACATCACAGATTTTGAAACTCCACTGACTCTGACTCAAGAAGTGACCACTTGAACCACTTCACACTTTCATCCAGCAAAAACTCGATTAAAAATTTCAAAAAACAAAAGTACAAACTATCCGGATTTTTTGTTGTTGTTGTAAAAAATGTTATCTAATATAGTTTTCACATATTTATTTTAAATACAATTATTAAGATACCTACTTATTAAACTATTTAATGACCTAAATGGGTCTTTGGCAGCTTTCTGTAGTATGTAAATATTAGATTTACTATCTACATAATATTATTAAAATTGACATTGTTATTTTATTTATTTTTTATTTTTCTGGATTATAGTTACATCAATGACTTATTTGAAAGGATTAACAAATGATGTTAGATTTTAAATAAGTTTAGATCATATTTGTGTTAATCACTTTTGTGATACCAGAACTACTCAAACTAGCTTGATCAATCAAGCTACTGTGGTTAATGGATTTACAAATGTTAATTTACAAAATTAACAAAGCCGAAATTTCAGACTTTTATTAGGTACATTTACATGTTTTTTCCACATTAATTTGAAATCAATATTCAGCTTATTTTAAATATTTTTTAACAGAAAGAATTGAAAAAAGCTTTTGCGACTTAAAAAAAAAAGAACAGTATAATCACATTTTGCAGTACTTTGAAATTTAAAAGCTATAAAGGTAATTAAATTTGAATTTGCGCTCATTAAAAATAACGACAATTTATAAAAGACTAACTCACAGCTGTATTTAGGCTAATAATTATTATTAACGTTTGGCAGTTCATTTCAAATAATTGTACTTGTTAGTTAATAAATATAGTTTTAAGTACCTAATTTTAGTCAATGTTTCTTTAGCAGTATTTATAATTTTATAACTACTAAAATATACCAACTAATTTTAGTTAATTAACAGTTACATGATGATTTGAATACTTTCACAAAAATAAAATAGGTAATCTATTTGTTATTGTCATTAAAAAATCCTGACAAAAATTGGGAAGTAGATTAGCAGAGACGAGAATGCATCAGTGATGTAGGTAAATCTCAATAGTAAATACATATCACTATAATTATTTTTTAGAATTTTACACAATTAAGTAGCTAACATAAATGTAAATAATACTGTAGATACCTGAACGATTTTTTTAAACAACATATTAGGTTGTTTTAAAAATATGAAATGTTGAGAAACAGTTGGAGATTTCTCTACGAAGTAAAAGAGTCAACTATTGTTTTTTTCACATTTTGGAACCCTCACGCAAGTAAATTTCAACATTTATGAACTTTTCATAACTTGAAAAGTTCATAGTTCGTTTGCACAATTTGAAGTTATCTCATATACTTGCATTGTTATTTTAATTATTACCAAAACCAAAACAAAATATCAGCTTTCAAAACACCGGTTCAAAGTCGCGAAATATTTACGCGATTTTTTTTTTCTCGCTATAAAAAAAGAGCGCGCTCCATACGTACGCTCGATTCGAGCGATTTAACGAAACTGACAAAGATTTACAATAATGAAGGAAATTTGAAAACGAACAGAAAAGAATTTGAAGAAAAATTTTATACCGGTGAGTTTGAAAACTGATCATCACTTACCGATAAAGTCGCTAAATTTTTCCTAATTTTGTGATAGTGATAGCTGGAGTGATGTAGCCAGCTCATTATTGATAACAGGGAAAAGTTAAAAACCACATACTCCTACAGTAGCTGCTGTTGCATGGTAATTATATCAAAAATGCTGTGAAACATCAAGCTTAAAAAAAGATAATGATATTTTGTTTTGAGGGCTGATGATGGTTTTTCATGATGGTGTTTTTTTGGGACTGATGGTGCCGTCTATGATGACCATAATAAGACCTATTATTTCAATTAAGCGTTTTTTTGTTTTTGTTTTTTGTTGTTGTTTTTTTTTAAACGAAGCGAACCAGAGCTGACTTAGTCACTGAAATTCACCTTTTTCTTTTTCCGGACCGAAAAATCCTGACCGGAGTGGACCGGCCCGTTTGAGCGGTCATGGCTTTTCGTTCGTTAAGAAGAAGAAGAAGTGGATAGTTTCAATTGCAAAATGTAAACAAACACCGATATCTTTGTAAACAAACCACAGTCCCAAAAATCACTTCTTTTTATTCTTCAAATTTTGGTTGACGAGAGCTGATCGTTTGGTCTTGTCAAAAAAAACCACTTCTTGTATAGATGACTAGATCCAATATCTGAGCTTCTTTCATGTCTTTTGATTCTGCTTGCTTTGATTTATTTCGGATGGACCGACGGAGGTTTTAACCTCCATTCGCTGGTAATTGTACCAACTACCCGTATTATTATTATTGTTATGAAACACTTTATTAGATATGAAAAGACAAATTATGTAGGTACAGATTGTACAGTTCAAATAATTATTATAACAATTAAAAAATGTAAAATATATATATATAATAAAAAGGAAAAAGAATAGAAATATGTACATAAACATAAATGTCCTAACTAAAAGGCGGGGTTATTGCCTATTTTGTTTTTTTGTTTTTTACAAATTAACGGGGTTTACCCATGTTTAATGGCAATGGCAATCTCTTCCGACCAACCCTTATTCACCCAGCCCAAAGTTATGATGCTAATAATTATTATGATCGATGACGATAATTTCTTGGAGTGTTATACAAGATTTCACTGGCGTCTCTTCTGTGGGCAATAAAATTCAAACAAATTCACTGCCGCGAATATATTTTTACTATGCGAGCACGAATTATTTATTTTGAATCATGATTTTAATTTTGGACCCGCCGTGTTTTCGTTCTGATTTTTCGTAATTGAGTCTTCAAATGGAGGTGTAGCAAAATGGGCTGAAGAAAGATTAATGGCATTTTTTTTCTTTTTTTATACCGTTCGTTCATTTTTTTTTTTAAAAGAAATTTTACTATGTCGTGTGTCCCGGCTCCGCTTTCGCATTGCTGCAGGGCACTTTACTATTACATCCATGCCATTCCAGAAACGGAAAAACTAGGTTAGAATTTTCCCCTCCGGCCGGGATTTGAACCCGCAACCTCCGGGTCAGCAACCATTTTAATATAGTTCGTTTATTTTAATATAATTATGTCAAATCGTGTTTCATTTGAGAGAATTATTTATTTAGACCTTTTCATTTATTTTATTTTTTCTCTTCTTTTTTGGCACGGTGCTATCTACAATTTTTGTTCTGATGTAGGTAATTGAACAGTAAAACAGCATTAAATTACTTTTTTATCGTAATAAATTAACGCATATTTTTATCTGAGAACTCGCAAAACACTTACACATATGTTTGGGAGTAGAATTTATTCACCAACTATGCGATAATTTGACATTGAGATATTCTTTTGAGTCAAAAATTTTCCGTTTATTACATAATTATACATTTGTACATAATGTATTTATGTTCAAATTAAAAAGATTTTTAGAGATAAAAATAAATAAGTACAATTTATATTTTTATAATGAGACACTTCTGTACCTTCTTATTTTTTCCAAAGAGATTTTTAAGTATTAAATAATGTATGGAATTTTATTTAATAATTTACCTAGTTGTAAATTATAAATACAGACGTACGGATAGTACGGAATTTATTAAAAAATCACTCTTCAATGAAGATTCTGAAGAATACTTACTAGAATCTAAAATTAAATATCGAAATATTTCTGTGTTTTTAAAAGTAGATTATTTTTATGTGATCTGGTTGTATGATTTTCAGTAAAACTCTTCAATTAATACTGCGTCCTAAATATGTAGTTCTATTGTGACCAGTTGATTCTTTTTAGTTTTTTTTTTAAAGTCTTAAATTGATATATTCAAGACCCTTCATTCGTTGCGCGTACCACAATCACAACCATTCTGGCTAGGGTCCACGTGTTCAGATATGGGATTCTTCGTCGACTTTGAGATACAAATCTGGGACCTTCCGCATGAGAAGCGAAGTACCTTACTTCTAAGCTAATCGCCTGCCTTCCAAAAAAAATACCAAAAAGAAGCATCGTTCAGGTTGTTGGCCTCTTGCAGAAGAGGTCAATAACCTCATCTATACACTCTTGTAGATATAGTACAGAGGTGGCATTCGAAACCCCAACCGCTTCTCAAAGGTTTATAAACGCCCTGAAGTCTTTGAAAGTGGGAGTAATTCTGAAGAAGTTCCCAAATGAGTCCCGGCCACAGGCAGGCGAAAATGTTCATAACTTATTCGCCCAAAAGAGCAAAAGAAATTCTCTGTCACCGAAATCAGTCCTAAAAGAATCTACATTAATGCTTTGATCTCTTTTAGAGTTACAGAGGCATGTCACAAAAGATCTATTTAAGGTCGCAGTGACAAAGAACTTTCGCAGACTACAGCCCTACATATGCGAATACTTAGTGATGAAATATTCAATAACAAAAGCTACTTGCTCTTAGTTTATAGAGATTTAGGGTACGTGTTTTCTCCCAATTTAATAGTTTGATCAATGGCAAAACTTTCTAAACGTAAAGCAGGTTTAATAGTTTGATCAATGACACAAGTTTATGAGCGTAAAAGAAAGCAGTAACCTCTTTTTTATAGAACGTCATATTTTTATGAGATTCCTTTCTTACTCTCTTCCTATCTCTCTCTTTCTCACTCTCTCTCCCTCTCACACAAACACTTAAACACTCTCTTCTCTGTCATTACCTCTCTTTTTCTCTCTCTCTCCCTTTCTCTCAAACACACTTAATCACTCTTTTCTTTGTCATTCTCTCTCTCTCTCTTTCCCTGAGGAAACTTTTTGACACCATAAAAACAAAAGTACCATTTTCTAGAAAATGTGAAAATTTACAGATAAATAAATCCTTAAAAATAGAAGAAAAAAATTGTTAGTAGGTACATATTTAGATATCCTTATGATGTACACAATTAAATCCTTGGTAAGACGCTCGCTTGCCATGCGGAAGGTCCTGTGTTCAAATCCCAGAGCCGACAAAAAAATGTATTCAAAATTTGATGAAAATTGTTTAAGAGACATTAATGTACAGAGCAATCTTTTAATATCTTATCTTTTAAGTAAGAGTATCTTTTAAGGATCTTGAGCTTAAGATATCACATCAATAATTTTCTTTGCCAGAAATATGTAATTCAAATCTCTGGAGCTATTTTTTATGAACGCCTGTTATCTCGTACTAGGTATGCAATGTGTCAAGCATATTGCTGCCTTAGTTATAATTCTGGATTTCGTGTTAAGTGAAAGATTTATTGTAAGAGAAGGTATTTTTATTTTTATAATGTGTTTATTTGTGTTATTATATCACAATTTTAGTGGGTAGCGCAGAATTATAGGACTTTTCCGTATCTTTAATATCCCAAAATCTTATTTTTGCCTATACCTAATTCCGCCACTGGCCGCTGCTAACATTAAAGCAGCTAGGTACTCATTTTTCCTCACAGAAAAAATTCTACCCTGCTGGGGATCGAACCGTGGAAACCGTGCGTGCAATGCCTAGCGCGCTAACTCACTCTGCCACGGTGACTACTATTATTTATTTGATATTCCAAACACTCATTTTGCCTTAGGGCCGTATTATGAATCAGGATTAGATTTAATCTAATTGAACACTACCATAATATAACTCATGATATAGAGCTCTGTAATTAGCTGAAAATACCACAAAAAGGCGTGTAAAGATTGGTCCACTTATTTAAAACATAATCATAAATGGGTAAAACTTATAGAAATTTGGATGTTATAGAAACTAATACTAAATTTACAAGTCAGGAAAAAAAATGTTGGAGAGAGAGAAAAGAGGGGGAAAAAATGTATCATCTACAATTCTACACAGTCTCCACTTAGATTAATACGAGTATAATCATGCTACATAATGCGGCCCTTACAGTCCTTGGACCATAAAGTGCCTCGGGGAACAAGACCCTTTGACGTGTGGAGCTTCCCTTGCGGGATGTACCTGGCACTTAAGCCTCGACCGTCCACACGGCAGACAATGGTACCCTTGTCTCGAATGTTTTTGGGTTGTCAGAAGCCACTCCGCCAGAGTGGCGGGGCGACGGTCAACAAATCTCCCTACTTCGGGACGGCACGGGCTTTACACTCATCCAGCGGAGCCCTACTTAAAGTGCCTATTAGAATCTTTACCTTTACATTTTGTGTCCGCGTCATAAAGAAGGTATGTCAAATAACTTTTTCACAGAAAGACGCCACTTGCACTGCAGGTTCGCTTGCAACTGCTAGATCATGTTGAGTGCATGTGACTGGTAAGTTGGGGCATTCTAGTACATGGGACATTGTCTGGATGTTTCCACAATCACATCTATCATCCTCAGCAGTGGCGTAGTCAGAGAGGGGGGGTTTGGGGACAAACCCCACCCCCCCAAATTTCCAAGAAACCCCAGCAAAAATGGAATAAACGTTAAGGAAGATTTCCGACCCCCCCCTCACACCCCCCCCCCCCCCCCCCCCCCGGAATGTAGGTCTAGCTACGACACTGATCCTCAGAGATCGTCTATCTGTTGTACGCACATCTTCCAACACCTGTACGTAATCCATTTGAACATTTCCACGTTGGAAAGGGTAAATTTGCTCCCTTCGATATTTCTTCTTTGAGTTCAATGGAGGGCTGTGGTGTAGCAATTTCCCACAGTTATAATCGTCTTTTCTCAGGTAATATTTCAATCTCTTGGCTAGAGACAAGAAAACTTTTTCTTGATTTCAGGCGTCTTGGATGTGGTGGATGGTCATACAAAGGGTGGTGGCTTTAGAATTCTTTTATGACTAACGGAGTTTATATAAAAATTAAATTAGTGTGAAATGTATGATGAGAGATGTTATAATAAACAAAATAGATATAATATATTTAAATGGAATCACGAATTAGTTGCAACAAAATATAATAATAAATAATGAGAGCTAAGAAAAAATTACAATTAGTTTCTATTACCTCCCTATATCTTCTAGCAAGTATGCAATACGCCATAAATAATCTGAAGCTTGATAAATTATTTGTCTTCATTGACATTTTGTGATTTCACTGCACATTGCATAAATAAAGTTATCGGGCGTTCAAGGAACTAGATTCTATTTTTTCTTTAAAAATGAAGCAATAAATTAAAACTCACCCAACCTAGGATGGGTGAGTTTAATCCATGTGATCTAGTTTGTGATATTCCGGCGGATGAAGGGTGAAATTTTATGATAATCAATTCTGTAAAATCTTAGCCGTTGAAAATAATGTTCTAATTAAAATAAAAATTTCCCCTTTTTTATACTGCCCAATGAGGACTAACGAGTCCCATTATTCCAGCAATAACCTCTAGAATTATTTATTCTGTGGTCAAAATCCCAAATAGGAGGATAACATTTCATGTCCTGACTGGGTTTTGAACCCGCGACCTCTGGATTACAAGACAGGACGCCTTCCTTGATCTACCAGGACACGAGATTATTTTTCATAATAATGTTTTGTAATTATAAAACATTTAAAGTTTCAAAGAAAAAAAAAAAAAAAACAATAAATTATTTAAAGCGTAGAACCGTGGTGTGGGGTTTGATTTCAATGCTTGAAATTTTCCTCATAAATTTGAGTAGTTATGTGGCAAGATAATAATAAGACTCTGAGCGTTAGGTGGTATGAATGTTTTTAGGATCAACCTCGTCGGGTGGTTACCTACTACTAAAATCCAGCGTTGATGGAGCGTTGACTGCACCAATTCTCGTAGGATCGCCGAAGTTAAGCAACATCCAGCGAGGTGAAGACTTCTTGATGCTGGCATTCCGACCCTACCCAGGCTGGGTGAAGTTATTGTGGGTCGCAGGTTTGCGATTTTCCTGCGAATGGAGGGTAACATCCCCGTCTTCATATTATGACCATGTAGTTGAAAGCGACGTTAAACCCAAATTAAAAAAAGGGGGGAAAAGCGTTGCTATTCTTATTGATACTGGACACGTAACTTAAGATAGCTGGTATTACCTCCTGCATTATTCCTTATCAAAAGACACAGGAAGGTAGCTGACAGAGTGACATTTAATGTAACTAGACCAAGATAAAAGGAATTGTCACCTAAGTAGGTTGAAGAAACTCACAAGTCACTTAAGTAGGTGAAAGAATTATCAAAGTAATGACATAGACCGATTTATGACTTAGTAATAATGGAAAGTCAATAAAAAATTATCACCAATGACCATGATGAATTGAAGTGAAAGTAAAACTATTGTGTTAACTGTCTCTTTTAAAAACATTGTAGGTAATTACTTAAAATAATTATGTATGATAGTACATAAAGTTGTAAGTATACCTGAAGTATTCAGTTCCAGGGGGCCATAAAAAATCGTTAAAATCCGTTCAGTAGTTTCTAAGATTTGCGCGTTACAAGGAATGTATTTAACAGACAGTCACACTGACAGTTAGACACAAAACCAAAGTTGCTGAGGAGGTCATGAAACGTTCAGAAATATGAGAAAAAAATTGAATCGGATCAAAAAAATACTTTTTTTTACAAAAACGAACACAATACTTTCGATTTTTAATATTAGAACTTTCTCAGAAGTAAAACTGAAAAATGGGGGGATTATTAGAGGGTACAAAACCCTTTCACGGGCTCTTTAAAATGAATTACGCCTGTGTTTGAAACAGAAAAAATTTCCCTTACAAAAAACCTAATAATAAAATATATAAATAGCCATTACGTACCTTACATTTTTTGGGGAAAACTTTTCCCTCCCGGTTTTGTATTAAAGTTCTTTTTTTTTAACAATTAAAAAAATAGGTGAGCCAGTGAGCACGTTGAATACACCATTTCTCATTTTGTCATTTAAGTTAGGCTACATTTAGCGAGGTTCGCACTCGGATGAGTGACCATTCAAATTCGAAACATCGTAATGCTGGATGCTAGTTTTTCTTGGCCCTACCTTGGTTGAGGTTAATGTGGGAAAATTTTGTTAGGAGTTAGCTTGAGGTATAAACTGTTGGCATAGTGGGACTATCTGTCTCGTTCTAACTGTCTCAATAAAACACTATTAACACCTTATGAAGATGGGGCTGAGTTTCCAGTGATCTTCTAGTAGTAAATGTACCTACATATACAGGGTGAGCATAAAGTCTCACCCCACCCCCCGTATCTCGAGAATGGCTAAAAATACAAGAAAACGCAAAAACCCGTATTCTTTAATTTTTGGGGGGATTAATTTTCAGCTAAAAAAAATTTGCCTACACGGCCCCAGTCAGGCTGGGCATGGACCAACTTTAAAATCTTAAATAGAGTAGTATGTCTTGTGGTATATAGTTTTAAAGGTCTTATAGAGAAAAGCTCATTGCAACAAATTTCAGTGAGCTACAACTTACCGTTCTCGAGATACAGGGTCGGACGTCCTGCGTAATATCCATATATTTTGACCTATAACTCGTTGACCATACATTCCAAAAAAATAAAATTTGTTGATAATAACTCCTTATGGCAAGAACTTTCGAACAAGTTAAAACTTGATTTGTTTTTTCGTTAAAAATTTTCGGACTGTTCGTCCGGCTGGCTGACGAAACCGACCAGAAACTAATATCAACAGAGTATGTCGAGTTATACCTTTTTCGACAGAGCTTGTCATAAGGAGTTATTATCAACAAATTTCATTTTTCTATAATTTACGGTCAACGAGTTATAGGTCAACATATATGGGTATTACGCAGGACGTTCGACCCTGTATCTCAAGAACGGTCAGTCGTAGCTCACTGAAATTTGTTGTAATGAACTTCTCTCTATGAGACTTTTAAAACAATATGCAACAAGACATACCATTCTATTTAAGATTTTAAAGGTGGTCCATGCCCAGCCTGACTGGGGCCGTGTACGCAAAATTTTTTTGGCTGATAATTAATCCCCCTAAAAATTAAGGAATACGGGTTTTTGCGTTTCCTTGTATTTTTAGCCATTCTCGAGATACGGGGGGTGGGGTGAGACTTTATGCTCACCCTGTATAAAACTCACTGGTAGTCAAGTGGTTAACGCGCTAGTCTGGTAATTCAGGTAGCGTAGGGGTCCGTTATTCGAATCCCACGCAGTGCATGAATCTTTCCTCATTCATTTGAGTTTGTGACCACAATAATAAGACTCTGAGGGTAATGTGGTAGAAAATGCTTTAAGCATTAACCTCGCCTGGTGGTTACCTTCCACTAAAGAGTGTTATTATTATTATTATGGTCATTTATATTTCATTGTGATTTCGTGGATTACCAGACAGGCGAGGCGCCTAAACCACTTGACTACCAGTAATTAATCACGCTACGCTTAGCTAACAGATATGTAGGTATACTGTCGAATCAAATATCTATACATTTAGGTTTAGGACGGTAGTTATGTACTCTTAAAATATTTGATATTTCTTTAGGTTCAGGTATATGTATAGGTCTATTAGGTGGGTATATATTGAATTGTAGGTATCCTGTAGCTATGTAGTATAATTGGTTAGTTAGATAGTTATTCCAAGGCATTCCCTAAGATCACAGAATACTCGTACAGCCTTCCTCAGTTAGGATCTTAGATTTCCTTGGTAATATTTCATCACGTTACTTCCTAGTTTTCTCACATTGAGGCATTCATTCATTAATTTAGAGAAAAAAAAAACATGAACATCATGTTGATAAAATTACCGTCATTATCGTTTTTTATTGTTATTATCTGTCCTGGTTGCAGGGTTTTCAGTGAAACCTTTACAATTAACACTGCGACCTAATTAGATCTATTGTGACCAGTTGATTCTATTCGGTTTTAACGTCCAGCCAGGAAATGCCAGCCTCACGTGTTTGGAGGGGACAGAATTTTCTTCGAAAAATCGCCCCAACCGGCAGTCGAACTCGAGACCTCTGGACAACAGGCAGTAGTCACAACCGTTACGCCACTGAGGCTGGATAGAATCTGCCATTATGATCGCCAACCTTCGTTCGGAAATGGCGTAACAAGAAGAAGAAGATCATTTTAGTTCTAGAGAAGTCACCGCGGTCGAGTGAGTTACGCGCGAGGCTTGTACGCACGGTGTCCTGGGTTCATACCTCAGTAGGGAAAACTTTTTTCTGCTCTTCGATATCCATGGTCCACTTTTACCCATAGCATAGCGTGTAGATTTAAGAAGTGTGGAAATGAACCCCAGTTGCGTGGAAACGCCACATAGCGCGACACCATCGCAAAGGAGTAGAATATATGTCGCGGTCTATTTATGTTTATGTTTACATTTTGATATATCTATGTTTATGTTTACATTTGATACGGGTGAGGGACGAGGAGAGGAGACTCTTCTGCGATACTAGCGCTGAGGACGCCACGATGTAGGCCGGCGGGGGGTGATTTCCACACTTCTTAATTTTACACGCTATGCCCATAGATCATACTTTAACTTTAGCATTCTAGGTGGCTATGTACGAGTTCGGTGCGAAAAATAAAAAACTGTATGAGTTGGGTCCCGTCTAAAAACGGTCATGTACGAATTCGGTGCCCTGGTAGTTGCCCTGATGATCAGGTAATTATAGTATTTTTTTCCTTATAGGCATGGCCTTCAATTAATAAACCGAGGAATGGCCTACATTGTATTTTACCTAACCCTACTATAAACCCAAGGCATGGCCTTCATTGTATTTTACCTAACCCTACTATAAACCCAAGGCATGGCCTTCATTGTATTTTACCTAACCCTGCTATAAACCCAAGGCATGGCCTTCATTGTATTTTACCTAACCCTACTATTAACCCTAGGCATGGCCTTCAAGGAGGAAATGGATAGTCTTGCTGAATGTAATTGTCTACAACATAATCTACTAACTTAATAACAACAGGATGACTGTTAACAAGCAACTAGTACATTATAAACAAACAATCAATCTATAAGTCATTAAGACCGCACCGAACTCGTACATCACCTTTTTTAGGCGGCACCGAATTCATACATGCGAAAAAGGTGCGGGTAATCTTCGCACCGAACTCACCTTTTGCCTTCTAGGTAGTTAGTTATAGTTTAAATTATCAATGGTATCATTGGTCTATCGTGCATTGGTATTCGTTAAGGCGTTAGTCTAGTAGTTCAGGTAGCGTAGGGATCCGTTAGTTCGAATCCTAACCAATGCATGAATTTTTCCTAATTAATTTGAGTTTGTGACCACATAATAATAAGATAATAAGAGGGTTTGCTGGTAGAAAATGCTTTAAGCAATAACCTCGCCTGGTGGTTAACTACCACTCAAGAGTGTTATTATTATTATCCATGATGAATTATCATTACCATAGGCAGCATTGGATCTCAGTAACATATTATCATCTTGGCCAGATTTTTTTTCTCTCTAAAACGTAAAAATATGTTCCAAGTACCTGGCTGATGTAATTAAATCGCGTTACCATGGCTACCGTATAATTACCAAGTCAAGGTGTCTTCACTGAACGGCCTTGAAGACAGAACTTTACTAGATCAGTAGAACTAGCAAAGTGGCCAGATAGAAGATAGAAGATTATTCCATTGGTCCAGGCCTTAGTTAAGTGCGTGCGAGAATCGGTACTATAAAAAAGTGATTTAGCTAAAAAAGAATATAATCTATTTATCTATTGGTTTATCCTTTTTGGACGCATAGTATAGACATCAGTCGAAAATAAGTCAATAGGAAATCAAAAGTATGTAATTTTTTATTCAATAGTTTCATAAGTTTTATACTTACCAATATATTTCATTTTGATCGACTGTTTTTTTAAAAGTTTTTTTTTTGTGTATAGAAGTAGATATAAATGCCATTAGGTATGTTTCAGGACTAGTTTTATTCACTATACCCTTCAAGGACATCAAGTTTACATAATTAATAGGTAGGTACAACTTCTGATCTACTAGATGAAAATCTTCGCTAGGCACCTACCACTACCAAGTTCCTATTTGACTGTTTGATTCGTGAAACAGTCCAAATAACACCACATTGTATGTTCTTGCCTGCTTGGATTATTTTTGCCTGTTTACATAATTGCTTAATGTGTCTTATTATAGTGAGAAAAAAAAGTACAGGGTGGAACAAAAGAAATTTAAAAAATCCTAAAATCAAACCAAAACAAAAATTCCTACTATTAGTAAAGGGTAAGAATAGATTTATCAATAAATTTTAAGTTCTACATATATAAAGGTATGCAATGGTAAAACTATGTTTTATAGAACCGAAAACTATGTTTTACCATTGAAAGTACTGCAAAGCCTCCCTATATCCTTTTATAAGTTATCATGTTTGTGTTAATAACTTTCGTGATATCACAACTGTTCAAATTCGCTTTACAAATTTCTACGCTGAAACTGAGACTTGAATCACCGACATCCAGGTTACAAGTCCACCGCCTTATCGATCAAGCTTCTAAGGTCGTATGATTTAAAAAAAATAAAATTCCGTGGCGAAGTACGGTCAAACGTCGCGTCGTGAATCCCAGAAATTTGTTCTACGCTGAAAATAAGACATGAACCACCGACCTCCAGGTTACAAGTCCACCACCTTATCGATCAAGCTACTGAGCTCGGTTCTATATTCTAATATACCTGTTAGTTCATAATATATTATGACATTCTTCCACCCTATATAATTAACAATCTATTTAATTTTATTAGTTTATTTTATTCAAAATACAGACTTAATTATAGGACACTATTGAAAAGATTAAATTTATCTAATAATTAGCAGATCTAATGCCTCAGGTCGAATATGATCGATGGAAGGTCTGAACAAATTAATAATTTCGGGGCCAAATTATCTAGAAGTGGGTGTTGCCAAGAACAAGCTTCTTGATAGTTTTTTTTTTTTTTTTTTTTTTTTTTTTTAACAAACTCCGTGTTAACGAGTTTCTTGTTAAACGTTTCTTCTAACAAGATTAAACTTCCTAACAAGATTCTCGTTAGAAAAATCACTAACAAGATTCTTTTAATATTTTCTCCGAAGAAGATTCTTGTTAAATATTTTTACCTGAAAGATTTTTGTTCAAATAAATGCTAACAAATTAGTAGTTAAACAATAATAATTAAAATAATAGGTATTAATAATAATAATAAGCCCAGAACAACCTCAAAAGAGTAATGAGAAATCGGTTCCGGGGCAAAAATCAGAACTAGAGAATTTCTGGGGGGGGGGTTTTTTAGAGGGTAGAAAACCCTTTCACAGGCTCCTAAATTGCCAAACTACGCCTGTGTTTGAACAAGCAAATTTTTCCCTCCATAAAAAAAACCTCAAAGGAGCATGGGCGTCCCTTAAAGGGTTTCTTATTTGTTAAAAGCTATTTTGCGCTTTATTTAAAGGGGCGGGGTTCTTCTGGTGGTGCTCTTCCGTTCAACCACAAAATAATGGATAAAGTATATTAATTAATTCTAAGTTTTTAGGTGTCTGACAAAGAATGTCTTGATAGAGCCCAAATGAGGTTTTCAAAATTGTTATTAGCATTACAAAAGAGGTTCATGATTTAAAAAAAAGGTTAGGTACAAGTATAAGTCTGTGAAAAGATGGCTAAACACTAAACATGGTAACCCGCAATTTTCAAATTTTTCAGGACGGTGTTTTTTCGTTTTTTTTTTTACAAAAATAATTTTACATTTTTTGTATTAAAACTTTAAAGCTTCATTTTTGGAACATAAGGCAGAATGTTCTCGAGCTTTATAGTGATAGATCTATTTTAAAAAAATATTGAGTAGGAATCAAAATATTTAACTTTTTCTTCCTGCTAACATGTTTTGCCATCTTACAGATACTGTGAAAAAGACGTTTTCGAAAGTGTAAATTATGATAAGTCCCTTGCTTTTTCTGCCATCTTTCATATCAAATGAAAGCAGTCATTACAAACTAGACAAACAAGGATAATTACATGTCTTATTTTGCCATCGTGTACAATGAGTGAAAGAGTCGTTTTTATGAGGGCAATTTATGTTAAACGTACTAATTAGGTAGTACGTTTACTTTACTTTATTAGTCTGAGTAGTCACGGTTGCTGAGTGTTATCATGCTCGGCTTTGCACGCAGGTGATCCGGGTTCGAATCCCGGCGGGGTCGGAATTTTTCCGCTCTGTACTTTAGTTGTCGGGGTTGACTCATACCTCGTGAGGAAAAATGAGGAGCTACTCATCATGTTGTACGGATGGCGCCAAAGCATGTCTAGAGCATTTATCATCATATGCCGCTTTCAAAGTTTACAAATGTAGCAAGTACAAAAGATGGTAGAACTTGATAAATGATTTTCCTATTCTGCCATCTTGTAATTCTTGAGAAAGTAAAATTTTTGTGCGATACCAAATTCTGATAACGTCCTTTATCATATTTTGCCCAGATCATTATACTGCAATAATACGATTTCGTCAGACGGCAAAATATGACACTGGACTTGATCAAAATTATCCATCTTATGAAAGATAGAATTTGTTGAAAAGTAAAAGATTTTTTCTTGTTAAGATACTTGAACATGCTTTACCACCTTTTGAACTTTCGAAAATGTCACTTATCACGTTTTTTTCAAAATTATTATCCAAGAAACTATACATCGTAGCGAAATTCTGATGCTACCAGTAGATAGAGCTCGTCGAGTACATTAGGAATCTGTTAATAACTCAATTTCGAAAAAAATGCGGGTTACCATGTTTAGCCATCTTTTCACAGAAGTATAAGTAGTGCTTTATTTGGACTGTCCGCACAAGACAGGTAGTCCCATTATGCCAACAAGTACTACATAATAATTTTACAATTATTATCTGATTTTTTAAATGTCAGGTACCTTTTTTTTTAATTATACCCCGGTTCATATGAACTGTTATATATGTATACATGACATGTAACGATATGTATATAAATATGTACATTTGTACAACATTTTCACTCCTGTTCAATCCGACCACCTGATTTGGGGGCGCTGTCCGCACAGCTATGACTGAACTGACATTCTTGGCATTGCACAACATTACCATTTTTACATAATATTAGTGTGACCTGCTCCATAAAAAATAGACTATATTTTCCTTATGTCCGGCGCAGGAGGATCCTCAAGCTATCGGTACTGGAGAAGGCTCGCGTTACGTACCCAGACGGCTTGTGGCCATTTCATTGGTACCCATGAACCCTTTGGTGTTCGAAGAATTTTTTTTTACAACAGTCAAGGACCGCCCTTAATTTCACGTAAAGATAACGTGTGTTTTTCATGAGACACTCACATCTTATAATTGTGTGTACAATAGGTCATGTTGTGTCTTAGGGCAATCATGCCACTCATTTCTTTAACCTCATTAAAAGAGTATCTACGCGAGAATCTAGTGGTTGGACAGAAATATTACGGATCTACGTACGGAGTTTTCAAAGTGTTTGCCTTTGGGTTGGGTGGAAGAGATTGCCATAGGCAATTACCCTGCCCTTCAGTTAGGACATAATATGTTTCTGTATAGTTTTCTATTATTTTTCATTTTATTGTATACCTATATTGTTTCCATTTTTTTATTGTTAAAATAATTATTTGTACTGTACATAAATGTCCATTTATATCTAATAAAGTGTTGAATAATAATAATGCCCCTTCGTATGGGTCCAAGCATTTTCATTAATTTTGTGAAAAGTCATCATATTTGTGTTAATCACAATTATTTATTTTGCTAAAAGTTATCATATTTGTGTTCATCACAGTAATCAAACTTGCATTATTAATTTTTTGCCGTATACTGGACTCAAACTTCCGACCTCCAGGTTACGGATCCGCCGCCTCATTGATTCAGCTATGGCGGTCTGTTTATTTATTTAGTTTTGATGGACGCCTCTTTAACATCATACTCACACAAGACAGAGGTATTAACCTCCGTTCACTGGAACTCTCGTCTCTCAGTCCATTTTCCCACGCATTATTCATTTTTTTTTTTACCATTAACATTAAAATATTATTATTATAATACTGTAAATAAATAAATGTGTTTCTTTGTTTTATGATATCACAGGGAGTAGACCAGCATTGGCTTGGTTCTGGGGGCCCTTGTCAATTATTAGCCTCCTTGTATAGACAGTAGTAGAAGTGCTGAGTCATTCCTCTACTGTCTGGCTACCATCGTTCACAATGACGCCACCCTATGATGATGATAATTATTAATCCTGTCCTTTTCCGTATTGTTAATACAGGTTATATGTATATTATTCTGCCCATAATTCCGCTACTGGTTGCCCCTCACATCAAACCAAATATCCAAAGTTCAGAAATTCCGATTCTGCTTGGTTTCGAACCCAGGTCACCCCAGGGTGACTTTAAGGTAGATCTTCAAAAAAAAAAGGAAAGATGCTCATATGCCGTATGTGCCGTATCGTATACCTAGTATTTTACAGTATTTCAAATCGTTCTTATTTAAGAGAAATGAAATTATTTTAAAACATTAATATACCTAAAAACATTATTTTGAAAAAGAAAAACCGATTTTCCACGGTAGTTTTCCTTTAAAACCTATTGAAACATATAAAATATCTTTATTCGTAAATCGGAGTAACGTATAACACCTTTTTTTTTTATCGAAATCGCCCAATCTATGACGAACTAGAACCATGCTGAACTATGGTTACTGTTGGTTGTTCATGACGGTGCAGATCAGCGGATTGCAGACTCTCTAGAATCGAGTGGACTCCGTCAATTCTGAGTCAGCAGGAGCGAAGAGAATCGAGTGGGCTCCGTCAAGTCTGAGTCAGAAGGAGAGAAGAGAACCGAGTGGGCTCTGTCAACACCTGGAAGTAAAGGTAGGACATTGTTTTATTAATTCATTGCTTGCGAAAACTATTTTTCTTTGTATGTACAATTGTATAGTGTACGCGATTATCTGGGAGGCTGGCTGACCAAAAAAAAAAAAAAAAAAAATCAAATAAGAATCAAACCGGTGACCCCAGCGGCCAAATTATGAAATAGGATTAGAATTAATCTAAGTGGACAAAGGATAGTGTCCACTTTTAACACGCCCTCTAGTGGAAATTTCAACCAATCACAGAGCACTACAGTCAGCTGATAGTGTCCACTTAGATTTAATCTAATCCTGTTTCATAATTCGGCCCTTCATACAGAATCTTCATGTGTGTCAGAATTTGGTTGCCTACTAAATTATGAAACCATTTTTATATTCGATGTTTTGATTTCATCACTTTGCTGACCTACACACCAAACATTTGATTAACAACTAACGACATAGGTATGCAAAAATTTAATCGCTAATTTTCAATGTTTTAGAGATTTGAAATTTCCATAATTATTCGACCAAGGCCTCACTTATTGACTCATCAACTTTGACCAAGATGAGGATTTGATTTGTCAATTCCAATCTGACCATCACAAGGTTTTGTCCTCAACTGAAAATAAATTAAAAAGACATAAATTAAAAAAAGTTATTGAAGATCTTGAAATATTAAATTAAAAACATGAAGTTATTTATCTTGAAAAATGTGAATGCCCATTTCAACAGCAAACTTTTCTGAATATGGTTTGTTTTTGTTTTGTTTGTTTTTTTTTCCTTGATGTCTCCGTGTTATCTATATCATTCGAGCCTGGGTTTTAAGTTTTTAACTCTTCATTAACTAGAAACTTACAAAACAAATAGTCCAGCTTCCCTCAATAACCTCATCCAGCCTGGGTTATACTTATGTTATAGAAAATATTAGTCTGTCCCGATAGCTCAGGGGTAAAGGCAGCACTCTGTGAATCCACAGATTTCAGAGGTCACTTCTTCGAAACCCAGCCGGGACATGACAATTATTCTCAATTTGTTCTCCCATTTGGGATTTTTACCACATACTTATATGTCCATCAGTACTTATTATTATATTTGCCTAGCATAATCTAGTATCACCGGTATCTATTTTATTTATTTTTTATAATTATTTTGAAAGTGTATATTTTTTAACATGTTAGTAACAAATTTATATAATCGTTCACAAATGCTCGTATGAGTAATTCCTATAATATTCCAAATTATTTATTTATCGTACGACTCACTTAATGACCTCTTCTGACAGGTTTCGGCCGTGACATTCCTTTAGTAACCACCTCTATTCTACCACATACATACATACATAGTACATAGTTGCATATACATACCTCTATTTGTCAATATCGTCTAGGATAACATTCTTAGAATGATGGATAGAGAGATAAATAGAGAAAAAAGAGATTAAATAAAGAAAAATAGAAATAGAGATAGAACAGCAGAGAGAAAAGAAGGGGAAAGAGTATTTACAAAACAAAGATGATTATGAGAGATAGAAAATTATGTTAAAAAAATATTTAAGCTAGTTTCTAATTTTTGGGAAAGAGGAATAGAAAGAGAGAGAAAGAGAAAAGAGTCATAAAAAGAGATAGAAAAGACATTAAGAGAAAAAAGAAAGAGAAAAGAGATTCAAAAGAGAAAAAGAGAAATAAAGAAAAGGAAAATAGAAAAGGGATGAAAAGAGATATGATAGGTAAATTAAATGAAAGAGTGAGAGAAAATAATTATAGAGATACACAAATTGAAAATATAGAGACCAAAAGGAAATAGAGATAAAAATGATTAAAAGAAAATAGAGTGATAAAAATGAGAGAAAATACTTATATTAAGAGAAAGAAAGAGAGAGAAAGATTAAGAAAAAAGAAGGCAAGAGAAAGATTAAGATAAAAGAAAGAGACAGAAAGATTAAAAGAATAGAACAAGAAAAAAGAGAATAAGAGATAATAAAAAGAAAAGAGAGATCCGGTCAGAAGATCTGCTGTGGACTTTTCCAATCAGACAGATATTTTATTTATTTTTCATTCAATTTCTCTACCGGTCGGGGAATAAAAAAAAACCAGCTGACCATGGCATACTTCGAGTGTCTCGATTATAACATGCCATAGTATGTATTACATTTAGTTTACAGTATATTTTATGCCATAGTACATCTTATAGTTAGGTATAATATGTAATTATTTATACATAAAGTGTATGCTGCAGTAAATTAGTTAACCCGTTAGTTGTAGAATGTGGATGATTTCATTAATGTAAAACATTTTTTTTTTTTTTTTTTTTTTAACGTTGCCTTCAACTGTATGGTCAAATAACGAAGGGTTATTATCTGCCATTCGCAGGAAACTCACAAAACCTGCTGCTCACAGTAACCTAACCCACAGCCTGGGTTGGGCCGAAATGACAGCATCACGAAGTCTCCACCTCGCTGGACGTTGCTTAACTTTGGTGATCCTACGAGACCGGTGCATTCAATGCGCCATCGACGCTGGCTAAAACAAATTTACTTGTAGTTTTTCCTTCTATTTTTATGAACACTCAAGTGTATTGGTATCCGTTTAAGAGTTATCATGCCACAAACAGACAGACGAATTATATGCCAAATTATCTTCTCGAAACATTTATTTATAATACACTTCCTTCGGCCAATTAAATACCTCGTATACTCACATGATAACATAATTATAATACACGAACAGGGTCGGCCAAAACTAAGGAGCTACTGGAAATATCTAGAGAACGGATTGAAATGTTGAGAAATGCTGAAATATGTGTTCAAATATATCAAGGGGGAAAAGATTTTTTACTGGCTTTTGATTTTTACTTCCGAGAAATTTCTAATATTAGAAATCGGAAGTATTGTGTTCGTTTTTGTAAAAAAAAAAAAATATTTTTTTGCTCCGATGTAAATGTTTTTCATATTTCTGGACGTTTCATAACCTCCTGAGCAACTACTCAACGGATTTTCATGAAATTTTGCCCACATATTAGAGAGGTTCTGTAGTTTGTCCCATTTTATTTATTAAATTCATACTACCGGTTCTGGGTGAAAGAGACCATGCGCTTGACCACTAACTTTTTACTTAAACGCTTATCTCGTGAACGGTATGAAAATGTGTATGTATATGCATGTTATCATTTTACATAGGCAATTAATATTTATTTTTTAATTTTTTTTTAATTCAATTCTGACATTTAAGAAAATCCGATTTTTTTGTCAAAAAAGTCAAAAAATAAGGTCTTGCCGATACAGAATGCCACGTGTATATAATGTGAAACAATCACGAGGAAGTATTGTGTCCATAATTGTCAGTGTTTTTAACATTACCACGGGCGCCCCTGGGGGGGTCAACTTAGGAATCTTAAATGAAACCACCCTATTTAAATCTCTTCTTCCTTCTCTAGGATTGGACCGTGTTCAAAAAATTTTTCTCTGGTCCAAATTACGAAATAGAATTAGATTAACTATTTTTTTTATTTTTTTTTTTGAAATCTCTTAAATCCTACACTATATCTTTTAACACGCCCTCTGGTGGGAATTTTAACCAATCACAGCGCATTTATATCAGCTGATTAGTGATAACTTGTATTTATACATCCTAGATTTTTAATCCTGTTTCATAATTCGGCCTTAACTCTCATAATCTCCCAATCTCTCGTTCAACTGCTAAATAGCACAGTCTGATTTACTTGAACGAAATTGACGGTGAAAAGGAAGATTTGGGGATCTTGAGAGTGAGAGTGCACTCTAGAACTTGGCCTTGACCTTAGGTGGTCAAGTGGTCAAGGAGGTTTCTATGACGTGATCACTGGTGACTCCTACAAGTAATTCCCTAACCTTGCTGGACATCCTACCTCCTTCATAACTGAATCCTACTATGGTCACATTACTTCCTCATTGTGCAACCCCTCTTCTAGAACCAGAATAATGCTGGACAATTATATTATGACTCACACTTCTATGATAAACTGATTGTAAAGTCTTGTCTCTTCAGTAGTCCAGGCCAATTACTAATGTCTCAGCTAAAGGGCGGGGTTATTGCCTGTGGCAATCTCTTCCACCCAACACAGAACAACACCAGGAGACTTGATCATATTAGATCTGCTCCTCGTGTAACACCCTCTCGGGGGTGCTTCACATCCTCAAGAGGTGACACAGAAAAATATTCATTCTTTATGAAGCCCAACTATGAGTAAGAGTTCCATTACTCCACAAGTAATCCCAATTCGTATAACTAAGTGGATAAGTGGTCACAATTCAAATGGGAGGATAACTTCTTGTGTCTCAGTTCGGTTTTGAACCTGCAACCTGTGAATTTCCAAAACAAACGTCGTTTTGGAAATCCTTGACCACTGAGCTACCGAGAGAGATTTCACTGTCCTGGTATGTGGTATATGTTCTGAAATTGGAACGATACAGAAAATGTAAGCGTAGGGTTTTTTTTTCATCTTGGCCAGTAGTATATACATACATATACATATTTCAAAGGTAAAACATTTCTTCCAACTCACTACCGAGAGGAAGCGTGCCTCTGATGCTCGAGCTATTGCCCCTTTGGATGGCCTGTGATATTTTTTGTATCAGGAACTGATGCGAGCGAGAATCACCAGAAACGCGCCGAAGGGCAGAGCCAATCTTTTTTAGAAAAGATATCGACTCAGCTGCCCAAGGACCCAACGTTTCAACTGAGAACGCAAGAAAGCTCTAGTTGTCTTTTATCCTTAAGTATTTCAAGTCCTTTTGCGTGCAGCGTTCTCAGAGGAAAATCCAGGTCCTTCAGCATCGTTTCTGTTAGTTATCGCTTGCGAATCAACATAGGTGAGGTTTGTGGGTACATAGTTTATTTTCAAATTTCCATTGAACCCTTTTTTCGAATAACCTTCATGTCAAATAGGCGTTAACCCAGCACCTAATTGGGAAGTATTGTGTCACTTATCGCCCATCAGAGGGGAGGCATGCTACGGGATGGGCAAGCTACAACACAGACCACAAGCGTCTACAGTAGCTCCTGTTTCATGGCTACAAAATAAAAACGGCTGTGAAAGACTCATCTTTATATAAATAAATAAAAATGCGAGAAGTTGGTTTGTTCGTAAGTTTCCACCTGTGTCGAAAGTCCTTGATGTTAAACAGGCGGTAATCCAAAAAAGAAAAGAATGATCGGACCAAACCAAATTTGGCAACCCTGTAATTTTAAATCCACCTTCAAGCAATGATGAGTTAAGGTCATCTAAATCCTTAATGAACTGAAGATGTCCAGAGTACAATGAGTGGACTAATTGATCTTAAAGTTTTGGCCTTCAACACAGAAAAAACACACAATAAAGAGAACCATCCAAGAAATAAATTAATATTCTATGTTTCCAAGATTTATAAGCCGATGTACGAGTAATGTATTATAGTTCATCATTATAGTACATACGACTAAATAGGTATTTCATTAAAGTACCTATCATAATAATTATAAACAGTGAATAAAAAATTAATCTTCCACCCAGGTGTTGGGTGCACTGTCTGGTTGTATTGTTTCTGCAATAAATTTCTATCATATTGAATAGGACTATTCTGATACGAAGTACTTGGATAAATTGATTCTGGCGATTGAACAGTTGATTCAAAATTCCAGTTTTCTAGTGGAAGAGATTGCCACAGGCAAAACGCCGTCCTTTAGGTAGGACATTAGCTTTATTCTATTTTTTGTTCTTTTTTCATTGTTCAATCTATTTATTTTTTCTGTATAATTTCATTGTATTATACTGTAAATATTGTGCTTTGTATTTACCTTATAAAAATTCCGACCTGCATGGCTGTTCACCTGTTCAGGTCGGAAATGCGGCGAGTGTGTTAGGAACGTTTTTTTTTTTTTTAAAGAGTGTTTTACAGCCTTTCTTATTTCGTAGCCATGAAACAGGAACTACTGTAGACGCTTGTGGTCTGTGTTGTAACCTGCCCATCTCGTAGTATGCATCCCCTCTGATGGGCGAGAAGTGACACAATACTTCCCATTTAGGTGCTGGGTCAACACGAGTGCACCGGAAGGTATCCCTTACAAACAAATGTAACCAAATTATGAATACAATTTTTTGTCGTCACGGGGGATCAAACCCAGGACCTTCCGCATGGCAAGCGAGTTCTTAACCACTGAGCTAATCGCGCGCACGATGAAGAGGACAGCAAATATGCGGGAAGTGTTTCATCTATGAGTTTTAACAAATTTGTAATATAATAATAAATAAATTTTAAATTTCGTCACTAAAGGTTATTCCAAGGTAAATATAATAAAAATGAATAATATTTTATGCTACTAATTTGCACACCCTGTATAGTATATTGACAATAATTTACTCTGGAATCATCCATTCATAAAATTTAATGGCACCTAAAAAAAAAAAAAAAATACTCTTTCGTATAAATAGAAATTTCCCACGCACGTATTAACAGAAATGTTTTGGTCAGTTGGTCAGTAGATATTTTATTTACCAATTAAATTCCAGCATAATGTACAACCTATATGAGTAGCATGTGGGTTTAACTTGACGAACTGAATACATAATTCTAAGAATTTGCGAAGTGTTTAATTGCAGAGGATGTCAAGGTCGGAAATCGGGTTGTTTATTTAAGTTTTTTTTTTTCATTTCAGTTTTTTGTAATTCTTTGTATGATTTGCCTATGAGAGGTGTGTAAAACCCCAGAATGATGGCCTCACAAAATCCATTCGAAACTTCTATCCTTCTACTCGTATTTTTACAATAGTGGTGGAACATCATTGTTGAATAGACTATCCTTCTAATTTTACAAAAACAAAAAAAAGGCAGTAAAAGTTTTCTAAGTGGTGCAAGACCATGGGTTGGTGGATGGTAGAGATTGCCTCAGGCAATAATCCCGCTCTTTGTGATTTATGTAAATAAATTTCAATAAAGATTTGACTACTACTGCTAGCTTATGTCCTACATTAATACATAAATCTAGTCACCTTCACCTATCTACTTTCCCCTTTCTTTCTGACCATCGGGCTTTGCCTTGTGGAATGATTGAGGGGAAATTATCGGTTGGGTGGAAGAACTCACAGTGTGAGAATCCTGCCGTTAAAGCCATAAAAAAAAAAAAAAACCTATCGGTAGCATGCTCGGCTTGCACTCCAGGTGACCCGGGTTCGAATCCCTGCGGGTGAATGGTACACCCTCGACCCGAGACCCTCGACCCTAGACCCTGGTTCCTACAAGTTGATATCAACAATTTTCGGGACTCCGTTCGGGCCGCTTACAATTAAAAAAAAAGGGTTAGATTATTTTACGTGGTAACGGCTCTACCCTAGGGCTCTTCCCCCCCCCCCCCCCCCCCCCCCCCTCTTTTGGCTTTCTTTAAAGTGGCAGGGTTCTCACATGTGAGCTCCATTGTTATTGAACTTAGTTATAGTGCTACCCACTAAAAATTGTGACATAATAACACAAATAACTAGCTCTTTACCTTATTTTTACTAGGTTCGTATTATTCTTCTGATATCACCACGGTCCATGACCTAGGTATAATATTTTTTTCACACAATCACAAAAATTGTATACAGGAAGTTTTTGTTCCATGATTTTTTCCATGTTTTTTATGGTGTTTTCCAACAACCACTTATACTATATCTCTATAACTGGCTCTGTAATTTACCGAGGTCCATTTGGATTGATGAAAAACACTGAATCTAATAAGCAACGATAGTTTGTAATATGTATTTTGTTTTCCTTATTAAGGTCAATGCATTGTTAAGTTATAAATAGTATAGGAAATGTTTTTTTTGCCAAGTTATGGGAAGCAAGTTGCAAATCCGCAAGTATTGAAAGTTATTTTAGCCAGGAAAACAGAATTCACTTTGACTTTTTTTTTGTTTTTGTACAGACTATTTTTTGCCATCAGGATGTTTTTTCCTCTTTTAATGACACCACCAAATGGTCAGGTGGTGTCATTAAACTGTACATTGCAGCAAAAATACACATTAAAAATCCAAAGATAATATTGGCAGTGTTTGTTTTGCTGTTTTTCTCGCCTCACTCAGGCTGGGAGAGGCTCATACCGTTTTTTTAGGTATATTTTTTTATTTTATGATTTACAATTGAAAATATTTACAAAGTTCTTGCCCTTAGCTAAAGGTTATTTATAACTGGCTTCTAATACTGTGTTCTAGGTTCTATCTAAGTTCATGTGGTAGAATAATATAGGGGATAAAAAATCTTAACGACTCGCTAAACCGAACCTCGGGTTCTATGAGTCCGCTATACTTAATCGATCGAACCGACCTCATAGATCGATAAGGCGGAGGACTTGTAACCTGGAGATCGGTGGTTCAAGTCCCGGTTTCAGCGTAGATTTAGTACAGCGAGTTTGAGCAGTTGTGATCTCACAAAAGGGATTAACACAAATATGATGACTTTTACTATTAACCTATTTTATGAACCGAGGGCGTTATACCCTAGAGGCTGGTATACACTAGTATGATAACTTTTTACTTCCGAAACATTTTTAAAATTAGAAATCGAAAACTTGTGTTCGCTTTTGTAATAAATTAAATATTTTTTTGTTCCGATTTCATTTTTTTTTTTTCTTTTTTTTTTCTTAATCGATCGATGGAGCTACTAATGTCGGAAGTCGGTAATGAGTAGTTCACCTCAGATTTGAAATCCGAAGTCTCTCTTCGTGTTCCCCCCGCGGAGCAAAAATTTGGCAACCTCATCAGTTCAAACTCTGAACCATCAGCTCGACGGGAGACAACCCTCCCGGAGTGAAACTGGGTTGCGGTTGGGAATAATTGATCATACTGATATATTCCTTGAATTAAATCGATTATATTAATTTGGGATTTTGTTATTTAAGATTGAGTAATATAATTTTTGTTACCAAACTCAGTAGCTTGATCGAAGAGGCGGCGGACATGTAACCTGTGTACTGGTAGTCAAGTGGTTAATGCGCTAGCCTGGTAAACCAGGTATCTAGGAGATCCGTTGGTTCGAATCTCACCCAGTGCATGAATTTTTAATCATTAATTTGAGTTTGTGACCACCGAATAACAGGATTCTGACGGTTAGGTGGTAGAAAATGCTTTAAGCATTAAACTCGCCTTGTGGCTACCTTCCACTAAAGGGTTTTGTTATTATTATAATTATAACCTCGGTGGTTTTCATCAACGTTGGTTTTGGTATTGATATAAGTAGGGATATCGGCTACAAAAGCTCTTATCACCGCGACCTTTTAATGTAGCTTAAGATTCTCTTATGTTGGTTAGTTGTGGCACATTAAGTTTAATTGTTGCACCAACCAACCTCAACCATGAGGTTGAACGATTCCGACCCCAAGTAGCTTTGGAAAAAAAGGACTGATTTCAGTAACTTCTTTAGGAGTTAGAATCAGCCTTGAGAACTGTTTCAGTAATGTGAAAAAATTATCATTAAAAAAATATTAAATTTATCAATAATAATCCAAGTTCTAACTCAGGGTCCACTTGTGTGATTATAGGTAGGTAGATATTTTTGAAATAAACTCATCTTTTTTAAATATTTTTGAAATATTTTTTTAAATGTTAAAAAAGAGAGGTCATGCATTTAGTGTCAGAAAATATCAGTAGTTGTCACTGCAAACAGACAATCACATAAACTGTTTTATTTACAGCTTCTACAAGTTGGGAAGCAGTTCACATTTTTGCAAACAAAAATAATCAGATCTTGCTTGAAAAAAAAAAAACCACACCAGATTATTTGCGATATTTTTGCAATCGTGGCACTGATCGAAATTATTATACACCTGAATAATAATTAACGTAGTATACCCTCAGATGACCTATTTTATTTACAACTGAGAAAGCAGACAGATGACATTTTGTTACATTTAATATCCTAATATCTTATTTTTGCCTATAATTCCGCCACTGATCGCTGCTCACACTAAAGCAACTACTCATTTTTCCTCGATGGAAAAACATCCAAGTACAGAGCAGAAAAATTTCTGCCCCGCTGGCGATCGAACCCAGGTCACCGTGCGTGAAATGCCTAGCGCGCTAACTCACTCGGCCACGGTGACTTCTTTACTTCAAATTTCATAATTTCACTTATTGTATTGTTTTAACAGTACATATAATTTACAATTTTACTTATACATATTACTAAAATTAAAATGTCAATGCTAATAATACTTATCACTAACCTATTGATAAAAAAAGGTTCATGATAAAATAATAATAATAACTATTTGTTGCCCTTACAATGTAAACCCATTGGTTTATATTCACTGGTAATCAAGTGGTTAACGCGCTAGTCTGGTAATCCAGGTAGCTTTGGTTCGAATCCCACCCAGTGCATGAATTTTTCTTCACTAATTTGAGTGTGTGACCACATAATAATAAGACTCTGAGGGTTTGGTTGAAGAACATGCTTTGAGCATTAACCTCGCCTGGTGGTTACCTTCCACTAAAGAGTGTTATTATTATTCTATTACTTATTAGGGCACTATAATTATTGTTATTGTATAGCATTATACGTGAAAATCCTTGAGGAAGTCCTCGACAAAACTGACCAAAGTGTAAGACTGTGGGCGATTTGAGAATTAATTCCACAACATCTTTTATGCAGGGTGTTCTAAAAAACTCATCTCAGTGACTCGATAAGGCTCTGGACTCGTCTGCCAGAGGTCGATGGTTTGAGTCCCGAATTCGGCATACATTTAAAAAGTTTGAGTTTTACTGCCCGATTAAGACTACTGAAGTCCCATTTTTCCAGCAGTAAGCCCAAGACATGGAATCTTTGGATTCACAGAGTTAGCGTACTTGTGAGTGACATTGGAAAAAATAATGGTTTTTTGCACGCGCTTTATTGTTAATAATAATGATAATAACACTCTTTAGTGGGAGGTAACCAGCAGGCGAAATTAATGCTCAAAACATTTTCTACCACCTGACCCACAGAGTTTTACTATTATGTGATCACAAACTCAATCTAGAACTAGGAAAAATTCGTCCACTGGGTGGGATTCGAATCAACGGATCCCTACGGTACCTGAATTACCAGACTAGCGCTTTAATCACTTGTCTACCAGTGCACGTTTATAGCTACATTATGAAATGATAAGCACAAAAAAAGGATCAACACCGTTGTACCTGTATACTACACCTCAAATTTGAGTTTGTGACCACCTGATAATAAGACTCTGAGGGTTAGGTGGTGGAAAATGTTTTGAGCTAATATTAGAAATTTTGTTATGAAGTTTATATGGGTTCAGCATTGAATTGAGGCATCCTGTATATACAAGATATTTCCAGACAAAATAGTTCATTATTGCAACAAAAAAAATTCCAGACTTAATTAATTACTATATTTATTGTTGCTTATTTCTGGGGGGAAACCAAATTAAATCTCCCTGCGTATCGAATATTTCGCGAAGGTAGAATAACTAGTTCCTTGCTGGATGAAAAAGTTGGAGGTTGCAAAATTTTGGTCTTGACATTTAATAGCACGATAATTGGTTAATAAAGTGAAAACATAATATTTCCACATGAAAAAAATTAAATAGTTTGATATAAATATGTGTTAATATATTTATATATAATATAATTATATAAAAAAAATTTTCAACAACAATAATATTTGGGTAATTCAACAATAATATTTGGGTATTCCCGCATCATCTTCATAAGGAAGGGCCATCATCACTCTCTTTCTTGATCCTCTGAGCCTAAGCGATGTTGATGTTGCTCTAATAATCGAATAACATATTAACATTAAAAAATATTAAATAAGACATGTGTTAATATGTTATTAAACATGTTGAGCATAATATTGATACTGTAACATAATATTGTATCTATATCAAAAACACTGCCAATTATGGACACAATACTTCCTCGTGATTGTTTCACATTGTAAACACGTGCCAATTTTGAGATTTTATACAAAATTACTTGTATCTCCAAAACGACTGTTCTTCAAATTTTCTTCAAATTTATTTTATATAGTAAAATATCGTTTTTTCTATACTCTAGATTCCACAAAAAATTCTGTATCGGCAACACGTAGTCCTTATTTTTTGACTTTTTTGTCCAAAATTTCGGATTTTCTTAAATATCAGAGTCAAATTAAGTGCAATTTAAAAAATAAATATAAATAGTCTATGTAAAACAATAATATGCATATACGTACAAAATTTCATCAAAATCGGGTGTACCGTTCACGAGATATAAGCGTTTAAGTAAAAAGTTAGTGGTCAGGCGCATGGTCTCTTTCACCCAGAATCGCTAGTACGAATTCGATGAAATTAAAACCATCTACAGAACGTCTCCTAGATGTGGGCAAAATTTCATCAAAATCCGTCGAATAGTTTCCCAGATTTGCGCGTTACAAGGAATCGTTTTAACAGACCGACAGACGGACACAAAACCAAATTTACTCAGGAGGTTATGAAACGTCCAGAAATATGAAAAAAATTGAAATCGGAGCAAAATTTTTTTTTTTTTTTACAAAAACGAACACAATACTTCCTATTTCTAATATTAGAAATTTTTCGAAAGTAAAATTTGTTTTTATTTCAATATCAGTTTAAAATAAAGACGACTTTAGTATTATTATTATTGTTTTTTTTTTTTTTTTTAACCAATATATAAAGAAAAATCATCCAGCTGAGATTCGAACCCGGGTCAATTGCGTGCAGAGCCGCTGTAAATTGATAGCTAATCCAGCGAATACTCGTCACACGTGGTATCTTGAAAGTGAAGGAAACATTGTTGCAGACATCAATTATATTGATGATATTTCCAGGATGCGAGGAATTAGTTGCATGTGGGTATTAATTACAGAGAAACGTGGCTCCAGTGAATTCTTGGTTTCAAGGAAAAGATATTATCATGGTGGAAAAGCATTATTATCAGTAAATATGATAAGCATCGTTATGACCAATAGTCAGGAGTCTGTTTGCTACCTGCTGCCTACTATACGAGTATGTACATACCTAGTATTATTATACTAATAATAGTAACATGTATTTTTTTATTTTTAATTTGGGGATTAAAGTCGGTTTCAACGACATGGTTTTATCACGACGGGGGTATTACCCTCCATTCGCTGGAAATTTACAAACCTGATACCCACATTAACCTCACCCATCAGCCTGGGTTTGGCCAGAATGCCATCACCACGAAGTCTTCACCTCGCTGGACGTTGCCTAACTTCAGGGATACTACGAGACCCGGTGCTTTCAACGCGCCATCAACCCTGGCGAACATGATTTGTTACCTTAAATAGTACAATCTTTAAAATCTTTACGAATAGTATAAATTAAAACAATGTAACCACTCAACACCATTGAAGAGATGCATTAGTATTGTATAATGCCCTATACAGGGTGTATGAAAAAAAAGGAGCCAGTCAAAATATCTCGTCTATGGAAGCAATTTTCAAAAAACCCTGAAACACCTGTCTCATTATATGCAGGGGGCAACTTTTTCTGGGGGTTTAATTTTTCATACTTTTAACAGGGGCGGCCCCAGGGGGGTCAACTTTGGAATCTTAAATGGAACTACCCTATTTGTAATACATTTCTGAAAAGTAGTTGACATTAAAAGTATTTTAAGACTAGTTTGAGATTTTTAATCAAAACAGGGCCGGAGATATCGTATATTTCATTTGACAGGTTTCAGTTATTTTTTATAAGTAATTTATGGTATTTTTGTAAAAATTGTTAAACACATGTCTTTCTATCTGAAATAATTAAATATTCATGCCTTTTTTATATCATTCGCTTTACCAGGGAAGATTTCAAGTGGTCAACTTTTTTTTTTGTAATGTAAAAACCATACTTTTTCGAGTAAATTTTGTGAGAAATAAATGCAATGATCCATGTTGTTTAATTTAAAATAAAACAAGGTCCGTTTTACTTCAAATGAATGTGAAAAAATCTAAACTAATCACCGGCCCTGTTTTCAATTGTATCTTAAATTTAGATTAAACAACAACACTCAGTGTATTTATTATGTTTAGACTATACTAAAAAAAGAAAAGTTTTTACACAATGTAAAAAAAGATGACCCCTTGACACCTCCCCTGGTAAAGCGATTGATATAAAAAAGGCATGAAAATTTAATTATTTCAAATAGAAAGACATGTATTCAGCAATTTTTACAAAAATACCATAAAATACTTATAAAAAATAACTGAAAACTGTGAAATGAAATGTACGATATATCCGGCCCTGTTTTGATTAAAATTTTCAAACTAGTCTTAAAATACTTTTAATGTCAACTACTTTTCAGAAATGTATTACAAATAGGGTGGTTCTATTTAAGATTCCAAAGTTGACCCCCCTGGGGCCGCCCCTGTTAAGAGTATGAAAAATTAAACCCCCGGAAAAAGTTGCCCCCTCCATATAATGAGACAGGTGTTTCAGGGTTTTTTGAAAATTGCTTCCATAGACGAGATATTTTGACTGGCTCCTTTTTTTTCATACACCCTGTATAGTTTCCAACATGATACTGGAAAAACATCATTTGAAAAATATTACACTTTTACTTGCGAGAAAATTTCAATATTAGAAATCAGAAGTATTGTGTTTTTTAAAGTTATCAAATTTGTGTGAATCACTTTCCCGATATCACTACTACTCAATCTAGCTTTACTAAATCCACGCTGAAACCGGGACTTGAAGTTTATATTAATTCATATAAGCTTTGAAAAACAAATTCAGTGAGGTATACAACGTAATTTTCATATGGAGGACAAAACACGGTTTGAAAATTCTCTCCTCAATCAAAACATAATCTTCAACATCATCACAATCAAAATCTCACACGTAGCAAACCCCTCGGACTTAATGACAGAGCCAACACACAGCAACATGGTATTACCGCAGAAGAGCATGGCAGTAATCAGAGGTGGTTATTATAATAACCACTTTAACCACCTTCCGCCATAATTTCAGTCCTTCATCCAGACCCCTAGTCGATCATCTACCACCAGGCATGGCCGGTGAGAAAACAGTCTGTCCCGGTAGCTCAGTGCTAAAGGCGGCACTCTGTGAATCCAGAGATTCCAGAAGTCATGGGTTCGAGACCCAGCCGGAACATGACAAGTTATCCTCCCATTTGGAATTTTTACCACATACTAATGTGTCTTGAGCTTACTGCTGGAATAATGGGACTTTAATTGTCCTATTCGGGCAGTAGAAACAAGACGATATTATTATTATTATATAATTTGGGAATGCTGCCACATAAACCGGACTAAAATGGCATTTATAGAGTCGCTCTTTCAGCATCTCAAGAATTTGAGTTTGTTTACCATGCCATCAAGCATAATAATTATGCATTCATTAGTCTAGAAATATGTGATTATAATTTTCACTGTGTACGAGCTAGGACTCGAGAGAATCCTCTCTTTTTCTTGTATGTCAGCATTATTACCAGATAATTACCCGATTTTGGTCACATAATTCAGTTATGACGTCACACGGACTCTCAGGAACTCAAGCCACTGTGCAGGCACTAATGCGTTTAATCACACAGGTAAACGCAGTTTAATTGCGGCGGAAAATTCCCTTTAATCGTAGACCCAAGTGCATCAGGTAATCGAAAGTTAATGCATACACATGCACTTTGGCAGTGCTGTGTGGTTATCTTGACAATTGCAAGGAAACTGCATTCAAGGTCTTCGGTGGGAGGATTGGCAGAATCATTTTCATGATAATCAACGTCAATGTTTACTTATTAGCGACAGTTTTTTTAAGGTACTGTCTACACATGCTGGCATAGCAAGGTAACTATCGACATGCAATAAGTGACAAAGGATGTGTACACAATACATACATTATACACATTCATAATTACATTTATGAAGATTTTTTTAAGTTTTTTAATGTTATCATATTTGTGTTAATCGCTTTCGTGATATCACAACTACTCTAACTCGCTTTACTAAATCTACGCTGAAACCGGGACTTGAACCACCGACCTCCAGGTTACAAGTCCTCCGCCTTATCGATCAAGCTACTGAGGTCGGTACATTTATGAAGATCATACTACATATCCTATAAAATATATAAGACCTGTTTGACTCCTGGAGTAAAGGGACTTTTCAGTCTTACCTTGGCAGTATAAACCAGGTATATTCTATTCTATTTTACATGTTGAACTGTGTTGAAATTTGTTTTTATACAATAGAATAATTGTTTACTGTGTAGATTTAATAAGGGGGAGACGTACTACGGGATGGGCTAGGTAAAACATCTCTCGAAACACTTGAAACTTTAACCATCTCCGAAAAATATTCTTTTCCATGTATTAGGCAAAATAATATTTGGCTATCTCAGATTCAAGAAGCACTGTTACTTTGAATCCTGACCTTGCGGTGAGTGAAATTGTTTCTTGTGATAGTATTTTTCGATTGTTATCTAAACTAAACATAACTAAACTGAACAGGTCATTAACCCCACTAATGTTTCCTGATTAGGTAACCAGGATTTTGCACACGGGCGACAAGTAACTTCTTCAGTAAGTTGTAGTCTAAATAAGTTATCAGTTATAATATCTCTCAGCTCCGCAAGTTGCGTAGTTACCCAGAAGATGATCAGGAAATTCGTGGTTTCTGACTTTTGATGTGTAAAAAAATAAATGAAAAATTCAAGGTCGATTCTCCGGATTCGTAATGGAAAAATCAGAAAACAAATTCCTCATGGAAAAATATGCATTTTCCATATTTGTTTATGAATATCAGAAGAGTTCATATCATTGCTCCTGAATTAAAGTTTAAAGTTCATTCACCAAGTCTTCTCTATTTAGATAATCTACGCAGTAAGAAATCTTTCCATGAACAATGAGCAAAATAAATGAACAACAAGATTCTCACATAAAGTAGGTATAATAAAATTAGAATTTCTGTCTGGCTGGGGTCGGTAAACAGGGAGAATGCCAGTGTCTCGCTAGAGGACTACAAACAGACAACTGACTAGCCAACTCCTACAAGCCAGGCTAGCTTGCAGTTTCCTAAAGGATTCATGACTTATAAAGAAAAAGACCAAGTCTTCACGATGGTTGATTGCACATAGAAGTAATTGTGTGGTTCAGGACGAGCCAACTTTGAAATAAAGTTAGCTGGAGCCCTCCAGCTGTAGCCAAGCTGTCTACAACAACAACAATTAGAATTCCAATTTTTTCTTTAAGTAAACACATTATATTATTTATTCCATTATTTTTTGTCCAAGTATCCAACAAAGAAGTAAAAATAGGAAGAGTTTTTTTTCATCACTGAAGTGGTCAGTTCGGTGATCTTACGAGAACCGGTGCATTCAACGCGCCATCGACGCTAGCAAAACCTCCTTTACTTTTCCAAAAAAAAATTATTATTTTTTTAAAAAGCTTCAATAGGAGGACAACGTACAATGGTGTATAAAATTAAGAAGAAAAAACAAACAAATGAAAAAATAAATAAGTAAAAAAGAAAATAACAATTTTACACTCTCTTTATACCCTGGTAAGTCTTCCGTGGTACCACGAAACTCTAGTTGAGAAACACTGCACACAAGTACTCTGGAGCAGCGGTCGGCAACCTTTTGAACTTCCCGGACCCCTAGCTTATCTCTAAATTTTTTAAGGGCCCCCCACCTTACAAAAGCGTGGGGGGGGGTGTATGAAAGAAAAGTAGGTAGATATGTAAATGGTTATTAAGATTCTTAATGGATTTGGTTCTTCATTGAAACAAGAAAACGAAAATAAAAACAAAAATAAAACGAAAAGAAAATTAATCACTGACCTACCACCTACCTAACGCACAAATCAAGGAGAACTAAACTTAATAAACATTCACTATGAATTGGGATTATTGGGAGTCCCGACACTCGGGAGAAACAAGAGAAAATTCACGTTTGAACTTCTTCTTTTTTTAAATCATGAAATGGCTTCGCGGACCCCCAATTTAGCTCTCGCGGACCCCCGGGGGTCCGCGGACCCCAGGTTGCCGACCGCTGCTCTGGAGGACCTGTTTTCAGAAATTTCTTAGCACTTTCAACAGGTCCTGGGGAATCCTGCCTACGTCATCAAAGTTGACTATGACGTCAGAACTTCTCTGTCGGGCATACCATTAGTCCATTCTCCATTGGACCGGTCAGCAGTGCGTTTGATCATCTGGTAGGACTCTAGATAAGTTCCAGATGAGAGATCAGCAAGTGGAGATATCAGAGACTGTTGTTTATAATATTATCTCTGGACGAGGTACTTCCTCAAACCCTGAAAACATAAAAAGTAAAGAGTTATTTTGTAACGTCTGTCCAGTTGTCCAGCTAAAAATAATACCCCAAATACTCTTGGTGTTATAATAATAATGTGTTTCTTTGTGTCGTTATGTCACAATTTTAGTGGGTAGCGTAGAATTATAGGACTATTCGGTATTTTTAATATCTAAATATCTTATCCTATATTTCCGCCACTGGTCGCTGCTAACATTAAAGCAGCTACTCATTTTTCCTCACGAGGTATAAGTGTACCCCGAACATTCCGAAAATCCAAGTACAGAGCAGAAAAAAATCCTGCCCCGCTGGGATCTAACCCAGGTCACCATGCGCACAATGCCTAGCGCGTACAATGCCTAACTCACTCGGCCACGGTGACTATTGAGTATTGGCGTTATAATAATACCTCGCCAAGTCTGACAGGTCAAAAACTTCCTGAATTCGTGTATGTGCACCACTTTTACCATTGTATCCTCATTATCTTTTTTAAGGAGAGGTGGTAAAATCTATAGACGAAAACTAGAATTTAACCTTGTGAAATCACTGAGCTATAGTACATAGTACAACTTCTCACTTTTCTGTTTATATGGATACAGAGACGAAAGCATTGTGCGATCTATTTATCAATATATTTATATTTGCAATTACTTGGTTCACTTGTGTAGCAATGCAGTACTACAAGTCATTGAAATGATAATGTTATTACAACAGAGAGGAATGTCTTATCCTTGTTTACATGAAAATCATGCATTAGTGGTGGAGCGGATTAGGCGCTAGTCTAGTGATCCAGGTGGCGAGAGGGTCCTTGGTTCGAATCCTACCGAATATTATTTTTCTCCATAAACCTTTTTTTTAGTACGTACACTCCTGTGTTACTTAATGTATGCACAGGACCGATGACTGACATTTGCATACACACACAGACACACGCGCACACACACACCCACACACTCTCTCTCTCTGTCTCTCTCTCTCTCTCTTACACACACACACTTTTATTTTCATATTATGTATCTTATTTTTAAAGATTGGTATTAGGCGAGGCAATACAGCCATAACTTTATATACCTACGTGATGTTTGACCTCAGAAAAATGGTTAAAATCGTCTACAGACTCTGGCACGTAGGTCCCACTATACCTGCATTTTTTTGCCTCGAGTGAGAATCGAACCAACGGATGCCAGGCTACCTGGAATGGTAGGCTCACTCTCTAACCACTCTACCATCGTTGCATGTGTGGAAGAGTGCACGAGGAAACCTTGTATGAAGTGTTTGATATCTCATATCCGATGTGACCTCCATTAGAAATGACACGAGGGTCTAAGCTAATGCATATTTGAAGATGGATTAAGAATGGACAAGAGGCTCTCATGAGAGGTTAGGAAAAAAAGAATAAGTACCTAATATTACTTCCTATAAATTTCCAATATTAGAAATGAAAAAAACTGATTTCAATTTTTTTCATAATTCTGTACACATAATTATACGAGACGTATTGTAGATGGTCCCACTTTAAATTCATCACCTTTGCACAAGCGGATCTTGGTAATAGAGACCATGCGCCAGACCATTAACTTTTTAATTAAACGCTTATATCTCGCGAACCGCTCACCTGACACAGAATTTTGTGGGACCTAGAATGTAGTAAAAATAGAACTCTACCAAATAAAATAGATTTGAAGAGAATCGGTTAAACATCAGTTTTTGAGTTACAAGTGATTTAGTATAAAATCTCAAAATTGCCAAGTGTATACAATGTGAACCAATCACGAGGAAGTATTGTGTCTATAATTGGCAGTGTTTAGAAGAAAAAAAAACAACAAATAAAAGTACCCCTAAGTCTTCACAGTAAAAGTATCTATTTAATGAAGGATTCAGTACTTGAGTTTCATGATCAAAAACAATATTTTGAAGGTAAAATCTGACACTTTGCATAAGACACTCGACAATCTTGAATTTCTGAGTGTCTACTTGACCTAAGTAGCCATGATAATATTAAATATAACACTCTTAAGTGGAAGTTAACCACCAGGCCATGTTAATGCTCAAAGCATTTTCTAGCACCTAACCCTCAGAGTCGTATTTGTTTGTGGTCACAAACTCAAATTAATGAGGAAAAATTCGTGCACTAGTTGGGATTCGAACCAACGGATCCCAACGCTACCTGAATTACTAGCACCTTAACCACTTGACCACCAGTGTGCGGTATCCCCAACAGTGGAGCGAATGAAAACACTCCACCAGATGGCGGACATACTAACAACAAGTAGCCAGCGTCGATGGCACATTGAATTCTCCAGTTCTAGTTCAGTCATTGAAGTTAAGCAACGTCCAGCAAGGTTAGGACTTGGATGGTTGACCATTTAAATTTGAGTCCTCATGATGCTGTCTATGCTTGGCACCACTAAGGCTGGGTGAGGTTAATTTGAGTAGATGGTTTGTGAGTTTCCTGCCAATGGAGGGTAAAAACGCCGTCGTGATATGACTTTTAAAAAACGCGTGCAGTAGAAGTGAGGGTGCAGTTGAAAGCGACTTTAAAAATATAAAAACTAGGAACGAATGGAAATTCAGAGACCATTCTCATCACAGAATAAAATAATAAATTACAAGTTGAAAGTTATCATATTTATGTTAATCACTTTCGTGATATCACAACTACTCAAACTCGCTTTACTAAATCTACGCTGAAACTCGGACTTGAACCACCGGCGTCCAGGTTACAAGTCCGCCGCCTTATCTATCAAGCGACTGAGGTAATTTTTTTACGTAGGTATATGTATGTATGCACGTATGTCGTCAGTTAGTCTAATAAAAAAATGGAACCAACAGACCAAAACTTTGACAAGTGAGTAGAACTACTCGCAGCTTCCAGTGATCAAGATGAACATTAAGATACGGAGATGGCGAAATAGACAGAGAAAATAATTCCGTGTCCGTGAGATAGGGACAGATACCTAAATCACGGTGGTGAGAGGATAATATGGACGCCCTGATCCAATGTCTAGGCTCCTTTCATGTCCATTGATTCTATTTGGTTTTAACGTCCTAACTTGAGGTAGACAGGACGGGGGTTTTACCCTCCATTCTCTGGGAATCGTACCAGCTACCCACATTAACCTCACCCAGCCTGGGTAGGGCCGGAAATGACAGCCTCACGTGTTTGGAAGGAACTGAATTTTCTTCGAAAAGTCTGCTCCAACCGGGGATCGAACTCGGGATCTCTGGACTACGGGCAGTAGTCACATCACAACCATTACGCCACGGAGTAAGTAATGGTTTTTAGTAATTAGCTACTGTAACAATCAACTTGGCTTGCACTCCCGGTACCCCGTGTTCGAATCCAGGCGGGGTCGACGCTGAAAGCGGGACTTGAACCACCGATCTATAGGTTACAAGTCCGCCGCTTCATCGGCCAAGCTACTGAGGTCGGTGAAACATGATATTATATGTATGACTAGCGGGCTGTCGCCCGCTTTGCGGGCCGAGGCATGGCCGTGAAAGCAAAAAGTCCTTTTTTGCCAATGTCAGGTGTTGTAGTGGGAATTTTGAAAAATCCCGTTTTATTGCACATCTAGACTATAAGACAAAGCTACCTACCAAATTTCAGCTTCCTAGGACTTACGGTTTGGGCTGTAGAGCGATGATCAGCCAGTGGTCAGTCAGTGACTTTGACATTTATATATTAAGATATATAAATACTTTTCGAGCCAGGCATGGCCGCAAGGCCTGCGATTGAATTTCTAAAATTTCAAGTATGTGACTGTGAATGTTAAAAGAAGCTGAGTCCAAACTATTTAGAAGATGAAATACATTGCGAAGAACACGGACGCTTCTTTTGGAGTAAAAGAAGACTGTAATGGAGAAAAATTAAAAAAAGGCAAAACATTGCAGTTTCCGAAATAATTATATAATAATAATAAATACATAGAACGGATATGTACATAATTATGTATGTACTAAACCGCAGGATGTCTTCTTGCTCTAGTTAAGTCGGATCTGATGAGATATATCTCTCAAACTAATCAAAATTAGATGGTGGCAAATCCAGATCATAGCAGAAGAGAGGTGAGCAAGATCAACTGGTTGGGTGGAAGAGCTCAAGCACTTTGAGAATCCTGCGATTAAAAACCTAAAATAAAAACTAGGTTTGATTTGATTTGGTTCAGAGCGCGCGATTAGCTCAGTGGTTAAGCACTCGCTTGCCATGCGGAAGGTCCCGGGTTCGATCCCCCGTGCCGACAAAAATTTGTATTCTTAATTTGGTTACAATTATTGTTTGTAAGGGATACCTTCCGGTGCGCTCGCGTGTTGACCCAGCACCTAAATGGGAAGTATTGTGTCACTTCTCGCCCATCAGAGGGGAGGTATACTACGGGATGGGCAGGCTACAACACAGACCACAAGCGTCTACACTAGCTCCTGTTTCATGGCTACGAAATAAAAAAGGCTGTGAAACACTCATCTTAAAAAAAAAAAAATCTAGTACCAATCTTCTGAATGATAAGCGAGGATCTTATCTGTGCAATCTGTATCGAAACTGTGCAATCTGTATCGAAAATCTTACCCTAGTTATACAATTTTATACATCTGTTCCATGATCCCAAAGGAAATGTATATAAAAAATTGATATTTGTTCAACAGCGGCTTCCGTGCCGTAACGGTTGTGAATACTACCTGTAGTACGTAGACTTATCAAAGTTGGCTGGTATTTCTTGCCTTAAAGGCTGATTTTTCTGGCCCTACCCAGGCTGGGTGAGGTTTAATGTCAATGAGTATTTTCACATTTGTTGGTGTATTCAGATAAAATGCGATCAACTACCTAAAAAATATATCTGTCTGTATCCAGAAATATTCTAAAACACGGAGCTGATTTTTTTCTATCAACCTCAGTATATCGTATACATATACACATACATCATATATTTCATTAAGTATATATACACATATGTACATCCATCACCATTAAGACACAGTCTTAGTTCGTGTCTTGATAAAAGCAAAGCAAACATAGTCAACACACCCCATACCTCTAGTCTGAAACTTCACTATTCACTACCGAATGACTAAACTACCTTGAAATGGAGATATTTTTTTACACATGATTTTTTTGTACCGAAAATCTATCCAGCAAGTCTGTGTCTGTCTCCTTGGGGAAAAAATCACCAGAAAAATAAAGTCCGTCCCATAGCTCTAGGTTAAAAGAAGCAAAAAATTCTTCCAATGTCGGATGCTATATGTATCGGATTTGTGAAATTCTGATCGATAAATGGAGTCTCTTGGCTGGAGAAGTGACTGTATACACTTAACGCTGTCTCTTTTTCCTATAGGGCGTCCTACACACCTAGCTGAGGTGTTTAATAACAATCACTACTGGGCCCATCATAATAATAAAATTATGGTAAAGACCGTGCACTGGTCGCCAAGTGGTTAAAGCACTAGTCTGGTAATCCAGGTGGCGTAGAGATCCGTTGGTTCGAATTCCACCCAATAAAATAAAATACTATACTCACAAGTCAAAGCACTCAGAGCTTCAAAAAAATACTATACTCATAAGGCAAATCACTCAGAACTTCAATAAAATACTATACTCATAAGTCAAAGCACTCAGAACTTCAATAAAATACTATACTCATAAGTCAAAGCACTCAGAACTTCAATAAAATACTATACTCATGAGTCAAAGCACTCAGAACTTCAATAAAATACTATACTCATAAGTCAAAGCACTCAGAACTTCAATAAAATACTATACTCATAAGTCAAAGCACTCAGAACTTCAAAAATATACTATACTCATAAGTCAAAGCACTCAGAACTTCAATAAAATACTATACTCATCACAAAAGTTATAGTTAAAGCTACACAGATCGAGCTGGATTGTAGGTGATGTGGATTCCACAATCAAGTAAAAGTTGGTCCGTCGCATGAGATTGATACGGGCGGCCTTGTGTCGAAAGATATCCATTAGCCCGCTAGCCGCGCAGTTAATTACCTACACATGCAATTGAAACCTATTGGTCAAAGCTAGCAGGTTGGGTGAGGTTAATGTGGGTAGCTCGTACGATTCCCAGCGAATGGAGGGTAAAACGGTCGTCCTAATCCAGGACGTTAAATGAAAGAGAATAGTTGGCGTTAAGAAGGGCATCCAGCCGTAAAAAAATGTACCAAAACCAATCAAACTTAACCATGAGGTTAAACAACGTCGACCCTTCTTAAGCGGGATAAGACAAAACAAAAGGAGAAGAAAAAAAAAAAAAAAATAGCAGGATGGTTCGACCACAAGCGTCGACAGTAGCTCCTGTTTCATGGCTAGAAAAAGAAGAAAAAAAGCTGTGAAACACTCATCTTTTCACACAAAAAATCGGAGCAAAAAAAAAAAAAAAAAAGAATGAACACAATACTTCCGATGTCTAATATGGATAGAGCTGAAGCTCAAAGAAGTCAACTGTCTCCTCAGGACCAAGTCTGAAGAACGTTTTGTAGGGTCATCAGAAGAACAGCCTTAAGATGGATTTTAAAACAGTCGAACTTGGATATAAGAGAAACATTTCTGGGTCAGAAATACTCCTTTATAAGGGAAATTACCCATTCTATAAGATAAACCTGTGATAAATTACGAAAAGCTAAATGCAAAGTATTTCCGTTTCATAAAGCTTTACAACTCACTTTACGATTTCCCTTTAAACTGCCATTCAAACGTCCATTTTTTGGTTAACAAAAGATTGACTTGGATACTTGAGAAGAAAGGCGTAATTAGTCATTTCCAAAGTGGTGGTCGCTTTAAAAGGTCTACTTTGGATAATTTAGCCTTTCTTGAAGAAGAGGTGGCTCGTGGCCTACTCAAAAAGGAGTGCACCATTGCAGTGCTTTTAGACGGCCAAAAATCTTTTGACATGACTTGGCGCCACAAAATTCTTAAGTCTCTGGTTGGTTTTGGTATCAATGGTATCTTACTTCAGTACCTAAGTAACTTCTTAAATAATAGATTCATCAGAGTTAAACTAAATAATTCCTTATCTGATAAATATCCTTTGGAAAATGGCATAGTCCAAGGTTCATCGTTGAGCCCTATGCTTTTCATTGTTTTTATCAATGACATTCTGAACTTGGTAAAAGCCCCTTTAAAGCGACTCCTATTCATTGATGATTTCATGATTATTGCGCGTGGCAAAAATACTTATTTAATGAGATCTCGCATTCAAAGTACTTTGAATGACATTCTTACCTGGTCTAATCAGAATGGTTTAATTTTTTCCGCTGATCCTTCCAAGTCAGTATGTGTTACCTTTTCTAGAGCACGTAATGTGAATTTTCCTCCTTTGTTTTATAATAATGTCCAGTTGAACTTTGTTGACCAGGTTAAGTTTCTTGGCTTGACGTGGGATTGCAAGTTGAAATGGACAAAACACATTCTCTCTCTAAAAAATCGTACCACCACTGCTCTAAATGTTCTGAAAATGGTATCGAATAAAAGATATGGTATTCACCGTGACACTCTCCTTAAATTGTACAAATCATATGTTTTACCTTTGTTTGATTATGGTTGCTTTATTTACGCCTCTGCTAAACCAAGTTTACTAAATAAATTAAATCCTGTGCATAATGCGGGAATCAGGATTGCTACTGGTGCTCTCAGGACCAGCCCTGTTCCCAGTCTATATGTCGAATCTGGTATTTTACCATTACACTTACGTAGGACTAAGTTAATGTTGAAATATGTTGCGAAAATCGGTAGTTGCCCTCTCAATCCTGTAAATAAGATTCTCTTCAAATCAAATCATAATGATGATAATTATCCTTGTAATTCGCCACTACCATTGTCTGCTCGTGTGGATCAATACAATGAATTCACGCGGTTGACAAAGCTAAGCGAGTTTGCTCCATTTGTCAAGCCTAAGCCGCCTTGGTCTCTAGAAATCCCTAATATAGATCTTTCTCTTCACGCCAGTAAAAAAAGTAATATAGCTCCGTCTGTGCACCGTCAAAACTTTGCAGAAATTATTAATTCCAAGTATAATAATCATGTAGTATGTTATACTGATGGTTCAAAATCAGTAAACTTAACAAGCTGTGCTTACAGTATTGAAAACATCATATACTCCTACAAACTGAATGATGTGAACTGTGTCTTATCATCTGAACTAATTGCATTGCTTCTTTGTATTATCCACATTAAATATCTCCCATCCACTAACTTTCTAATTGTATCTGACTCTCTAAGCGCTTTGAACTCTTTAGCTAATTCTAAAGCAACCAATCCTCTTGCTACAAAGGTTTTTTCAGCAATTTTGGACCTCAAAACCTGTTCAAAACAACTATCTTTGTTGTGGTGCCCTTCCCACTGTGGCATAAGTGGGAACGAAGCAGTTGACCGAGCTACCCAATTTCCTAATGACTCCCATGATGCTTTGAAAATTTGCTGTTCCGAAGATTTTTCTCCTTTCATTAATAAGATCATAAAAATACTTTGGCAAGAATCATGGAACTCTGAACCCAATGCTAATAAATTAAAATCAATCAAACCTTTGGTTGTCTATTGGTCTTCGTCCAATAGAAACACTAGATTTGAAGAAGTCGTACTTACTAGACTCCGCATTGGCCACACTCGCATTACCCATAAGTTCTTATTCCTCAAGACAACTCCACCCGTCTGCCAATGCGGAGAGATGCTGTCAGTGAAACACATTCTCTCATGTAGAATCCATATCCAAATACGTAAATCCCTTGCCGTCGAACCTAGCCTTATCGACGACTGCTCATCTATTGACTCCCTCATGGAGTATCTAAAACAAATTAAACTAATCAACCTGATTTAGTTCATTGAGGAATCGGCGCGAACGACCCACTACACCAGTGGTGTTAAAGCGCCTAAGAGAAAAAAAAAAAAAAAAAAAAAAAAAACGTCCATTTTTAAAATGTAAACAAATGAAATTTTAATTAATTTTCTTGTGTCTTTCGGTTTTCTATTAATTCAAATAAACAATAAGCTCTAGTAAAAATGGAAGAACATGTGTGGCAGTTCACTTGACAAATGATTTTCAAAATCAATTCGTAAAGTTTCTTTACGGAACAGAATTTTAATCTTGAAGTGTGACCTCGTCAAGTATGAAGTGTAAAAAGCTTTATGTAATAGGCCCCAGGAAAGACAAATTTTCCGCTCCCTTGAGTTTTCTTATAAACAAACTTGACTGTACTAGTAACCTGAAGTACACAGGTGAACACATTGGTTCTCAGGAGGATATGTAACCATTAGCTGTATGATATCTTAACAAGTTGGAAAAACCTTAAGATCTCTTCATTTTACCAGAACTGTTGATGAAACCATTAGTTCAATTCCGGAAACTTCATGATGTTCTGTAGATCCGTCACATTAGTTTGTTTCCAGTACAGAAAACAATTCCAGGTAATTCTAATAGTTTCCTAACGACCATCAAGGTTCTTGTATTGTTATCATTAACTCAGGAACATTGACCATCAAATTCATCACCATCAAATACGTAGTATAATATCATCATAGGGTGGCGTCATCGTGACCGATGGTAGCCAGACAGTGGAGGAGTGACTCAGCACTTCTACCACTGTCTTTACAAGGAGGCTAATAATTGACAAGGACCTCCAGAACCAAGCCAATGTTGGTGTACTCCCTGTTTATAGTCCCCCAACCAGACTGCTGGTCTACTCCCTGTTTATAGTCCCCCAGCCAGAATTGCAATCGTTTTCAGAACTCTATATCATACTTTGGGAGGAATATCTTGTAAGATAACTCTACATTTTTTGGTGCTAAGTTGCCTAAATATTACGTCATCAACATTTCCATCATCATAAAATACGTAGAAAACACTGATAATTTATTACATAGTCAACTTTACTTGCAATCTTCTTTACTAGAAGCTCTTCAAAACTTAGGAGAAGTACTTTTGCATAAATGTTTTTTTATAAAGAAAATAAATAAATAAACTATTATTAAAAAAAAAAAAAAAAAAAAAAATCGTCATCAGAAATTGAGAACTCCATCTTATACTTCGTGCAAGGAATATCTTCTTAGATAACTCTACCTTTTTCGGTGCTATAAGCTGACTAAAACCAGCCAAGTTAAGCAGGCACGGGTTAAGCTGACTATTGACCTAGGCACTTGTTCGGACGAGGAGAACTGGTTCACTGGTTGACATGCTTTAAACCACAACTCTGACCGTTTCATTCATTTCAGTCCCTTGCTTGGCCTACATTAAACTCTATAATAAAAATAAAAGTAATAATAATAAATAAATGAGAAAATATGAATCATTAGCGGGCTGTCGCCCGCTTTGCGGGCCGAGGCATGGCCGTGAAAGCAAAAAATCCCTTTTTCGCCAATGGCAGGTGTTGTACTGGGAATTTAGAAAAATCCCGTCTTATTGCACATCTAGACTATAAGACAAAGCTACCTACCAAATTTCAGCTTCCTAGGACCTACCAGTTCGGAGAAACAGTGATGAATCAGTGAGTGAGTCAGTCAGTCAGTGAGTGAAACTCTCTTTTATAAGTATAGATAATCTCAGTAGTCACCGTTACCAAGTGAGTTAGCGCGCTAGGCATTGCACGTATGGTGACCTGGGTTAGATCCCCAGCGGGGTAGGAATTTTTCTGCTCTGTACTTGGATGTTCGGGGTCCACTGATACCTCGTGAGGAAAAATGAGTAGTTACTTGTATGAGTATTATGAGTAACGACCAGTGGCGGCATTACCAGAATAAAAAGAAATTAATGTAATAGAATAATTCTACAAGTAAAGGAGGCTCTTAGTAATGATGAGCTACCCACAAAAATTGTGAAGAGGCCTTGTGCTTCACCACAGATAAATCATACATACATACATACGTAATTTTCGTATCTTGTGATCTCCTGTGGTAACCGCCACAAGAAACAGCAATGCTGGGAAAAGCTATACAAGTAGTATAGGTACATATTGCAATTCCGGTCATTGTCAACAAGCACATTATATGTATCACTGTACTGGGCCATTCCTCAACCACCGTTGGGTCACGGTATGAGGGCGGCTGAGGTTGAGGGCCGAAATTAATATTAAGGGCCGAATTATAAAATAGGATTACATTAAGTTTAATCGTGGTGGACACTAAAGGGTTTTTGAAGGAGCCCTTTAGAAAAAGCTTTACGGCCGTAGGTTGAATCCTAGAAGACAACTTTATTTTGTAATGTATAACAGATTAAAAATGTAATGTTTAGTTATGTTGGTTTTCAAACCTCATTAAAAATAAGAAGAAGAAGAAGAATAATAAATAAAAAAATAATAAAAATCTTTATTTGTTTTCATATACATTTGCATTCCCATTACATCTCCATGAAGTACTGTTGTAGAAGAAAAAAAGAAAAGAATTAAAAACAGCTATCCTATTTATGTTACCTAATCACTTTCGTGATATTACAACTGCTCAAACTCACGCTGCAATTTTTTTTTAGCAATTTTGGAACTCGAACCACCGACCTCCGTGTTACAAGTCCGCCGCCCTATCGATCAAGCTACTGAGGTCGGTAGTCTAATGTTAACCTCATTAAAAGTGAGGCAACATGAGCCGCCAGAACCATAAATCACCAATAAGTGGCATACCTACTCTATCAGCAGATCAGTGAGGTACTGTCTGACTGCCACAACTAGGCGTATCTATCATCTTGCCGCTTGCGACTGTCTTTGCCTGCCATCAGAAGTATGATTGCTTCCGAATCTAAGTAAAGATATAGATACTTTTTTTACCGTCAGACCAGGGCTAAATACTAATAATTATGCTCTTTTGTGGAGAGTAACCAACAGGCGAGCGAGGTTAATGTTCAAAGCATTTTCTACCGCCTAACCCTCAGAGTCTTATGTAGTCACAAACTCAAATCAATGAGAAAAAATTCATGCACTGGCTGGAATTTGAACCAACGGATCCCTACGCTAGCTGGATTATAAGACTAGTGTCTTAACCACTTGACTACCAATGCACGGTTATACTAAGATCGTCCCTCTTGGGACAAGTGAAACATCGATATTATGCCACCTTTATTCATGCTGGGGTACCTAGGTACTACCTCTTTGTCAAGCAGAATATAATAACACCAACCCTGGGTGGTGTTAGGAAAGGCAACCAGCCGTAAACTAGACGAGTACCAGAACCAACCAGCCTCAACCGTGAGGGAGAGTTTGAACAATGCCAACCTCAAATAGGTTTGGGAAACGGAAAAGTGAAAGAATAAAAGGGAGAATAAGGCTAAATACTCTAAACAAATTTAGAGTATTTAATCGTGCTAATGCTCTTTTTCTGTTATTATTATCTATTCAAAATTTACTGTCAAATATAGACCTATAGGTTATAGGTATCTAAATGGGTAAAATGTCTTGCATTGGGTGGGATTTGAACCAAATGATACCCAAGATACCTGGATTACCAGGACTAGTGCCTTTGCCTTAACCACATTCAGTAGTTTGTATTTGTTTGTATTTGAGTGTCATTCACTAAGTGTTATTTATATTAATACTGCCTGATTAGGACTACTAAGTACCATTATTCTAGCAGTAAGCCCAAGACATATAAAATCCCAAATGGGAGGATAACTTGTCTTGTCCCGGCTGGGTTTTGAACACACGAGCTCAAGAAACTTTGGATTCACAGAGTGCCGCCTTCACCACTGAGCTACCGGGACAGACTTTTCTTTAACTTAACATAAATATGACAACTAACATTTCTTACAAGGTTGCGAGGAAGTTATTTGACACTCCGAGACAAGCCAGAGTTTTAATGTCATTGCCTATTGTCTTGTCATACTCCAGTGTATTATCATTTCTAGCAAAAATAAACAAATATTATAAGTCTAGATTATTGTCTAGATGCTATCTTATGCTTCCATGTTGGTGTCAACGGCCGCTAATCTAGTCATCTGACAGATGACTAGATCCAGCTTAGTCCTGGGTGGATCAGGATACTAGGGACCTTCTTATAGGTATGTGCATTTGTACATGTACAGGGGTTCTTTTTTTTTGTGGTTAAAATTATAGAGGAAAAATCTTCAAAAGACACTTTTATAAGTAGTGTGGGATTTACACCCACTAAAAAACCCATCTCCCCGTTTTAGATACAACATACCCGGATCTGTTTGGTGAACATTACTTCAGGTACTATGGGTGGGATCATTTTTGTGTTGATCACAACTGTGACTCAAATCTGAACTTGGTAATATTTTCGATTGTTATACGGGACTCAAACCACCGACCTCCAGAATACGAGTCCGCCGTCTTATCGCTGGTTTACAGATATATTTTTTTAAACTTTTTACTTAAAGTCCTTTGAATAAAAGCAATTACATAGTGGAAAATCCTATCTATTTTTCATAAATAATTAATGGTTAAGACGCCAGTCTGGTAATCCCACCCAATGCACGAATTTTTCATCATTAATTTAAGTTTGTGACCACAATAGGTAATAATACTCTGAGGATTAGGTGGTAGAAAATGCTTTAAGCATTAACCTCTCCTGGTGGTTATTTTCCACTAAAGAGTATTATTATTATTATTATTATTACTCAAAACCCTTTGAATAAAGGCAATTACAAATTGGTAGGTATATCCTACCTATTTTTGATAACTAATTGTCAAGTTTTCCTCGAAGGAGATATTCCAGAAAATTTCTACGTCTCATGACGTAATTTTCTCGAAGGCCACGCGAGTCTGCAGGTTTCAATTAAATACTCACTCGTGGAAAATAGGTATTATTGTAATTATTGGTGATGATTATTTACTCCGACACGTCTCTTAGGCTAATTATTTTCATCTACGTCTATATCTCCCAGGCACGGCCGGTGCTAAGGAACTGCAGCACCTCTAGACGAAAAAGAAAAAGAGATTCGCAAATCCTGCCTCGTTCACAATAAAAATCATCACACATTTCTAGAATAATTAATACATTTTTATAATATTTGGCATGGTAAACAAACTTAAACTCTTTAGCCACTGAAGAAGCACCTCTAGACGAAAAAGAAAAAGAGATTCTCAAAACCTAGCTCGTTCACAATAAAAATCATCACACATTTCTAGAATAATTAATCCCCCAAAAAACACTACGGTAAAAATAGTCGTCAAGTGTTGGAATGATTAAAAAGAACTGATATCAAAAACGTCAATTTTCTATGTGTTGAAGGAATTATTTTTCACGTAATAAGTCTCTTGATAATTCAACCAAAATAATAGCCTCACAACAACAATTCACCTTTGAGCAAACTTCGATTTGGTAATTTGAGAATTTAACCAAAAAATAGCCACACAACAAAACAATGCTCTTGTAAGAACAATGTTGCATAATTACAGAACCATTGTTCTTACAAGAGCATTGTTTTGTTGTGTGGCTATTTTTTGGTTAAATTCTCAAATTACCAAATCGAAGTTTGCTCAAAGGTGAATTGTTGTTGTGAGGCTATTATTTTGGTTGAATTATCAAGAGACTTATTACGTGAAAAATAATTCCTTCAACACATAGAAAATTGACGTTTTTGATATCAGTTCTTTTTAATCATTCCAACACTTGACGACTATTTTTACACGTAGTGTTTTTTGGGGGATATCACTACTTTTTGATTTAGATGAAATCCTCTGATAGATGAAATAGAAAGTAATCAACAGATAAAATAAAAAAGACTTTTATTTTAAGGTTTTTGTGATACGCAGTAATATTATAACACTATCATATAAAATGTTGGGTAATTTATATTGAACTAGTGCCGTTCTTGAGATACAGGGTCGGACGTCCTGCCTAATATCCATATATTTTGACGTATAACTCGTTAACCGTAAATTCCAGAAAAATGAAGTCTGTTGATAATAACTCCTTGTGGTAAAACCTTTCGAACAAGTTAAAACTTGATTTGTTTTTTTGATAATTTTTTTTTTTTTTCGTCCGGCTGCCTGACGAAACCGACCAGAAACTAACATCAAGAGTGTATGTCGAGTTATAAATTGTTCGACAGGTCTTGCCATAAGGAGTTCTTATCGACAAATTTCATTTTTCTATAATTTACGCTTAACAAGTTATACGTCAAAATATATGGATACGCAGGACGTCCGACCCTGTATCTCAAGAACGGCAAGTCGTAACTCACTGAAATTTGTTGTAATGAAATTCTCTCAATGACACCTTTAGACAATATTCCACAAGACACACCATTCTATTTAAGATTTTGAAGTTGGTCCATTTCCAGCCTTACTGAAGCTGTGTAGATATACAGGTTTTAGCGTTTTTTGATATTTTGAGTCGTTTTCGAGAAACCCAGGCTTGGGCGAGACTTTATGGATGCCCTGTATTTGTAGGTAGTTATTTGTAAATTTTGAATGAGATCTACGTAATTTACGATTCAAAATACAAAAGTATTGATCCAAATAAATGCTTTATTTAGACTGTCAGTGGCCAGCCTCCGTGGCGTAATGGTTGTAACTACTGCCCGTAGTCCAGACATTTCGAGTTCCATTACCGGTTGTTGCAGACTTTTCTAATATTTTTTTCCCCTCTAAACACGTGAGTCTGGAATCACAGCCCTCCAGGCTGGGTGAGGTAAATGTGGGTAGCTGGAACGATTCCCAGCGAATGGAGGGTAAAACCCTCCCCTGACTAGTTCAAATCAGGACGTTAAAACCAAAATACAATCAACTGGTCACAATCGTTTTAAAATGAGGTTGGTGTGATAAATGGTGCTTCTTTTGTGGGACTTAAACCAGTTTATAATAATGAAGAAAAAAACATACCTATTTAATCTTAAAATCCATTAACAATAATTCATTAATAATCAACTAGTGTTTTAACCTTGTATTGAAAAATTAGTAATGAACTCGTTAAAAAACGGACAATTCTGTTTCGTGGTTTTGTTTACAATACAATTTTAATTATATTATGTACCTACGTACATGACCAATTCGATCTTGGTAAAATAAAGAGAGAAATGAAAGTGCCGAGTATTATTATGTGTTCAGAAATGTTGACCCATATATTTGCCTAACTTCGAGTTGCTATACATGGTGTCATTTCAGCATAATCGGTAGATATAAACAGAAGAAGTGAGAAATTGTACTAGATATACATTTAATAATTATGAATTAATAGGCAAGCATATATCCATGGAATATACCCTGAAAATTTCAGCTCGATCGGACAAAAATGCAACTTATATCACGTTTCATACATAGGTAGATGGATAGTTAGATTGTGACAAATAAATGTTGATCGAGTTAAACCATACTCACTTCGTTCGAAATTAAACGGTCATAGGAGGTTGACTCAAACTAGCAAGTACTGTTTTTTTTTCTCACGAGAATACCGGACATCCAAAGTACAGAGTAAAAAAAAAATCTACCTAGCCGGGATTCGAACCCAGGTCACCTTGCAAACTTTGTAATTTACCTACACCAGTCGACGACCACCACAGTGACTGCTCAATACATAATATTTTATTATGTATTTATCATTTGATCTGCAAATCAATATTTTTGCTTCTTACTGGCCAATATTTTATACAATGCTCATAATAATAATAATATACAGGGTGATTCAGAAAAGTACCGTCAAACGTTAACCACATATTCTATGGGCTAGTTAAGGAGGGGTCAACTCTATAAAAGAAAGTGCGCAAATGCCTCCTAACGGAGGTACACGCCCCTTAAGGTGTTTTTAAACAATCGAAATTTTCATTTTACGGCTTACTTATTTGGGATATCGCAATGTGGTAAAAAAATCACTCTCAATACTAGATAGCACCTTTCTTTTGGCACAAAATTTAACACCATTCCAATGTCAGGGTCGGTCTCAGGAGGGTCAGATGGTAGAAAAAAGGTTCTAACTTTTTAGTCGTTGCTTGTAATTGAATTTAGTTTTCACCCAATTAAAACGTCTGTCTTTGTCTACAAAAATGTTCTGAATAATTTTTTTCTCAAACCAACACAAACGCTTGAAAATTGAAATTGAAGATTTTAAAACCGCATTAAGTTTTGAAACCTATGCAACTAGCATACAATTTTAGAACAAGAATTTTCAGCCAATTCATTATTTAGCAAAGAAATACACCTGGAATATTTGAACGTGTTCCTCAATCTTTTCGAAGGCGTATGGAGGTCTGCATTGAAGCCAGAGGAGCCCATGTGGAACATTTGCTGTAAATCTTATTTCGGCTTGAGCCCTTCAATTTCGATTTTCAAGCGTTTGTGTTGGTTTAAGAAAAAAATTATTCAGAACATTTTTGTAGACAATGACAGACGTTTTAATAGGGTAAAAACCAAATTCAATTATAAGCAACGACTAAAAAGTTAGAACCTTTTTACTACCATCTGACCCTCCTGAGACCGCCCCTGACATTGGAATGGTGTTAAATTTTGTGCCAAAAGAAAGGTGCTATCTAGTATTGAGAGTGATTTTTTTACCACATTGCGATATTTCAAATAGGTAAGCCGTAAAATGAAAATTTCGATTGTTTAAAAACACCTTAAGGGGCGTGTACCTCCGTTAGGAGGCATTTGCGCACTTTCTTTTATAGAGTTGACCCCTCCTTAACTAGCCCATAGAATATGTGGTTAACGTTTGACGGTACTTTTCTGAATCACCCTGTAGATCTAGTTTACCTCTTGATGTAGAAACCTTTTAATGAATTTATAAAACGTTATTATTGCCAACCTAACAAAGCGGTCTGTTGGCAGCTTGGATGAAGCAAAGACGATTAGGTCACACCCATATTTTAAGTTCTATGTGCGGCGAAGATTTTTTGTTACTCTCATTAATCTTAATTCAGTTTTTTCTTTTTGTGTCTCACACTGTCGTTGATTTTTTTAAAATTTTATTTACATCATATTATAATTTTCCGTAATTAGACCTTTAGAAAGAACCTTCAGTCATGCACGTGGGATAACTAGGCGTGGCTCCAGGGTTCATTATAGATATTCCTTTAGAGGACTTTAAATACTTTTCTACTTGTTTCAACCATCTGAAATTAAGCGATCTCATTCCCTTTGACTAGACCTTTCTAAAAACACCAGAAATACATCTCTAGGATAACAATAGACGGCTCTGGGCTCCATAATAAGTATTCCTTTCAAAGGCTATAACTCAAGTTCGGTCCAGTGTAATACTTTAATTATATTTTTATATTTTTTCCTATGGTAAGACCTTTCAAAAAATACCACAATCACAGTTCCAAGATAACCAGGGGCGGCTCTGTGCAACTTTCTGGTTTTATTTTAGAAGGCTATATCTCTTATCCTATAAAAAATAAATACTTGAAACTATAAAAGGTATGCAGAGATAAAAATTCCCTATTCAAAAACGTAGCTCACGTCTTTCCACGATAAGCACACGTTGCTGTACCCTTGACAGAAAATTGGTCTGAAAAAAAAAAAAAAAAAACCCGTATGAAAAATTTCATGAAATTCAAGATTTTCGGCGTGGCTAGAAAACGACTTTAACTGTACGTAGGAACCTCGCGCTTTCGTGAAACACAATCTATTTTCGCGTCTCATTACGAATTTGAAATAAAAATTGATAAAAGTTTGCGGGAAGTGTGCGAAAACAATAAAACAAAATACATATAAACTCTGTTTCGTGTTAATATAGGCCGGTAGGCTGGCGCTGCTTGACGAGCGCTCGCCTCCCGGCGAGCTTGATGCATTATTATTATATTTGGCATGGTAAACAAACTTAAACTCTATAGATAGGTACTGAAGAAACGACTCTATAAATCCCATTTTAATTATAATTACAATAATAATTACACTCTTTAGTGGAAGGTAACCACCAGGCGAGGTTAGTGCTCAAAGCATTTTCTACCACCTAACCCTCAGAATCTTATTATGCGGTCACAAACTCAAACTAATGAGGAAAAATTCATGCACGGGATGGGATTCGAACCTACGGATCCCTACGCTACCTGGGTTAACAGACTAGCGCGTTAACCACTTGACTACCAGTGTCTAGTTCATGTGGTAGCACTCCCAAATCATTTTCCTAATGCCTGCGCCTGATTTCCACCATCTTGGTAAGTGGTTGTGGCTTTTTAGTGGTGTTCTAGGTAACTATACGTGGTTATTTGTTATTTTTCCAATGGATTGAATTGATTTACCATCTATGCTGGCTAGGAGTTATTACATGATAGTGTGTTTAGTGTGTTATGTTGTTGTAACCAACATAACTGTTGGGAAGTCGGAATTATTTTATCATTTTTATCACATAGGTAGGCACGGAAATATTTCCTATCGTAGGTAATTTATTTTTTATTTTCAATGTCTTATTTTTGTTTGAAAATTATCTCTGTCATTGAAATTTTAATTGTATCACAATAGTTATAATATAAGTATCATATTGTCAATCCTCCTCACTTTGTAACTATTATACAATAGATACATTTTTTTTTGTCTATCTATCTAACTGTGGGGAAGTGCCATAGTTTCCAGCCAAACTTAAAGTTGGCTTGTTCTGAGAAACATCTTCTGTATATGCTGGCTAAGTATTATTACACGATACTGTGTTATATTGTTGTAACCTGCATGGCTACAGATGTGGGGAAGTGACATAGTGTCCAGCCAAACTTTTAATTGGCTCGTTCTGAACCACATATTCTTCTGTGCAATCAACCATCGTGAGGACTTGAGCTTTTTTAATTTGGGTTTAACGGCACAGTCAACTGCATGGTCATATCACGACGGGGATTTCACTGTCCATTCGCTAGAAACTCACAAACCATAGCTAGTAGCTAGTCACCTGACCCAGCCTGAGTAAGGCCGGGAATAGCCAGCATCGAACTCTTTTTCGAATACCGAAAAAGAGTTCGACCCAGACCGAGAACTTTTTTTAAGTTCACGGAAAAATTATAATAATAATAGAAAATCTTATAAGAGCAAAGATTTATAAGTAAAACTATTAAGCCCAGAACGAATTACTCCATTTTTATAATTAATATTAGGCAGTTTAGGCATTGCAATACAACTCATGTATTCAACGTACCATCGAAGCTGGCTAAGTTCAACCTTGATAGTAAGATTCACATAACGACACATAATAGAGTAGGCAGTGCCGTATTAAGACTGCGCGGGGCCCTTGGCAATTTCAAGGCGCGGGGCCCCAAAATTGTACTAAGTTTATGGTAAAATACTATTTTTAGAACCTTGAAATCGAAGCCAAGTGTCCTGAGCACCAATCCATAATAGTATCCAAAACGACGTTTATAACACCGAAGGCAACATTTTTTCCAAATAATAGTAGGAATATCTAAGTAATATGTATTATGAAAAGAATATGTGTAGAAAGATGTCATTAAGTAAGATGTGTAGAAAGCAGATCATCTATTACTATGAATATTTTATCGCTAGTATTGAATGCTACTTTTTTTAAAGTTAACTTTCCAAATTAATTCCAAACAATCAAACACTTCGAAAACGCCCAAAGATTTTTTTTCTTGCATGTCTTGAAAAACAATCCAAACCATCAAGATAAGTAAATTTGACGGCGCCGCAGGCGAAATTTTTGCAATGTTATGGGGTAAAGTACTCGGAAAATAAAGATATCTTGAAAAAATCATTAAAAGCGCCGCAGGCGACTATAATGAAGATCATTGGTTAAGATGTCGATAAAGCCGATTACTGAGCACTCAGATGGCACTGGGTTTGATGGCAGAGACTAACTAAGGCGATAATCACATCCTTTGTCAATATTATTCTTTTCAAATACGAGAGCCGCAGGGAAAAGGTATAGAGATCTACCTATTTTCATATATGGTCGATTTTAAGGGGGGCCCCGTGGTTTTTATTTTAATATTTTGCTCTGTGATTTTATTTAATATTAAAATCCAGAAAAACCGAGTTAAAGGTCATTCAAAAACACTTATAATTTATGTAAGCTGCCCGAAACGCGGGGCCCTCAAAATAGCTTGGAACTTGGCATCTACCAAATCTGACATATTGGTAGGTAATTCGCTAATGTCTATGTGGTTGATCATTGTTTATTCAAGGATTAGATAATAATAATAGGGAGCCCCGCGCTTTTCTTTCAATTTATGTACTTTGCTGTGAGTGTGTGATTTCACTTTTATTTCTTCTTCTCCTTACTCATTATCCAAAAGTACCTAGTGTAAGCTTTTAAAAAACCCATAATTACTAGTGTAAGCTTTTTTAAAAACCCATAATATCTAGTGTAAGCTGCTCAAGCGCGGGGCCCCCTAAAGCGCGGGGCCCTTGGCATCTGCCAAATCCGCCATATGGGTAATCCGGCACTGAGAGTAGGTAATGATTGAACAAACAGAGTTATTACATAATAATATGGTTATTTTCATGGAGGAATAACTAATGGAGAACTCGTAATGCCTCAAGCATGCCTCGTCAAAACGGCCATCTTGGTTAGTTTTAACACAGAGGTGACAGAGGAAATCACAACAATAACAAATCAATTTTCCTTCTTACATGCTTTTGAAGTTAATTACGGCAGCCATATTGGATAGTTTGCTAAGAAGGGACCCTATTAGTACTGCACTTGAAGTAATGAAAATATTTCGGTTCCAAGTGCAGTATGCAGAGTATGCTATCAGGAAAGGTGGGTTTTTAGTGGGTGGAAATCCCACACCCCAGGCCAAGACTTAGGTGTCTTTAAAAGACTGTTTCCCGTCCTTCCTTTCTTCTCTGTCCCGGAAGATCAGTGGTTAAGGCGGCACTCTGTGAATTCAGAAATTTCAGAAGTCGTGGGTTCAAAACACAGCCGGGACATGACAAGTTATCCTCCCAATTGGGATTTTTACCACATAATAATATGTCTTGGGCTTACTGCTGGACAAATGGGACTTTAATTGTCTTAATCGGGCAGTATAAATAGGGCGATATTATTATTATTATGCCTTTAAAAAAAATAGCCATGAAATATACGTCATGACAGTCATGACGACTTCATTGCTAATGACTTCATCGTTATCTTGACGATGCAATGGCTAAGATGGAGTTACAGTGAGAAGTTCCAGGTGGTTATTTCGAGATGATGAGAGCTAAATGTCTGTTCCCCTCCCGAGTGGTCAACTTTTCAAGGATGCAGAAATGTGGCGGGACCTCCACCACAAGTCTTGACTTGAGCTAGCAGTCCTAGGAGCGAGGTCTTCTCAGGTGATCTCAATCATTCCTACATACTTATCAAACTGCCTGTATTTTTTTTTCTTTTTCTTTTTTTAACTAAATTTTTGAACATACATCGCGAGGACAGAGCTTAGTGGAGTGACGGAGTGCTTTTTTAATTAGCATTTGTTAGTGCTATATTTAGTGTTATCTAAAAAATTGGAAGTCTAAAATCAAATTTTACTGTTAAAACTCATTCATACCACTGATTTTTTTTTTTTTTTTCTTTCTTTCTTTGAAATGTGTAAGGACTTTAAAATATAATCATGAATTATAACATGGATTTTGTTAATATAATTTTCATATGTATTTCTAAACTGTGTAACAATAAAAAAAAAGTGAAGATATAGTACCACTCTTGAGTAAATGCTTGTTCTAACCTATTGACCTACAAAAGTCCACTTTTGTGACATAAATATTACATAAATAATACGGTCAAAATTATTTTCGATTTTTAAATTTTAAAGAAACTTGAAAATGATACATTGATAATCTTTTGTGGTCAAATTAACTGTTCAAAATAAAACTGAAATTTTAATTAATATATTTAATTGTTCCTTATATCAATTAATGAATTAACTCAAACTAAAAGTCAGTAGTTAGGTACCTTAAAATAATTGTACCAAAATATTTTTTTTGTTCTTAATCCAGATAAGTGGTTGAGTGGAAGAGCTCACGTGTCAGAACCCTGCCACTTTAAAGAAAGCTAAAAAAAAAAAAAAATAGCCTTGTCAACGTTGTCCTATATTCAAGTCAGTCTACCTATTTTTATTTTCCCCGCCCACATTTTCTATTCGCACCTATTTCTTTCAATTTTGATATCAACAACAACTTTATTGCTCGTTGATATTTTTATTAGAAAATGTATTATTTTTATTATTATGATAATTACATTACTTTGGTACCTAATATTCTCTACAGCAGAATTATGAGTCCACATACTGTTTTTCCAAAACTTTTCCTTGTAATTTATCTAAATTTGAAACATTCTTTTTTTGGTATTGAACATTTTCCAGATATTTTTGTTGTGTTTTATTTATTTATTCATTAGATATTAATATCATTGATGGAAAAATTGTGAGAAGGATTTCCACTGAATATTTAAAACATGTAAAAATCATTCCCAGAAGTCCACAGTGGAAAAAAAATTGCCCTAGCAGGCACAAAATGAGTGGGAAAACATTTTAAAAAGATAGGACTTGAATTTTGCAATTCAAGTGCAATTCAAGAGCATCCTGTATAAGAAATTACCATAGAAACAAGCGCAAATAATCCACTATATTTTCTTTATTCAATATTTTAAAAAGGTAAGAGTTTATTTCTCGTGAACATATTTCTAGGGCCACCCTGTATAAGTAGGTATATGATTATTATTTCTATTTATTATACATAGTATGTATTAGGCGTGCTTGTGCAATAATACTCATTTAACATTCTTAGAAGCATAATTATAAGCTGATGAAAAAGACCTTTGCAAATTATACCTTAGTATTTTAATTCATAATTATGGCTAAATTTTTTTAATCGGATAAAACAGAGGGTAAAACCTCTGTTCTGAATCACTATTCCTATTATTTTCTTGTATTACTGTTCTGATCGTTTAACCCTGAATATCTCACTCGGATATTACTTCCGCGTAATTTCTAATATTAGAAATCGGAAATATTGTGTTCGTTTTTGTAAAAAAAAATGTTTTTTTTTGTTCCGATTTTCATTTTTTTCATATTTCTGGACGTTTCATAATCTCCTGAGCAAATTTGGTTATGGGTCTGTCTATCAGTCTGTCTGTCGGTCTGTTAAAAATATTCCTTGTAGCGTGTGAATATCGGAAACTACAAAACAGATTTCGAATAAATTTGTACACATAATATGGCAGACGTTCTGTAGATGGTCCCATATTAAATTCATCAACTTCGCACTAGCGGTTTTGGGTGAAAGAAACAATGCACCTGACCACTAACTTTTTACTTAAAAGCTTATACCTCGTAAACTTGAAAGCTTATATCTCGATTTTGATGAAATTTTATATGTACGAGTATATCCATATGCATATTATTGTTTTACATAGGCCATTTATAATATTTATTTTAGCAAAATAATATGATTGAGCTCTGATATTTAAGAAAATCCAAAAATTTGAACAAAAAGTGCAAAAATGAGGTCTACGGCTTGCCGACACAGAATTTTTTTGTTGAATTTAGAATGTAGAAACCATTAAAAACTGTAGACGCTTGGGGTCTGTGTTGTAGCTTGCCCATCCCGTAGTATGCCTCCCCTCTGATGGGCGAGAGGTGACACAATACTTCCCATTTAGGAGCTGGGTCAACATGAGCCCAGCACCGGAAGGTATCCCTTACAAGCAACTGTGACCAAATTTTCAATTTTTTTATCGGCTCGTGGTATCGAACCCGGCACTCTCCGCATTGGATATCTTACCACTGAACTATTTATTTATTTATTTTTTTTATGCACACACACGCAATAATACTTATTGCATTTCTTGTATGATAGGGTATATCTACAATATTATGATAAAATATACATAATTAAATATTACATATCTAATACATTTGGTAAATAGATAAAAATTAAAATTAACATAACATTCTAAGTACTTTAAAGGAATCGTGCGCTCTGTGCTCTCTGCACTTAACTATACTTATATTAAGGAAACGGAATTGTTATTATAATTTAATATTTTTTACAAGTTCACGTGTCGAGATAGTTCACGCCAAATCTATTTCAACAGTATTCTAGGAAACAATTCAATCGTTTAATTCGAAGTTTTGATGCCACAGGAACAGGTATTTTTTTTTTTTTTTTTTTTTTTTTTAGGAAAGAAAATTGAAAATAATTTCCCATTAGCTCTGTCTCAGTCGAGTTAGTGTGGTGAAATATTTTCCGTCTCCAATAGAGGAAGTGCAACGTAAAAACGGTTTTATTAACCTCTTAACAAAGAGACATTATTTTGTTCTAAATAAGCGAAAGATAGCTTTGGAAAGTATAAATTTAATTTTTGAAGCAAATATTAAAAAAAAAAAAAAAATATTGTATTTTTTTTGTATCGCCAAGATTTTTTTTAAATAATTTTTTTTATCTCTCTCGAAAATATTATTAATAATACCCAAATACTCTTATAAAAAGTAGCCTATCTAACTTTGTTATTAATAATTACTATACCTAACTTTTTATTTATTTATTAACCGTGGCGCGTCGGTTTCAACTGCATCATGTCATAGCACAGTTAACTGCTTATCACTTATTTGATTACTTACTACTATGTTCTTTTAATTTTCATTTAATGTATTACAATTATTTTAATGTCTGAACTATTATTTGGTTAAAGTAAAGTGATACGAGTATATATCTACATCTACAGAAATATATTATGTATATTATTAACGACCATTAATGAAAGACATGTACCTACCAACTCATATTTTTTTAATTAAATGAATAATTAATGTAGGTATTAGGTAGTACCTATAACTAATTCTTAAAAAAAAATGTTTATGTATTTTTATTTTTTTTAATAATAAAAAAGGAATTAGTTGATACCTATAGCTAATTTTTGAAAAAGACTGTTAATATATTTTTTTTAGATAATAATGATAAATTGATTTGAATATTTAATTTATTACGAAGCTGTGATTTTCATAATACGAATTAAAAATTAAATGTCAGCTAACATGCATAATTTATTATTAATCAGTAACTATACATTACCTTACTAACTAGGTCAAAGCCATCGTTAGTTATTATCTACCTATTTTTATTTTTTATTTCAAAACAGGTGAATAATTTAACAAATGAGAATTTAAAAATTATTTAATGTGAATCCTTTAACTTATTGAAATGAACATTTTATATAGATTTTTTCTTAAAACCTAGGTAAATCGTCTTCGAAATAACTGCATTTTTTACATTTTGTTAATAGCATCTATAATTCGAAGGTCATTTGAAAGATAATAAAAAAATTGAACAACTGAAAGAAACCCTAAAGAGTGATACTAAAACCCTAAAAGTGATTTTTTAAAGAAACACAATAATATAAGAAGTATTGAAACCATACGAATCCTTAAAGTGATACTGAAAACCTTCGTGTGATTTTAACTGGAGAACCCTACTTTTGCTGTGTCAGGATTGAAATATTGGAACCCTAAGAAACCTTAACTATTGAATATCAGGATGAAATCTTGATAGCTGAAAACATCAGTAAAGGATCTACTGTCAAGATAACAGGTAAGAGATTTATTATTATTATTATAGTAAGCTTTATTAGGTATAGAACAAAAATATATACAGTAAAATTCAATGAAATTATAAAGAAAAAACAAAAAGATTGAGCAATGATACAAGAACAAAAAAAAGAATGAAGGTAATGTCCTGCCTAAAGGGCGTCTTAAATACGAGGATGCGGTCAGAAACTCAAATTAATAAGGAAATTCATGCTCTGGGTGGTTTTCGAACCAACGGATCTCTGCGCTATCTAGATTACCAGACTAGCGCGTTAACCATTTGACTGCCAGTGACTTGCATTGTTGCGAAGTGTTTTGCAACGTTTCATGCTCCACTTTTAGATGAAAAAAAAAAACCGAATTGATCTAATCCCATTGACTGTGGGATCCCACTGACTCATTCAATTTTTTTTTATTTTTTTTTTTAATAATGAGTGTTTCACAGACTTTTTTTATTTCATAGCCATGAAACAGGAGCTACTGTAGACGCTTGTGGTCTGTGTTGTAGCCTGCCCATCCCGTAGTATGCCTCCACTTTGATGGGCGAGAAGTGACACAATACTTCCCATTTAGGTGCTGGGTCAACACGAGCGCACCGGAAGATATCCCTTACAAACAATTGTAACCAAATTAAGAATATACAAATTTTTGTCGGCACGGGGGATCCAACCCGGGACTTTCCGCATGGCAAGCGAGTGCATAACCACTGAGCTAATCGCGCGCTCTTAATGTAACAAATACAGAACAATAGTTATTTTGCGAAATGTCTCGCAACATAATGTTGCACTCAGTGACATCCCGATTTTGTCTCAAATCTTCTCAATGTGAGTGTTGACGTCAGAGAAACCGTGACAGTTTCAATATCCTATCTCTTGTTTACACAATTACATCACATCTTGTTTATATCAGACTGTTTATATCCTTGTTTTAAGACTTGAAGAGATAGCCATATTGTTTGTAGTTCAACAGCTGTTTAAACCAAGTTCATGAACTCGCAAGGTTGGGTTTTGTTTAGCAATACAAACAATCCAAATACGCTGAGCGAACTATAAATAATTTTTTGTTAAAGATAACTGGTAGTTCTGTGAACTGTAAACCTCACACAGATTCTATTTTATCCATTTTCTATTTTATAGTATTTTATTTTATCCCTTTTCAGTCCTAGTATAAACGAATTTAATCTTCAATTTCCGATTCTTCAATCTTCATCATAAAAAAAATAGATTTCAGATTCCTACATTGATTCTTGATCCCATTTGAACATGTGATTTTGAGTGTGGTAGTCCTTGCTTCGACATCCGATTCAATCATTTTCAATATCCGATTCTTGATCACAAAATAATCGATCTGAAACTAGTTGACATTCGACACTGAAGTCAATATATACTTATCTCCCTTACCTTTATCCCATATTAGCTTATGTTACTTTTGGGGTCGGCATTGTTCAACCTCATGGTTGAGATTGGTAGGGCGGAGCACGTTTTTTATGGCTGGATGTCCTTCCTAACGCCAACAATTCTATTTGGTTTTAACGTCCTGATCTGGACGGGAGTGTTACCCTCCATTCGCTGGGAATCGTACCTGCGACCCACATTAACCTCACCCAGCCTTAGAAGGGCCGGAAATGCCAGCCTCACGTGTTCGGAGGGAACAGAATTTTTTTCGAAAAGTCTGCTCCAACTGGGGATCGAACTCGGGATCTCTGGACTACGGGCAGTAGTCACAACCATTACGCCACGGAGGCTGGCCGACACTGACGTCATTGAACACGATATATAAATATGTTTATCGATTCTTGGTCCTCTCACATCGAGTGAGCGAATGACCATTGACCAAGTCGGGCATTGAACACGTGACTCAGCGAGTGGTAGTCTTTGTGACCTCCGGGTAGGTGAACATGTTTCCCTATAGGTCAAAATCAAGCCACAGGGTGGTCAACAAGCACCAGAACATAACAATCGTGGCTTTCTGAGTAGACACTAACAGTAACTAATTTAAAAAAAGGTGCCCCGGAACCTTTTTTTTCTAAAAGTAGGATAACAGTCCAAGGGCCGAATTGTAAAATAGGATAACAACCGTCTTTCAAGTCGAAGTTTCAACCAATCACAGCGCACTATAACCTGACTTGAGGGAGGGTCTGGCTTAATTATATGCGGTAAGTGTGCCCCGGAACCGCTTTCGCATTACTTCAGGGCACTTTACCTTAACATCCATGCCATTCCGGAAACGGAAAATTTCGGTTAGAAATTTCCACTCCGGCCGGGATTCGAACCCACTACCTTATCCTATCTTCTACCTTATAATATTTTACAATTTGGATGTAAGGGGCCTATAATAGAATATCAGGATTAAATTTATAAGACAAGCCAGACAGTTGTCATATTTATGTTACCTAATAACTTTTGTGATATGACAATTTTAAACCGATTTTGGAACTCGAACCACCGACCTCCAGGTTACAAATCCGCCGCCTTATCGATCAAGCTGCTGAGGTCGATAAACTAGACTGTCCCTCAAGTCAGGCTAGGGTATCCTGTGATTGGTTGAAACTCCAACTTGTGGGAGGGCCTAGCTTATCTTACTTTTTTTCCTCTTTTATAATCGGCCTTAAGAGAAAAATTGTAAATTAAATTGCTACAAATATGATAGCAAGACCATCACTCAAGTCAGACTATCCTCACCCAGCTCCGGTGCGCTGTGATTAGTAGATATTTCGATGTCGCAGGTAATCCTATTTTATTATTTGGGCCAAAAAAAATTCCAGAAAATAGGTGTGCCCTAAATTTATAACCTAGATCTTTGTTCCTTGTTAAGTGTCTCTCATTTCAATACTGGTGTTCTTTGTTTAAATCTGAGTCACCCCCAGCCAGACTACTGGTCTATTCCCTGTTTATAGTCCCCCAGCCAGACTACTGGTTGAATTCGTACAAGTCCCGGTAGCTTAGTGGTAAAGGCGGCACTCTGTGAATCCAGAGATTCCAGAAGTCACGGGTTCGAAACCCAGCCGGGACATGACAAGTTAACCTCTCATTTGGGATTTTTACCACATAATAATACGCCTTGGGCTTATTGCTGGAATAATGGGACTTAATAGTCCTAATCGGGCAGTATAAATAAGGCGATATTATTATTATTATTATGTCAACTACAAAGACACGCAAATAAGGGCGGAATTCATAGACTACATCAATAACTTAAGTCGTTGTTAAGTGTCGATTTTCCCTATCTTACATAGTACGCAATCCGTGACTTAGCGCCACAGAGGTATTACAAAAACGTCTATTAATTCCGCCCTAAATATCCTGTTCTTGTATGTAAGACAGTAACTTTCAGAGTCCCCTGTATTTATGTGTACAACCAGAACAATCTTAATAGGAGACCTGGTGTGACCCTGGGGACATCGCTTGATATTTATAATACCTGTCTATCCAGAGGTACATAGATAAATAGATATATTATACGGGGTTATCGATAAACTATTATCAAGTATATCTGTTTGTGTAATCAGGATACCTGGAAAATGCGGACTTATGTAGGAAACCTGGAGTAACAGGGCTGGTTTAAGAAGGAAACCTGGACACAAAGGACTTGTGTAAGCAAGAAACCAGGAAAAAAATCTTGGTCCTCATAGAATCATTATCATCATAGGGTGGCGTCATCGTGAACGATGGTAGCCAAACAGTGGAGGAATGTCTCAGCACTTCTACCACTGTCTTTACAAGGAGGCAAATAATTGACAAGGGCCCCTAGAACCAAGCCAATGCTGGTTTACTCCCTGTTTATAGTCCCCCAGCCAGACTGCTGGTCTACTCCCTGTATATCCTCATAGAATAAGGACCACTTTATAAGTTGCATGCTTGAGAAAACTTCTGTGGGGAAATGGTTGTGACTACTGCCCGTATTCTAGAGATCTGCCGGTTCGACTCCCGGTGGGAGCAGACTCTTCAAACAAAATTATCTTCCATCCAAACACGTGAGGCTGGAATTTCCGGCGGCCATACCCAAACTGGGTGAGGTTAATATGGGTTGGCTGGAAATATTCCCAGCGAATGGAGGATAACACCTCCGTCTTGATTAAGACGTTAAAACCAAATAGAATCGTTGGCGTTAGGAAGGGCATCCAGTCGTAAAAAAACGTGCTTCACCCTACCAACCTCAACCATGAGGTTGAACAATGCCCACCCCAATAGCAAAATAGGCTAATATGGGATAAAGGCAAGGGAGATATAATTATATGCTTGAGAGAATTATATGCTTAAGCAAGAAACCTTTAAACCCAGGAAAAAAATATTACCAGGTCCATGATTTCCTTTTTACCTCGGTTGGGCCAGTACTTCTGTCTTGTATTTTATACTTCTGTCTTGTATTTAGTACTTCCGTCTTGTATTTAGTACTTCTGCCTTGTATTTAGTACTTCTGTCTTGTATCTATTAGTATCTCCGTCTTGTGTTTAGTATTTACTATACATATACTAAACAAGGTACTCCTACATAGCATGCACTGGCAGTTGAATCAGGTATTAGCTGATAGATGTCAAGTTTAGCTTAGTAGTTATTCCTATGTCGGCACGTCCTACATACATACATAGTATGTATGTATTACAATATATTACATACTTACTTTCATAGGTATTTAATATGTCTATAGTCAATACAATCTACAAGGTGTTTATGAGTTTGTGAAGTATTTATTGCTCTACATCATGCTGGTATTTTTCTTTTTTTATGATAAAAACATGTAGGTATTATAAGATTGCGTTGACCCAGCACCTAAATGGGAAGTATTCTGTCACTTCTCGCCCATCAGAGGGGAGGCATACAACGGGATGGGGGTAAGCTACAACACAGACCACAAGCATCTACAGTTTAGCTGCTGTTTAATGGCTACGAAATAAAAAAGGATGTGAATTACTCATAAAAACATACATTTATACTATAACCTAAGTCGGCAAAACTCGACAAGAAGCTGGTTTTGCTGCAAAGGAAGCTGACAAAAGGAAAGCTGACAAAAGGAAAGCTACAGCTTTATCCAAAGGTAGAAAAATATTTTTGCCAACCATTGGCATTCGAAACTTCTGGCTCAGGGAGCTTTAAGATAAAAGAGTTCTTCAGGAAATTAGCGACATGTTTGTCCGAGTGTCAGGAGATATAAGAGCGGTTATTTATTATTATAATTATTATTATCCAAAACTTTGTCAGATATAAGAAGACATAATGTACAGTACAAATAATTATTATAACCATTAAAAATGGAAAACACACAGTAAAAAGGAAAATAATAGAAAAATATATATAAACATTATGTCCTAATTAAAGGGCGGGGCTCTTGCCTATGGCACCTCTTTCACCCAACCCTTGGAGATTTAAGAGCAGTTATTTCTCTCACACAAGATTGTCTCTAGCAATACAGAGAGGAAATGCAGCAAGTGTTCTCTCTGAATTGCCTAAGGGAAAACTTTGTATCACATGACCTGAATAATATTATGTGAACTAAACAAAATATACATATACAAAAAAAATCATGAAACATCAATAATTTCCTAAACCTAAGGGAAAGTTAGAGAGGAAAAGTAGTGGAAGTTCAGAGTTGTGCGCTGTATGACAATTATGACATAACTTAGGGAAATGGTGATTTTTATTAGAAGAGGTAGGTGAGTGATGTCGGTTGATAGTTTTTTTTTTTTTTTTTTTTTTTCTTGTGTACATAGGTACGTCTGTCTCGATAGCTTAGCGGTCAAAGTGTCGGTCTGGTAATTCAGAGGTCGCAGGTTCGAAACTCAGCCGGGCATGACATGTTGTCCTCCTATTTGGAAATTTTGACAACATAATAGCTAGTGGACAGACAAAAATATATGGAGGGTTGGTTCGCTCAAAAAGAATATTGTTGGAAAGGTCAAAAAAAGGGAAGGTGTTCCCTCATCTTTGTTGTCACCCTATTTTGGCCAATAATAATAATAAATATAATACCTACTCTTTAGTGGAAGGTAATAACCAGGCGAGTTTAATGCTCAAAGCATTTTCTACCATCCAACCCTCAGATTCTTATTATAATGTGGTCACAAACTCAAATTAAAGAGGAAAAATTCGTACACTGAGTAGAATTCGAACCAACCGATCCCTACGCTACCTGGATTACCAGACTAGCGTGTTAACCAATTGACTACCAGTGCACATTAAGTGGCCCTTAATATTTGTCATTCGACTCATTAGATCTCTGCTAACACTACAAGGCAATTAACTAACAGCCTGCTTAAATAGCATACATAAACAAATCATACCGATTAAGAAATTCTTGAAAAAATAAATCCATTAAATCATTATTCATGTACAAGCCATCCACTGCAAAACATTCCTGAATAAATGAGGATAAAGAAATGCACCATAACAAGACTTACCGGTCTGTTAGATATACATTGCGTATTGCGTAAATTTTACAGGTCTATTTTTTTTTCATTTTTTTTTTTTTTTTTTTTTTTCATAAATACATACATATACCTGCCGAGAAGTACTTTGCTGCCCCGGCAGAATATATTGTATGTACCTATTTCATAAATAAGCACAATATGCCTCATATCTAAGCAGAATATATCTAAAACCTAAGCAGAATATACCTACCTTATAGATAAGCATACCTAATATATTTGATAAGTAGAATATACTGATAGATTAGCAGAATATATGCCTCATGCTAAGCATAATAATCAGTCAAGCATAATGAGCAATCCATTATACCACTCTGAGTATAAGCATATTATCAGCGATTTAAGAAAAGTGCAAGAAGTACCTATGTACCTACTATGTACACATAAATATAAGTATATAAGTAGGTATTTAGTGATTTACATTGACAGCGCAAGACAAGTAGTCCCATTATGCCAACAGTTTAAGTACCTCTGATATGCTAGGTCGATAGTAAATTTGACATTATCCATTCATGCTTGTCACATAATTGTTAGTGCTGGATAATATAGGTTTGACATAGTATCTATTCATATGTCACACAGTTCATATGTCACACGGACGTGTGACATGGTAATTATTGTAAGGAACACATGGTTTTAATACGTTTAATGTTGCTGTTGTTGTTGTTTTAGACAGCTTGGCTACAGCTGAAAGGGTGAGTGATGGTCTTCAGCCAACTTTATTTCAAAGTTGACTCGTCCTGAAATATGGGCAGTAGTCACAACCGTTACGCCACGGAGGCTGGCCTTTACAGGAACTATTGTATAACTAGTTAACTACTTATACCAAAAACTAGGTATCTAGCACATTTAGTAGGTCGGTATTAAATGTATCTAATGTGATAGGTGATAACTAATTATTCACTCCGTGAATTATTTTTTCCAAACCAATAATTTTACTAATTACGAGGTACTTTAGGCAGTTAATTATTTGGTCCAAGCAAGGTGTTGCAATTATTTAGCCAGGTTTCTTGCTGCATAGTTCATGGATCGGCGAACAAAATCATTGATAAAAAAATATGTTGGTAAGTGTTGAACATTAGCTCAACGCTGTGGTACCTGCTCAAGCGATGAAGACATTAATAAAGGAATAGGTATGTTTAAACCGACCTCAGTAGCTTGATCGATAAGGCGGCGGACTTGTAACCTGGAGGTCGGTGGTTCAAGTTCCGTGATTATACTGATTTCTAGATTCCAAAAAAAAGATCTGTATCGGCAAGTTGAATAAATTATTTTTGCACTTTTTTGTCAAAAATTTCGACTTTACAATGAAGTCTAGAGTTTTTCTATCCATTTTTTATTAGATTATAGTAGTGCATGTCAACATCTATGGTCATAGTACACACAACTTTTTTAGAGTTTTTAGTTTTCTTTTCAATTTAAATATTATATTTAGAGATTCAGAGAGTCTAATTTTTTATGAGATGTTTCTATTTGAAAAAAAAAAATGGCGTAATGATTATGTAATACATTGAATTGAGACAATGACTCAATACTGGAATTTAACAACTGGAATAATAGTTTAGTCATTTGTGTAGCAGGCGGAAATTGTAAATATTTCCAAGGAATACATGAGTAGAGAATAATAATAACAATAGTATTGCCTTATTTATACTGAGCAATTAGGACCATTATTCTAGCAGTAAGCCCAAGACCTATTATTATGTGGTGGAAATCCCAAATGGGAGGATGACTTGTCATGTCCCGGCTGGGTTTTGAACCCACGACCTCTGGAATCTCTGGATTCACAGACTGCTGTCTTTACCACTGAGCTACCGGGACAGAGAAAAAGTAAAACTGTTTCAAAGTATTGTTTACTTGTTGCTATGGTGATTTTGAGGTGATTAAGACACTTTTGCACCTTTTTTGATTAATACATAGGTTTTATTTACCTCTCACTAAAGGACAATAAACTCTTAATGAGAGAAACCTGAATCTAGGAGAAAAAAATTCCGGTCTCTTGAGTTCTTTTATATCAAGGTTCACTTGTGAAAAACTTATCGTATTTGCGTTAATCATTTTCGTGAAATCACAACTACTCGCTTTACCAAATCTACGCTGAAACCGGGACTTGAACCACCGACCTCCAGGTTACAAGTGCGCCGCCTTATCGATCAAGCTACTGAGGTCGGTGAGAAGTTGAGTAATTTTTTTTAATAAAAAATTAAAAGGTATGATATTTGTGTTAATCACTTTCGTGATATCACAACTACTCAAACTCGCCTTACCAAATCTACGCTGAAACAAGGACTTGAACCACTCGCCTCCAGGTTACAAGTCCGTCGCCTTATTGATCAAGCTACTGGGGTTGGTGAGAGGTTTAGTAGGAAACATAAAGAAATTTTAATACTTAAATCTCGAGATGTTTATGACACCGAAACTCAGATTGCCAAGGTTATGAAGCTCCAAATATTTATACAATATTAAGCTTCAGGTACTGTTTTGGTATACGTAATAATGTAAAGCCCTAAAGTTCTTTCGTTTCTGGGCGAATTTGAGTTATTGACGTGTTTTGAAAACAGTTTCACAGCAGGAGGTGTTTCACTCAATCTCAAGGTTTGGCAAATTCCCCACATCTAGCAAAGCAATAATACCTAAGATCCATAACTATCTAAGAATACGATAATTCTATTGAACTTGACATTTAATGGTGTAATATGTCCATTGCCAAAAATAGGTATAAATAATAATGGTTCGTTGTTCGTGATGTTCTTGAAAGATTATTCAGAGGATTTGGTGGAGGCGCCTGGCTAACCATGGATAAACTCGCTTCACTAAATCTACGCTGAATCCTGGACTTGAACCACCAACCTCCAGGTTACAAGTTCGCCGACTTATCGATCAAGCTAGTATTATTTTTATTATTATTATTATAGTAAGATTTATTAGGTAGAACAAAAAATATATTATACAGTAAAATACAATGAAATTATAAAGAAGAACAAAAAGATTAAGCAAAGATACAAAAAAAAAGGAGAATGAAGTTAATGTCCTACCTAAAGGGCGGGGTTATTGCCTGTGGCAATCTCTTCCACCCAACCCAACCCAAGCTACTGAGGTCTGTCCTCTACACACATTATCAAATAGATACTCTAGTAATACTGCCACTGGTTATATCTCATAAGTATCATTTTTCCTCACGAGGTATGAGTTAGACCTAGTCATCCAAAGTACAGATCAGAATATTATTTATTCCGCCGGGATTCGAACACTGGTCACCCGTCTGTATGTAATCCCAGTGCGCTACACCCTTCGACTACTCTGAAACCGTGATGACTTTACAAAAACATTTACGGTTCTCTAGACTAGTTTTCGTCGACATTAGAACACAATCTCTGTGTATATTCCTAAACCAGCATAAAAAGCTAAACTTGCAGAGTTAAGAAATAAAAAATACAAACTTCATTGACAAAATCTGTTTGAGAAAAAAAAGAACCTATGCATAAAAAACTTGATTAACACATTGAACGCCGTGGGACTCACATTGAGTGCCAATACTGCCAATAAAACTCACTTTGATTTTGATCACCTCTTTGCTGTGCACGTAAAACATACTGAATCAGATGATTTCTTACGGAATACGCCATGGCACTCATATTTCCTGCCAGCGTGCTTATACATAAATGATATTGCGTGCCTATAATAAAATAAATCATTTAGTTGTTTGTTTTTTTTTTTTTCAGAGGACCCATCCTAAGCCATTTTTATTTGGTTTTAAGATGAGCAATGAGTATACTTAGTATAGGTGGCTTTGCGGTAATGTACCAATTATGACCTTGGCGTTCAATGTGTTGAAGAGATCAAACCTCAGATCTACTACTGCCACAGCCACATATATAGTGATAAAAAACCACAACAACAATTTTTTTAAAGTGAATAACTGGTTTGCCTGATTTGTGAAATAGTTGTCTGTGTTTAAATGTTGTCGATGTTATTGTCAGCACATATGCACTTGTTCACACTGCTAGATAAAACAAATGAACACGTTAATGTATCTTCCTGCAGCATGCGGCATACGGCATGTTACGGCAAATTAACCAATCAGAGTGCCTTGTGTGACAGTTGAAAGGGAGATTCGGAGATTTGGGAGGGTGGAAAGTGTTTCTGGATTGGACTACAGGTATGTTCTGATATTCATGTACATCTAATACAACATCTCACTTTTCTGTTTATACTGATTAGCTCAAGGGTCGGCAATTAAATCCTGTTAGGGTCCGGATTAACATGAGAAAAATCTCCGCGGTCCGGATTAATAAGAACCATCAGTCTTTTGGAACTTTCTTACACCAAAACTCTTCTGTCGATACTGTCTCTTTGCACATTTTTAGGACTACTTCTTCTAGAAAATTAATTTTTTTTTTAAGAAAGAGAATATATTATTATTTTTCGAACCTAAAATTTTCTTCGCGGTCCGGGTCCGGACCGCGGTCCGCTAATTGCCGACCCAGGGGTTAGCCCCTACATCTGACGCAATTATAAGCGAATGTGGAAAGATCTGGAAAGGCACTGAGACTAGTGGAAAATTTATACCTTTCAAGTCTTGAGAAAAATAACCCGTGCTGTGACCACAATGTAAATCGGAGGCTCATAAAGTATGATTACCTACGATTCCGATGAACATACCATTGGAAAAACAGAAAACTATCAGTGGATAACAGAAAACAAACTATTTAAAGAACATAAAGTAGTATTAAGACAAGTTATCCAGCATAATTATTTATGTTGATGTTGGTAAAGTATACGCTTACCATTTAATACAGATAATGTATGTACCTTAGGATATAATATAAGTATGTACGTAAACACATAGATATATCTATGCATCCACAAAATAATTCGCTAAGGCAACTTTAACACGTCCACTGCGTCCATCACAAAGTGAATAAACAGTCCCGGTAGCTTAGTGGTCAACCCGTTGCTTCTGTCTGTTTATCCATTGGTCGCGGGTTCGAAACATGACGCGGGCCGGGACATGCTCTCTCTCTCTCTCTCTCTTTCTCCCTCCCTCCCTCTCTCTCTCCCTCCCTCCCTCTCTCTCTCCCTCTTTTTCTTTCTCTCTCTGTCTCTTTCTCTTTCTCTTTCTCTTTCTCTTTCTCTCTCTCTCTCTCTTCTCTGTTATTTTTGTGTATTAGAAGTATTTTAATTTTAATTTATGTATTTTGTTCTTTATAATTATGTAACATACAAACAATTTGAATAAAATGAAGTATTACTTAAAAAAAAGAATATGAGTACAGAAAAAACATGACAAGTTATGCTCCCATTTAAGCCCTTAAAAATATGTCTTGGCCTTACTGATGGAGTAATGGGACTTATCAGTCCAAGTCGGGCAGTATAAATAAGGCGATTCGGCGCGAACAACCAGTCCCAGCAGAGTTAAAGCCTCTAAAAGGAAAAAAAGCGATATTATATTCCCGACAGATCACTGAAGTTAAAAAACGTCTGGCTAGTTTAGAACTTGGTGGGTGAGAAGTCAAATACAAACCTTTGTGATGCTATTCTTTTTCATTTTTATTGTATGTATATTATTTCCATTTTTTTTATTGTTAAAACAATTATTTGTATATGTACATAATGTCCATTTATATCTAATAAAGCGTTGTATAATATCTAATAATAATAATAACCCTCTTAAGGGCTATAAAAAAGTGTCTAATTACCTTATTGTATTTATAGCCCTTAACAGGGTATTAAAAGAAATTAAAGAAAGAGCTATTTGGTTGTAACTAGCAATGCATTTCTCTAGCTAGCAATCGCATTGAGAATTGAACGTGTTGAATAGTGGTTCTCACAGCTGACAATCCTGGCGAAGTGGCGACCATGCCTGTGTTTACGACGAGTATTAGCATGGCCAATTATCCCATGGCTCATTTCTTGTTATGTAACAATAATAGTACTGAAGAAACAGATATATTATCAGTATAAACAGAAAAGTGATAACTTGTACTAGATGTACATGAATATCAGAACATACCTGGACAGTGGACAGCTGTTTCAAGCTTATTTTGCTCTCATCAGCTTATTTGCTTATTGTAATATATAATTTTAAACCTCAGTAGGTTGATCGATAAGGTGGCAGACTTGTATCCTGGAGGTCGGTGGTTCAAGCGTAGACCAAATTATAATAATAATATGATTTATTTTGATATGGGACCAAAGTTTTTGAGACACTGCATGGTTTGGTCATAATGAACTCATAGTTATAGCTAATCTGACCAATGAAATTCTCAAGTCAAGGTGACCACCAAAACTCTCAACGCTGATGTCCTCCTTATCACATTCTACTCAGTCGGTCAAGCAAAACACAGAGGTATGGTGCAGGCGCTAAATTGAATAAATTAAGCATGAATTATACCGAATGATAATAATAATAATATTGTTTATTTATACTGCCCGATTAAGACTATTAAATTCCCATTATTCCAGCAGTAAGCCCAAGACATATTATTATGTGGTAAAAATCCCAAATGGGAGGATAACATGTCATGTCCCGGCTGAGTTTAGAACCCACGACATCTGGAATCTCTGGATTCACAGAGTGCCGCCTTTACCACTGAGCTACCGGGACAGACCGGGACAGAATGATCATCTATAAGGGTTGTTCCAAGTTCCTAAAAGTGTTTTCCCACCAGACCTATGACGGGATTACCATGGGGATTGGCTATTGTAGAGAATATACGGTGGACAATTAAGGGTTGGGTGGAAGAGATTGCCATAGGCAATAACCCCGCCATCTGTATATTTTTAGGAGTTCTGTACATTTTTTATCTATGTTATCTATTTTTTTTTTTTTTTTTTTATTCTAAATTTTGTATATTAATTTTTATAATAACTTGTTTGTACATAATTATGTCCTATTAATAAAGAGTTACATAATAATATACAATCTGACCCGGTAGCTCAGTGGTAAAGGCGGCACTCTGTGAATCTAAAGATTTCAGAATTCGTGGGTTCGAAACCCAGCCGGGACATGACAAGTTATCCTCCCATTTGGAATTTTTTAAACATAATAATTTGTCCCAAGGGCTTACTGCTGGAATAATGGGACTTTATTAATAGTCCTAATCGGGCAGTATAAATATAAATAAGACTTTGTGAATGAGACTTAAATACAAACCTTTTTGATCCATACTATTCGCGGCCAAACCCAGGCTCGGTGAGGTAACTGCGGATACCTGTGATGAGGAGTGTGAGGTTCCAGCAAAATTTGCTGCAGGAATAATAAGACTTTAATAGTCCTGATCGGGTAGTATAAATAAGGTGATATTATTATTAATACAATTTTATGAATTTTTTTTAGAAAGAGATTGCCATAGGCAATAACCCTGCCCTTTAGTTAGGACCTATGTATATATATTCTTCTATTCTTTTTCCTTTTTATTGTATATTATATTGTTTGCATTTTTTCATTCGTATAATACTTATTTGTACTGTACATAATTATGTCTGTTTATATCTAATAATGTGTTTAAGAATAAAAATAATGAATATTGACTTCCAAGAAATAAGATCGATATTTAAACAAATAACTTGGACACTGGGTAATTCCAGGACACGGATGATACATGGAGACTGCCTGATCCCTCCCATAAAGATTTATTTCCTATTATGCAGGCCAGTGGCGTAGCCAGGGGGGGGGGGTTTGGGGACAAAACCCCACCACAAAATTTCCAAGAAACCCCAGCAAAGATGGAATATACGTTAGGCGAGATTTCTGAAACCCCCTCAAACACATCGGAGCCCTGTAGACACTAGACCCTAGGGTGGGTCTACCTAGGTACCAAGCAGAATAATCCAACCATGTTATTAAGTGTAAGCGGACACAACGGAGTCCCTAGGTCTTTATCTAGGTGTAGGAACTATTAGGGTCCAGGGTATAGGGTCAAGGCCCAGGTTCCTCGATTTTATTGTTTATCTAATTTAGAGTGGTTCTGTGAACTGTAGACCTCTCTTCTCTCAGATTCCATCGTTTTATTATCTTTAATCATAGCAAGTATCTAGACAAGGAACCTTTTCATTTTATACGCCACTCGATAGGGTTTAAGATTTCAATTCAAATCGGTCCAAACTCAAGGCTGTCAAACGGCCCTGGGTCTCTTAATGTGGCCCTAAAAATTTCCCAGTTCTAGTAACTCTATCTTGTGACCGACCCTGTATATTACTATCATAATACATATTAGAAACTTGCCCGTTATCAATCGGTATTGACAGACAGGGACCGTGCTATCAGTTCTGGTGTACGAGGACTATAGGCAGAAATAATGTATGCACATCGGAAATTACAGGACAGCGGAAAAACAAGTCATTTGACTAGAAATATACAGGGTGGGTTAGAATAAAAACCGAGTAATTTTATTATGTGATAGATTTTGGGCGAAATCAATAGACATTATTATGCTCCGCAAGCAGGGTGGGTTTTTTTACCATTTTTTTTCTAAATCTCGAATAACTCGATTTCATTTAATTTTTTCGAAAACAAGAATAGAATGTGTTTGTGTAATGAAAACATGCACTTTTAATTGGCAAGAAAACAATTTATACATGGTGACTTGATTTATTTAAACCAAGTTTTTTTTCAAATTTTTATCACGGAATAATAATCCTCGCCTAATTTTACACATTCTTTTGTAGTCATATCGAAAAACAAAACTAAAGTGTTGTACAGGGTGAGACATTTTTTTTTGCAACACCCTTTATATGAGCAGTCAAATAATTCAGAAACAGTTTTTTTTTTAAGTTAAGTGTGCACCGGAACCGCTTTCGCATTACTTCAGGGCACTTTAGTTTTACATCCATGCCATTCCGGAAACGGAAAATTTCGGTCAGAAATTTCCGCTCCGGCCGGGATGCGAACCCGTAACCTCCGGGTCAGTAACCAATGCTCTTAACCACTGAGACACGGAGGTCGACTGACAGTTCACTTAGCGTTACTCAGGGTGTACCATTCGGAGATTATTTGACCGATACATACTTACTAAGATACCCAGTAAAAATACTATTAAAAAATACCTAGAAAATACCTCTGTAGAAACAGTTGTGGTTAAATAAATACTTAATAACAAATGGATACCTCACTGTCCATTACGTAAGACAGGTCGAATAATGTAGAAAGGAAATGCATACTGGCATTATCCATGATAAAGGTACAGTAGGCAAAAAGGTATGCTCATTATTCATGATAGGCTTAATATATGCATGCATGGCATGTTCATATACTACATATACATATTTATGTATAGCCAATTGCTCATGAAGATATTAATGGACTTGTGTGAGTAATTATAGTTAAACCCTCATTTTCTGCAAGTGTTTTTTTTTTTAATTGGGGTTTTAACGTCGCTTTCAACTGCCATGGTCATATCACGACGGGGGTTTTACCCTCCATTCGCAGGAAACTCACAAACCTGCTACTCACATTGACCTCACCCAGCCTGAGTGGGGCCGGGAAAAGCCAGCGTCACGAGAATTAGAATTTGAATGGTCACCCATCCAAGTCTTAACCTCGCTGGATGTCGCTTAACTTCGGTGTTCTGAAGGGAACCGGTGTATTCAACATGCCATCGACGCTGGCTTCTGAGTGTGTGTGACTGCTTCAATACTGCACAAGTGGCCACATATCTACAATACCTACAGTCCTACACTTAATACGGGCTTATGTTTTATATTATAGTTTTTTAATTTATTTATTGAAGTAAATTAAATGCATTTACTTACCACTATCGTGTATTGGTAGTCAAGTGCTTAAGGCACTATTCTGGTAATCCAGGTAGCGTAGGGACCCGTTGGTTTGAATCCCACCCAGTGCATGCATTTTCCTCATTTATTTGAGAACATGCATGACCACATAACAATAAGACCTTAACTGTAAGGGTTAGGTTACGCCAGCCTCCGTGGCGTAACGCTTGTGACTACTGCCCTTAGTCCAGAGATCCTGAGTTCGATCCCCGGTCGTAGCAGATTTTATCACCCAGAAAATTCTGTTCCCTCCAAAAACGTGAGGCTGGCATTTCCGGCCCTACCCATATAGCTGTAAAAAATGTGCCAAAACCAACCAACTTTAACCATTAGATTGAACAACGTCAACCCTGCTCAAGCGGGATAAGACAGAGTAAAAGAAGAAGAAGAAGAAGAAGTGTTAGGTGGTAGAAAATGCTTTCAGCATTAATCTCACCTGGTGGTTACTTTCCACTAAAGAGTATTATTATCATTATTATAATTAGTACTTGATAATAATAATTCCGTGTCCGTGAGATAGGTATTGATACCCAAATCACGGTGGTGAGATCCAATGTCTAGGCTCCTTTCATGTCCATTGATTCTATTTGGTTTTAACGTCCTGACTTAAGGTAAACAGGACGGGGGTTTTACCCTCAATTCGCTGGGAATCGTACCAGCTACCCACATTAACCTCACCCAGCCCATGATACAAATACCTAATTTGTCTATCCTGGTAGATTAGTGGTCAAGTCGTCCGTCTTGTAATCCAGAGGTCGCGGGTTTGAAACTCAACTGGGATATGACCAATATGTTTGAAGAAAATCAAATTCAGATGATTAATCCACAGAGTCCTTGCTAAACAATTCATGATTTTGATGACTTTTCTTCAATCTTTCGTCAAGGTCGAACATTCAACATTTAATAAGTATTGATCTTCTTATGACACGCTACGATTTAATATTCATGACTTTCTGATAGCCTTTGAAATGACCGGCTACCCCAGTAACCTAATAATAATAATAGCGGTAACCTTATGAACTAGAATTCTACCGTCCTAGTTGTCTGACACGTGACCTGTCGTAAATATTGATTAAATAAGTTGGAAGTTATTGGGTTTGTGTTGTTTTTTTATTTATTTTTTTTACCAATATGTAAAACTCCATTCGTAGGAAACTCACAATTCTGCTACCCACATTAACCTCACCCAGCCTGTCTGGGTTGGACAGGAGTGCTTGTCTTCACACTCTTCACCACGCTGAACGTTGCTTAACTTAGGTGATCCTACGAGAACCAATACATTCAACGCCCCATTGACGTTGAATTTTTACTTACTTTCCGAGTCCATGTGTGATGTCATGGTGGTGGAAGTATTGGTATGGGTGAACCCTTTAGACGCCCAGAACCATTGTTCTGGGCTCCTTCCGTGTCCGCAGTGTGTACTGTATGTGTAGTTTATTGAAATTATGCATTTAAAACTGACAGTTTAAAAAATATTTCTTAAAATTTGATTGGAATTTTAAAATTCATTGTACTTTTTCAAATTTGATTAAGTTATTATTAACGTTGAATTCAGAGACATAGAACTTACCTTTTACGTAACTTTTCGAACATACATCACATTCTCTTCAATTCTAGCGGTAATCGAAAGTTGAAAATTATGATTCCATTCACGAGCAAGTATTGTGTCCATTTTTTTTATTTTTTTATTGACACTTTATTAATAGGACATACTCGTATTATATACAACACAAATACTTACAAATTAAAATACAATATAATAGAAGAAAAAAAAATATATACATACCTAATATATGTCCTAACTAAAGAGCGGGGTTATTGCCTTTGGCAATCTCTTCCACCCAACCCTTTATTGGCAGTGTATTTTATATTCTCCTATTTCTTCCTTTTCAGCCTCCGCGGCCCGGCGGCCACGATGGATAACCCCGAGGGCCCCCTCCCGCCTCAGCAGCGGCCGAAATCCATCACCCTCTCCGAACTGACCGACAGACGAAAACAGCTGCAATCTCAACAGTCGACCGTGCAGTCACGCAAACGGCAGGCCGTGTGCGTGCGGCGCGCATGCAAGAAATATGGCGGCAGCAATAGCGTGAACGTGGTTCTGGATGGACTCAACATGACGGTTCCCAAGGGATGCATGTGAGTAAGAGGATGCAAGTGAGTAAGAGGATGCATGTGAGTAAAGGGATGCAAGTGAGTAAGGGGATGCATGTGAGTAAAGGGATGCAAGTGAGTAAGGGGATGCATGTGAGTAAAGGGATGCAAGTGAGTAAGGGGATGCATGTGAGTAAGGGGATGCATGTGAGTAAAGGGATGCAAGTGAGTAAGGGGATGCATGTGAGTAAAGGGATGCAAGTGAGTAAGGGGATGCATGTGAGTAAAGGGATGCAAGTGAGTAAGGGGATGCATGTGAGTAAGGGGATGCATGTGAGTAAAGGGATGCAAGTGAGTAAGGGGATGCATGTGAGTAAAGGGATGCAAGTGAGTAAGGGGATGCATGTGAGTAAGGGGATGCAAGTGAGTAAGGGGATGCATGTGAGTAAGGGGATGCAAGTGAGTAAGGGGATGCATGTGAGTAAAGGGATGCAAGTGAGTAAGGGGATGCATGTGAGTAAAGGGATGCAAGTGAGTAAGGGGATGCATGTGAGTAAAGGGATGCAAGTGAGTAAGGGGATGCATGTGAGTAAGGGGATGCAAGTGAGTAAGGGGATGCATGTGAGTAAGGGGATGCATGTGAGTAAGGGGGCCGAATTTTAAAACAGGATAAAAAAGCAGATGTTGAGCAGACTTTTCGAAGAAAATTCTGTTCCCTCCAAACATGTGAGGCTGGCATTTTCGGCCCTACCCAGGCTGGGTGAGGTTCACCGTGACAGTCTGATAGTACATTGAGTGTTTTTTTAATATCAATATTTTCGTATTTCTGGACGTTTCATAACCTCCTGAGCAATTTTGTTTTTAAATTGAAATATATTATTTTTTAATACAAATATGGTTCCTTCCCCCCCCCCCCCCCCCACAGATACGGTCTGCTGGGCGCCAGTGGGTGTGGCAAGACCACCCTCCTATCCTGCATCGTGGGCAGACGAAGACTCAACTCGGGGGAGATATGGGTGTTGGGCGGCAAGCCGGGTTCTAAGGGCTCCGGGGTGCCGGGACCAAGGATAGGGTACATGCCTCAGGTAAGTCTCTTAGGACCAAGGATAGGATACATGCCTCAGGTAAGTCTCTTAGGACCAAGGATAGGATACATGCCTCAGGTAAGTCTCTCAGGACCAAGGATAGGGTACATGCCTCAGGTAAGTCTCTTAGGACCAAGGATAGGGTACATGCCTCAGGTAAGTCTCTTAGGACCAAGGATAGGGTACATGCCTCAGGTAAGTCTCTTAGGACCAAGGATAGGATACATGCCTCAGGTAAGTCTCTTAGGACCAAGGATAGGGTACATGCCTCAGGTAAGTCTCTTAGGACCAAGGATAGGGTACATGCCTCAGGTAAGTCTCTTAGGACCAAGGATAGGGTACATGCCTCAGGTAAGTCTCTTAGGACCAAGGATAGGGTACATGCCTCAGGTAAGTCTCTTAGGACCAAGGATAGGGTACATGCCTCAGGTAAGTCTCTTAGGACCAAGGATAGGTACATGCCTCAGGTAAGTCTCTTAGGACCAAGGATAGGTACATGCCTTAGGTAAGTCTCTTAGGACCAAGGATAGGGTACATGCTCAGGTAAGTCTCTTAGGACCAAGGATAGGTACATGCCTTAGGTAAGTCTCTTAGGACCAAGGATAGGGTACATGCCTCAGGTAAGTCTCTTAGGACCAAGGATAGGGTACATGCCTCAGGTAAGTCTCTTAGGACCAAGGATAGGGTACATGCCTTAGGTAAGTCTCTTAGGACCAAGGATAGGGTACATGCCTCAGGTAAGTCTCTTAGGACCAAGGATAGGGTACATGCCTCAGGTAAGTCTCTTAGGACCAAGGATAGGATACATGCCTTAGGTAAGTCTCTTAGGACCAAGGATAGGGTACATGCCTCAGGTAAGTCTCTTAGGACCAAGGATAGGTACATGCCTCAGGTAAGTCTCTTAGGACCAAGGATAGGGTACATGCCTCAGGTAAGTCTCTTAGGACCAAGGATAGGGTACATGCCTCAGGTAAGTCTCTTAGACCAAGGATAGGGTACATGCCTCAGGTAAGTCTCTTAGGACCAAGGATAGGGTACATGCCTCAGGTAAGTCTCTTAGGACCAAGGATAGGTACATGCCTCAGGTAAGTCTCTTAGGACCAAGGATAGGGTACATGCCTAGGTAAGTCTCTTAGGACCAAGGATAGGGTACATGCCTCAGGTAAGTCTCTTAGGACCAAGGATAGGTACATGCCTCAGGTAAGTCTCTTAGACCAAGGATAGGGTACATCCTCAGGTAAGTCTCTTAGGACCAAGGATAGGGTACATGCCTAGGTAAGTCTTTAGACCAAGATAGGGTACATGCCTCAGGTAAGTCTCTTAGGACCAAGGATAGGGTACATGCCTCAGGTAAGTCTCTTAGGACCAAGGATAGGGTACATGCCTCAGGTAAGTCTCTTAGGACCAAGGATAGGGTACATGCCTCAGGTAAGTCTTAGGACAGATGGTACATGCTCAGTAAGTCTTTAGACCAAGGATAGGGTACATGCCTCAGGTAAGTCTCTTAGGACCAAGGATAGGGTACATGCCTCAGGTAAGTCTCTTAGGACAGGAGGCTCTAGTATAGCCAGGATAGGGTACATGCCTCAGGTAAGTCTCTAGGACCAAGGATAGGGTACATGCCTCAGGTAAGTCTTTAGGACCAAGGATAGGGTACATGCCTCGAGGAAGTTCTTAGGACAAGGATAGGGTTACATGCCTAGGTAGTCTTAGACAAGGATATGGTAATGCCTCAGGTAAGTCTCTCAGGACCAAGGATAGGGTACATGCCTCAGGTAAGTCTCTTAGGACCAAGGATAGGGTACATGCCTCAGGTAAGTCTCTTAGGACCAAGGATAGGGTACATGCCTCAGGTAATCTCTAAGGACCAAGGAAGGTACATGCTCAGTAAGTCTCTTAGGACCAAGGATAGGGTACATGCCTCAGGTAAGTCTCTTAGAACCAAGATAGGGTACATGCCTCAGGTAGTCTCTTAGGACCAGGATAGGTACATGCCTCAGAAGTCTCTAGGACCAAGGATAGGTACATGCCTCAGTAAGTCTCTTAGAACCAAGGATAGGGTACATGCCTCAGGTAAGTCTCTTAGGACCAAGGATAGGGTACATGGCTTTGGTAAGTCTTTTAAAACCAAGGATAGGGTACATGCCTCAGGTAAGTCTCTTAGGACCAAGGATAGGGTACATGCCTCAGGTAAGTCTCTTAGGACCAAGGATAATAATAATATCGTCTTATTTATACTGCCCGATTAGGACTATCAAGTCCCATTATTCCAGCAGTAAACTCAAGACGAATAATTATTATGTGGTAAAAATCCCAAATGGGAAGATAACTTGTCATGTCCCGGCTGGGTTTCGAGCCCGCGACGCGACGTCTGGAATCTCTGGATTCACAGAGTGCCGCCTTTACCACTGAGCTACCGGGACAGATAAATACATGCATCAGGTAAGTCTCTTAGGACCAAGGATAGGGTACATGTCTCAGGTAAGTCTCTTAGGACCAAGGATAGGGTACATGCCTCAGGTAAGTCTCTTAGGACCAAGGATAGGGTACATGCCTCAGGTAAGTCTCTTAGGACCAAGGATAGGGTACATGCCTCAGGTAAGTCTCTTAGGACCAAGGATAGGGTACCTACATGCCTCAGGTAAGTCTCTTAGGACCAAGGATAGGGTACATGCCTCAGGTAAGTCTCTTACACCCGCATTATGAAACAAGATTTATATATTAATCTTAGTGGACACTATCCCTTAACTTTCACCTTGACAACAACTGTAGAGGTCATACATATCTAAGCCGGGCTTTGTAGCTGTATATTAGCTCTGTGTGTCGTATAAAACTCCATATTAGCTCCTCGTCGGGCAGTGCAAATAATAATAAATACCTGCTGTATACGGGGAGGGCTCTAGTATCAAAACCGGCTCTCTCCACTTTTCCTAATTTTACAGAATGGGCAAAAACATATTGAACGATAACCTTTAATCAATGTACTTGATTGTGGAGAGAGAACAGTTTGAAAATGAACGCATATTTTACAACAGAATTACTATGGGAGAAAGTCGGTTTTGAGATGTAATGTTTTTTTTTCAGTCTATGCGACTTTAAAAAGAGATTCCAGGGGTACCACAACCTCATTTTCAATATTTTTGGAGAGAGCCGGTTTTGATATTAGAACCCTCACGGGAGAGTATATTTACGAGAATAGCCCCATTTACAATGTCAACAGTAAAAATATGAATAAATATGGCGATATTATTTCAATTTCTTTCTCGTGGTTTGCCCTTTGTCAGGAAATCGCGCTGTACGGAGAGTTCACGATACGGGAGACTATGATCTACTTCGGGTGGATCAACGGGATGACCACCAAGCAGGTGAACGAGAAGGTGGACTTCATCGTCAACTTCCTGCAATTGCCGTCCGCAGAACGGCCCGTCAAAAATTTGAGGTGAGTGGACCGTTGTTTTTTTTATGATGAATTTACGAAAAAATGATCCATTTTATTACATAAATTAAACACAAAAATTCTTTGTACTTTTTGTTGTAACAAGCTAGTTTTTTTTTTTTTTTTTTTTTTTTTTTTTTTGAGAGAGAGGGGGAAATCTTCAAAAGACGAACATCATGTGGGAGCATGATGAACAGTGTGGGATTTCTGCTGCAAACAGTGCACACCTACCCACTAAAAACTTCCTCTCATTTTAAAACACCTGCATTCGGAACCGTTTGGGAGAACATTACTTCAAATGCAGGTGTTTGCCCACAAGTCCAAACTTATGGTCTCGACTTTGTCTATTCATTCCGCCCGAAGTTTTTATTTATTTTTTTCAAGTGGCGGAGTCGGCCAATTTCCAGTGGCGCCACTGAGGTTGGTATGCGGGCAGTATAAAATAAATGTTTGTGTTATTTCCAGTGGAGCCTCTGAGGTTGGTACGCGGGCAGTATAAAATAAATGTTTGTGTTATTTCCAGTGGCGAACAACTGAGGTTGGTACGCGGGCAGTATAAAATAAATGTTTGTGTTATTTCCAGTGGTGGACAACAGAGGTTGTTACGCGGGCAGTATAAAATAAATGTTTGTGTTATTTTCAGTGGCGGACAACAGAGGTTGTTACGCGGGCAATATAAAATAAATGTTTGTGTTATTTCCAGTGGCGAACAACTGAGGTTGGTACGCGGGCAATATAAAATAAATGTTTGTGTTATTTCCAGTGGCGGACAACAGAGGTTGGTACGCGGGCAATATAAAATAAATGTTTGTGTTATTTCCAGTGGCGCCACAGAGGTTGTTACGCGGGCAATATAAAATAAATGTTTGTGTTATTTCCAGTGGCGCCACAGAGGTTGTTACGCGGGCAATCTAAAATAAATGTTTGTGTTATTTCCAGTGGCGGACAACAGAGGTTGTTACGCGGGCAGTATAAAATAAAGGTTTGTGTTATTTCCAGTGGCGCCTCAGAGGTTGTTACGCGGGCAATATAAAATAAATGTTTGTGTTATTTTCAGTGGCGGACAACAGAGGCGGGTGTCTTTTGCCGCCGCACTGCTCCATGAGCCAGAGCTCCTCATCCTGGACGAACCTACGGTGGGGGTCGACCCCATCCTGAGACAGAGGTGAGTGACCCCATTCCTTTTGCGGAGCAATAATAATAATAATAATACTGTCCGATTAAGACTATTAAAGTCCCATTATTCCAGCAGTAAGCCCAAGACGTATTATTATGTGGTAAAAATCCCAAATGGGAGGATAACTTATCATGCCCCGGCTGGGCTTCGAACCCACGACCTCTGGAATCTCTGGATTCACAGAGAGCCGCCTTTACCACTGAGCTACCGGGACATAATAGTAGCGGATTCGAAAAAAGCAATAGTATCGGATACGTTAGAAATTATGGGCAAATGATAAATAAGAATGTAGAAGAAAAGGATAAGGCTGGTACCTTACCTCTTCATTATTAATAATAATAACACTCTTTAGTGGAAAGTAACCACCAGGCGAGGTTAATGCTCAAACCCTTTTCTTACCACCTAACCCTCAGAGTCTTATTATTATGTGGTCATTAACTCAAATGAATGAGGAAAAATTCATGCTCTGGATGGGATTTTAACCAACGGATTCCTACACTACGTGGATTACCAGACTAGCGCGTTAACCACTTGACTACCAGTATTAATGAAAATACTTCCGATTTCTAATATTAGAAATTTCTCGGAAGTAAAATTACATACTTAATTTATTTAAAAAATAAAAAGGGAACCGCCACCTTTATCCTATAAAATATATAAGACCTGTTTGACTGCTGGAGTAAAGGGACTTTTCAGTCTTACCTCAGCAGTATAAAAAAGCTATATTCTATTCTATTCTATTCTATTCTTGCAGCATATGGGACCACCTCGTTCACATCACCAAGGACCAAAACACCACTGTCATCATCACTACCCACTATATCGATGAGACGAGACAAGCACATCTGGTAAGGAGGTTTTTTCCATTCAGGGAGGTTTTTTCTGGATAGGGAGGTTTTTTTTTTAGGAAGGATTTTTCTGGATAGGGAGTTTTTTTTCATTTAGGAAGAATTTTTCTGGATAGGGAGGTTTTTCATTCAGGGAGGTTTTTCTGGAGAGGGAGGTTTTTTCATTCAGGGAGGTTTTTTTGAATAGGGAGGTTTTTTTCATTTAGGAAGGATTTTTCTGGAGAGGGAGGTTTTTTTTTATTTAGGAAGGATTTTTCTGGAGAGGGAGGTTTTACATTCAGGGAGGTTTTTCTGGATAGGGAGGTTTTTTCATTTAGGAAGGATTTTTCTGAAGAGTGAAGTTTTTTTTATTCGTGGAGGTTTTTACATGAAGTTTTTATTATCCATTGAGTTTTTTAGGAGGTTTTTTCTTGAGAGAGTTTCATAGAAGTTTTTCGATAGAAATCGTTACACTGAAATAGTCAGTCTCTAAGGGAGCAATGAAATAGTACCTAATCTTTCGGAGTCTCAGAAAAAAGGGCGTCCTACATTTTTTATTTAATTCTGAATTGGAAAAAAAGAATATAGGAAATGAAGGTTTATATATTATCCTGAGTTGGGCCGGAATACCAGCATCACGAAGTCTTCACTTCGCTAGTCGTCGCTTAACTTTAGTGATTATCGTGAGTTGGGCCGGAATACCAGTATCACGAAGTCTGCACTTCGCTGGTCGTTGCTTAACTTTGGTGATTACCGTGAGTTGGGCCGGAATACCAGCATCACGAAGTCTTCACTTCGCTGGACGTTGCTGAACTTCGGTGATCCTACGAGAACCGATGTATTTAACGCGCCATTGACGCTGGCTGCCTATTTTTAATGTTTCTTTATAGCCTTTACATTAATTTTCTCATAAAGTTAGTTACTTTGACATTGGCTGTCTAATGAGGTTTCACGTTGGTAATTACTATTCACAACCATGCGGTTTGAAAACATGTCATCTTCCTCAGCACGTGATAGTAACACACGAAGATGGTTTGACCCACAATTGACCCATACCGGGTATAAATAATAACAATAACCAGTAGGTAATGTGACCCATGTTAGGTAATTAATGTTAGATGAAGCCGATCCATTGTACATAGGTAAATAATTCATGTTTGATTAAAAACTCTAAGTACACAAGGCGTGTTCATACATGTACAATAATTGTACATACTATATAAATATATTAGGTAAGTAATTAAGTATGGATTCATTTATGTAGTGTTTGTAGTGTCTTTGTCGCAAGGAAATACGTTGGACTTGACTGGTATCATGTCCGCCGCAGTATCTAGGAATATTAGGGTGAAGAGTTCAATGTCAAAGATGAGCACGAGTATCAACAACTTGTATAACTACAACAATTATAACAACAATAACAACAACAACAAATTATAATTAACAATCAGATTTTGAAAATACAGTCAAACCTGGATGTAAGAGAACAATCCGACCTCAGTAGGTTGATCCATAAGGTGGCGGACTTGTAACCTGGAGGTCGGTGGTTCAAGTATTCAAGTCCCCAGCTAGACTGACAGTGTTCAATTAGTTTAATTTTTTTTAAAAATAAAATGCAGCGAGCATATTGGGCTCTTTGCCATTAAGTATCATTGACATGAACGAGGTGTATTACTTGTAATAAAAATGAATTAACTTAATAAAAAATTGTGACTTATAAATAAAAAATTCTATTCCTGTTTTATAATTCGGCCTTTAGAATTTGTAGAAGGTGGAGTCATTTTGTAAAATGAGCAAGCCTTGTGCTGTATTTATTTATTTATAAACATTTGGATCAAGCTTAATGAGCACGATTTTGTCTTTTATATACAATGAATATTTTAACAAGTTAGAAATAAATATAAACAAAGCCTGATCAAGGGTGGTGATAATGCCTTCGGCATTCTCTTCCTGTACCTCTGTTCTCTCTTGCTTCCCCAGATAGGACTGATGCGGGGAGGCAGATTCCTGGCGGAAGAGTCCCCCGCCTCCCTCCTCCGTCAGTACAACTGCGAGAGTCTGGAGGAGGTGTTTCTCAAGCTGAGTGTCATTCAGAACAGGGGCAAGCGGAGGCGAAGCTCCATCCTCCACGAGATCACGGAGGCAATGACCGCTCAGATACCGGTAAGATAGAGTTGAAATATTTCTTGTAATTTGTAAACCCCATAAACCTACCTGTGGATTACCAGACTAGCGCGTTAACCACTTGAATGAACGATGACTTTTTGAAATCGCGTTTTCTACCACTTAACCCTCAGGGTATTATTACAAACTCAAATTCACGAAGAAAATTTGAAGTATTGGGTGGGATCCTACACGAGCTTAAATTAGTGACCACTTAGATAAATTCCAATCATGTTCAAATAGTTCGTCCCTTAAACTTATTACAATTGTTTTTCTCTTTTGGAAACCTCATTTCTTTTTCTCTTTCAGCCGGCGGCTCTGGCGGGGGTGGAAAACCCCACCATAGACAACAGCTCGGAGATCAGTGGGGAGTTTGGGGAGCCACTCCCCGTGCCCCTGGCCAAACGCAACTCCAGCATTACAGACAATGTGAGTAGCGTCGCGCGTAGCGTCCCGCGTAGCGTCACTAATGACCGACGCACAGTGAGTAGCGACAAACCAGTGGCGTCCCCGGACGCTGAGTGTTTTCGGGCGTTAATACGGAAGGTAAGTGAGGACCAGTGAGGTGTGCTTTCCAGTGCCGTGTGGGAGAGAGGGACTCCGCAGACCTGGCTGCTTGCTGTACCCTGTATATTGCAGATGGTTGCTGCTTGTTCTACGCAGAACCCTGTATATTGGAGCTAGCTATTGCTTGACCCTGTATATTGGAGATCGGAGCTGGTTGTTCCTTGCAGAACCCTGTATATTGGATCTGGTTCATGCTGCTTGTTGCTTGCAGAACCCTGTATATTGGAGATGGTTGCTGCTTGTTCTACGCAGAACCCTTTATATTGGAGCTAGCTACTGCTTGCTGGACCCTGTATATTGGAACTATTAGAACCTTTTTTTTAAAGCTTGCTGAACCCTGCATATTGGAGATCGGAGGTGGTTGTTCGTTGCAGAACCCTGTATATTGGAGATCGGAGCTGGTTATTCCTTGCAGGACCCTGTATATTGGAGCTGGTTTATGCTGCTTTTTGCTAGTAGAACCCTGTATATTGGAGATCGGAGCTGGTTATTCCTTGCAGGACCCTGTATATTGGAGCTGGTTGCTGCTTGTTGCTAGCAGAACCCTGTATATTGGAGATCGGAGCTGGTTGTTCTTTGCAGGACCCTGTATATTGGAGCTGGTTCATGCTGGTTGTTCCTTGCAGGACCCTGTATATTGGAGCTGGTTGCTGCTTGTAGAAACTTGTATATTGGACCTTGCAGATCACCTATGCACAGTTATTAGAATTTTCTGTCAGTCTCAAGTACAATTTTTGGTGGCAACTCCAACGACTTCTCAAATCAAAGAAAGCTTCGCTTAGTGTCTAAACTCTGCAGCTCTGCAACATAATCATATACTTAATTTTAACTTGCTCGTAAATCTCTCTTTCTGGATAGTTCTTCCTTACTCTCACACTGAAGGAAGGTAAGTACAATATTAATTCACACACTTTAGTTGAATATATTTTGAATTATATACAAGTACAAGTAAGTTAATCATCCATTATTCATGAAGCAAAACGGTCGTTCCGCGGGAGAACGCCTCCCAAAAGCTGCAGTGCTTGTATAACGGTAAATATTTCAATAACGCAATACCTACTTAGTATTAATTTCATAATTTGTTTTAAGTTTGACTTTTTTTTGTAATCCGTTCATCTCCCTCTTGACAGGATCACGGAAAGAAAATAATCACTGTAAAAAATATGCTGAAAAATTGTACAAAAATCATTTCTGTCACTGGTGTTTGATTATTTAAAATTCCACAAAATGACCTTGACTTTTCTCTCTTCCTCTTGTCCTGCCATCTGGTGAGCAGTTACAGAAGTGTGCACGTGTGAGATGGTACGCGCACACTATCTTAAACCGAATTACCTCCGTAAAAGCATGTTCGCTATCAGCTTTGCCAGGCCAAAAGATTATTAAACAAATCATTGACGCTTTAACAGGATTAGCTTCTATCAGGCTATAAAATATGAAATTATGACCAGAACCATCCAACCAACCTCAACCACGAGAAAGAGGTTGAACCATACCGACCCCACGTAGGTTTGGGAAAAGGAAAAGTAAAAGAAGTTGAAGAAAATATTATAAAACAATAGAATTTTCATCGCACATTGCATAATCATAAAAGATAGAAGGCGTTCATAGAAATTGCTAAACCCTTTCAAAGGTAAGCAGTGGCAAATCTAGGATAGTTTCTTGGTTAAAATTACAAAATTAAAGGGTTAACCCTGTATTATGGTTCAAAGTACTTATTAATCACCTAGGGTTTTAGGGCCAAATCATGGATAAAAGTCCAAGGCCCGAATTGTAAAATAGGATAACAACCATCTTTCAAGTCGAAGTTTCAACCAATCAAAGCGCACTATAACCTGACTTGAGGGAGGGTCTACCTTTTAATATATATGCTGCAATCCTATTTTATGTTTATTTCTAAGGCAAGTGTGGTATTTTAATGTAAAAATGGGTATAACTCGTGAACTTGTAAAACAATAATAATAATAATGATTTATATTTCTCCCGGGTTTCCAGAAAGAGCTCCCGCTGGATCTACCCCCAGAGGAGCGGGTGAGCTCCAAGTGTATGGACCACTTCAAGTTCATGAAGCGACGGCACATGAAAGCACTGGTGTGGAAGAATTTCCTGTGGATGTGGCGAAATGTGGCGTAAGTTCTGCATTTTTTTTGGCATCTAAGAGCGGATTTGTTTTTTTTTTTTTTTGGTATTGGTTGGCAAGGTCATTCCATACAGCCATAAAATTTTATTTTATTATATTACATTTTAGGAATAAAAAATGCATGTAAATAATAGGTTTTTAAGGAATTAAGAGACGTTTTTGTATGCCTCTTATGTAGGTACAAATAAATATAAATAATTATTTTAACAATGAAAAAAAATGGAAACAATTTATACAATAAAAATGAAAAAGAATAGAAAATATATAAAAACATTAGTCCTAACTAAAGGGCGGGGTTATTGCCTATGGCAATCTCTTCCACCCAACCCATGTACATCTAATACAACTTCTTACTTTTCTATTTATACTGATACTGATTTTCTTCTATCTAATACAACTAGTAGTCACCGTGGCAGAGTGAGTTAGCGCGCTTGGTATTGCACGCATGGTGACCTGGGTTCGATTCCCAGCGATTTTTTCTGCTCTGTACTTGGATGTTCGGGGTCCACTCATACCTCGTGAGGAAAAATGAGTAGCCACTTTGATGTGAAGCAGCGACCAGTGGCAGAATCATGTGCAAAAAAATAATACAAGATATTGTAAATTAAAGTGGTAAAATCCTATGACTCTGCGCTACCCACTAAAATTGTGACATAATAACTTTTCTATTTATAATGATACTGATTTTGTTCTATCTAATACAACTTCTCACTTTTCTATTTATACTGATACTGATTTTGTTCTATCTAATACAACTTCTCACTTTTCTATTTATACTGATACTGATTTTGTTCTATCTAATACAACTTCTCACTTTTCTATTTATACTGATACTGATTTTCTTCTATCTAATACAACTTCTCACTTTTCGATATATGTATACTGATACTGATTTTCTTCTCTCTAACCTCTTCGCGCCCAATGTCTTTATAGTCCTAAGTTCCCAAGCTTAAATTTTATACTACCAAGTGGAAAAGGCTTTTTTGCAAGTTAATTTCTATTTTCTTCTATGCCCGCCTCCCCCGCCTCCCCCTCCCCCCCCCCCCTCAGAGTCATGTGTTTCATCATCGGCCTCCCGGTGGCCCAGATCATCCTGTTCTGTCTCTCCATCGGCAAGGACCCCGTGGGCCTCCACCTCGCGGTGGTCAATCACGAGTCCGACATCAACGACTGCGCCATCTACGAGAGGGACACCAAGTGCGACCTGCGCTTCCTCAGCTGCAAGTATCTGCGACACGTCAAGGCCAAGAATCAGAAGCTCGTGAGTAGTAGTAGTAATGATATCTAAAAATAATAATATTTAAAAATAATACTATCTAAAAAAAAATGGGCAGTATTGCGCCACTTCTCGCCCATCAGAGGGGAGGCATACTACGGGATCGGCAGGCTACAACACAGACCACAAGCGTCTACAGTAGCTCCTGTTTCATGGCCACGAAATAGAAAAGGCTGTGAAACACTCATCTTTGAAAAAAAAAAAAAAAATCTAGAAATAATATGTAATATCTAAAAATAATAATATAATATTTCAAAATAATTTGATGAAGCTCATCATCATCATCATCATCATAGGGTGGCGTCATCGTGAACGATGGTGGCCAGACAATGGAGGAAGGACTGAGTACTTCTACCATTGTCTTTTCAAGGAGGCTAATAATTGACAAGGGCCCCCAGAACCAAGCCAATGCTGGTCTATTCCCTGTTTATAGTCTGGCTGGGGGACGTTAAACAGGGAGAAGACCAGTGTCCCGCTAGAGGACTATAAAAACAGACAACAGACTAGCCAACCTTTACGAGCCAGGCTAGCTTGCAGTTTCCTAAGGGTTGATCGCTCATGATGATGGTTGATCGCACATAGAAGTATGTGGTTCAGGACGAGCCAACTTTGAAATAAAGTTGGCTGGAGACCATCACTCACCCTTCCAGCAGTAGCCAAGCTGGCTACAACAGCTCAGTCTAGCTTTTGGCAACATGTTGGTAAAGTGACCAAACCCAAACATGGCATTGATGTTCTATTACATGATGGTCGTCCTCTTAACGATGATGTTGAGATTGCTTCTTGCTTTGGCTCTTACTTTTCATCTGTTTACAAAGATCCTAGATTGTTGCCTCCTGCTGCTTCAGTTAGATTGGATGTTCCAGATCATTCCGACTTTCTGCCATTACCTTCATTTACTCCTGCTGATGTGCTATCTTCAATTAAGACGCTCAAACCATCCCTATCAGTAGGTGTTGATGGGATTCCTGCTCTCGTTATCAAAGGTTGTGGTCATGTTCTGGCCCCTGTTCTGACATCCATCTTCAAAAAAAGTCTTTTGGTTGGCATTTTTCCGTCTACTTGGAAAACCTCTGTGGTAGTCCCCATCTTCAAGAAGGGTTCCAGGTTCGACGTTGCCAACTATAGACCTATTGCGCTGTTGTCAGTTCTCTCCAAAATTTTCGAAAAACTTGTTTTCAAGAGCCTATACACCTATGTCGACAAACATCTCTCACCGCTCCAACACGGCTTTCGTCAAAAGATGTCCACTTCCACCAATATCTTAGATTTTCTCAATTATGTGTCCAAGTTCATAGATCGTCAGAACCAAGTAGATGTTGTCTTTTTTGACGTGGCCAAAGCTTTCGATGTCGTTCATCATGATCTCTTACTTCTGAAACTGGAGAAATATGGCTTATCTACAAGATACGTCAAATGGTTTCGTTCCTATCTTATAGATCGCTCGTTCAAAGTCAAAATTCGAAATACTTTGTCTGACGAGTACCAAATTTTATCTGGAATCCCACAGGGTAGTAATTTAGGACCACTACTTTTCCTAATTTTCATCAACGATGTCCTTTCTGTCATCTCTTGCCAAGCTTTGTTGTTTGCGGATGATTTGAAGATCTTCCATGGGTATGATCATGTATCTCCTGAGTCGGATGTTCTTCAGACCAACATTTCCAATGTTGTGAAATGGTATGACAGGAACTATCTATCTATCAATGTGTCCAAAACGCGTGTCATTACATTTACCAGGAAGTACCGATATACCTCCTATTCTTATGAGGTCAATGGCGCTCCCATTCCAAGGGTCTTTGAAATAGTTGATTTAGGTTTTCTTCTTGACTATGAACTCCTCTTTAACAAATATGTTGCAGATACAGTCAGCAAATGTTTCTCTCGGTTTGGGATGCTGTTGAAACTCTGTGGACGATTCAATCTGCCAATCATCATGATAACACTGTTTAATATGTTTATTCGCAGCAAAATTGACTATGGTTTCCTTATATTCTGCTCTGTTCATAAAACAAACTGTCACCAACTTGAAAAAGTTCAGAAGTTCCTGGTAGGCAAACTCTATGATAGATTCCTGACTCACAGAACTCAATACTCGTACCCTTCTATCTGCACTCACTTCCGTATCAAAGAATTAGTGCTGAGGAGAGATGTATCAATCTGTGTCTTCCTACATAAAAATATCCTCAATCAAATATGCTGTAGTTCCTTTGTATCAAGTATGAGCCTGAAAGTAAGAACGAGGGTAGCTCGAAGACAGTGGGAGCTTTTCCTACCTCCTTCTGAAAAGACCAATCCTTGGAACTACATCTTCTCTATGGGCAAATTCCTTTTCAGAAACAACATTGATGTTTTCTGCATTAGCCATAGTGCACTCAAATCCTCAATCGAAGAGGTATTATCTTAATACTTGTATAATGGATCATTTTTCTTATCCAATTATACCTATTTACTATAATTTATAATAAAAATTATTATATCTTTTATCTATTTCCTAAGGTCTACATTGTAATAGAGTACCAATAAACTTGTTATGTAAACCTTGTAAAAAAAAAAAAAAAAAAAAAAAAAAAAAAAAAAACAACAACATTCCCTGTTTATAGTCCGCCAGTTAGACTTCATAAAAAAAAAAATATATTAGAAAATTAAAAACTTAAATATGTTTTGTATAATTTTAGGTATACATATACATAATTTAAAATACAAGTCGTTTAACTCATAGATAAAACACCTCCCGCATATCCGCTGTCCTCTTCATTGTTCCCAATTTATCTCCTCTCTGCACCTCCTCAGGACTACTACGCCGACGAGAGCCAGGCGTTCGCCGCCGTCCGGCACGGGCGGGCCTGGGGCACCCTGGTCTTCTCGCCCAACTACACCAGCGCCCTGCGAGACCGCATCGAACTGGGGAAGGACGCCGAGCCAGAGGTCTTTGACCTGAGCGACGTGCTGATCAATCTCGACGAGTCGAATCAGCAGATCTCGCTGCTGCTGCGGCGAGACCTGGTGTACGCGTTCCAGAACTTCGCCACGGCGCTGGCGAGCGTGTGTAACTATAGCACCAAGGTGGTGACGGTGCCGATCCGGGTGAGTGTGAACGCGGTGTTGACAAGTAGTAGTTTTTTACCCTGAAGTAATGTCATGTGACAGTTCCGGGGTCCTTCGTAAGCTATGTAAAAAAAAAGAAAGAAAAAAAGTAGTAGTTTGAACGGGGCTTGAGTAGATGTTTTTTAAAGGACGAGATACATTTGCTAATGTATCGAAATGTACATAAACCACCCTATGGGGGTGGAATTGGGGTAGGGGGGAGGAAGTGGTATCAAAATATGCCGGTCGTCGAGGCGGATCTTTTGAGTATAATATGTTGAGCCTCGCATAAACGAGGCCAGAGTTATGACGAGTTCTTTGCTATTATATCTCGTCCTTTGAAAAACATCTACTGGCATACTACGGGACGGGTAAGCTACAAGACACAAGCGTCTACAGTAACTCCTGTTTCATGACTACGAAATAAAAAAAGGCTGTGAAACACTCATCTTAAAACAAAAAACTAACTCAACACCTGTTTCTTATCCCCCAGTTCAACCAGCCAGTGTACGGCCCGATAGTGCCAAACTTCACCGATTTCGCTGCCCCGGGTGTGATTCTGACCATCATCTTTTTCTTGGCGGTTGCCCTTACGTCCGGCGCTATGTTGATTGAGAGGAATGAGGGTCTACTGGAGCGAGGACTTGTGTCAGGTGAGGGAGAACTTTTTTTGCATTTTTTTTTTAAACTTAATTATTTTGTATAAAACTTCCGGCCCTACCCAGGCTGGGTGAGGTTAATGTGGGTAGCTGGTACGATTCCCGGCGAATGGAGGGTAAAACCCCCGTCCTAATCCAGGACGTTACATCAAATAGAATCGTTGGCGTTAGGAAGGGCATCCAGCCGTAAAAAATTGAGGTTGAACAACGTCGACCCTGCTTGAGCGGGATAAGACAGAGTAAAAGAAGAAGAAGATTGATTATTTTGTATAAAACAATAATAATATTGCTTTATTCATACTGCCCGATTGGGACTATAAACTTTCATTATTTTAAGCAGTAAGCCTAAGACATATTAATTATTATGTGGTAAAAATTCCGAATGGGAGCAAAACTTGTCATGTCCCGACCGGGTTTTTCAACATTCAAACAATCAACATTGTTTTATTGTTGAAAACATTAAGAAAAAAGAAGATAAAAAAAACTGATAAATATACACAAAAAAATATAGAACAAAATTATTTTAATTTATATGTACACTCTTATTTCAAAATCTCCTAAATTTAAAGTTTTAAAGTTATCATATTTGTGTTGGTCACTTTCGTGATGTCACAACTACTCAAACTCGCTTTACTAAATTTACACTGAAACCCGGACTTGAACCACCGACCTCCAGGTTACGAGTCCGCCTCCTTATCGATCAAGCTACTGAGGTCCGTAAATCCCCTAATCTACGCTGAAACCGGGACTTGAACCACCGACCTCCAGGTTACAAGTCCGCCGCCTTATCCATCAAGCTACTGAGGTCGGATTGTTCTCTGATAAATATATAAAAAAAATATATATAGAACAAAATTATTTTAATTTGTATGTACACTCTTACTTTCAAAATCCCCTAAATTTATTTCCCTTTTAACACTAATTTTTAACTTTTAACCCTAAAATATTCCCTAAAAGTACACATAGTACTTAAAGGGAAATCTTAATTTATAAATGTCAAAGTCACTGACTGACTGACTGACTGATCATCACTGTTTCTCCGAACTGGTAAGTGCTAGGAAGCTGAAATTTAGTAGGTAGCTTTGTCTTATAGTCTAGATGTGCAATAAGACGGGATTTTTCGAAATTCCCACTACAACACCTGCCATTGACGAAAAAGGACTGTCGCCCGCTAGTTTATAAATATTGAAACATTGTAGATATACCTATAATAAAATTTATTAATATTATTATTATTAACCCTTTAAGGTGTGACCGGGATCGAAATCCTCACCACCAAGTATTATTATTATTATTATTAACCCTTTAAGGTGTGACCGGGATCGAAATCCTCACCACCAATTATTATTATTATTAACCCTTTAAGGTGTGACCGGGATCGAAATCCTCACCACCAATTATTATTATTATTATTAACCCTTTAAGGTGTGACCGGGATCGAAATCCTCACCACCAATTATTATGTTTATTATTATTATTAACCCTTTAAGGTGTAACCGGGATCGAAATCCTCACCGCGCACGTCATCTGCCAGTTCCTGATCATGGTGTTCCAGAGCGTCATGGTCATCGTCATGGCTCTGCTCGTCTTCGACATCACGAATCACGGTGACGTGCTCCTGGTCACGCTGCTGACGTGCCTGACGGGACTGTGCGGCATGTGCTTCGGATTTGTCGTGTCGTGCGTGACAGACTCGGAGCGGAACGCCACCTATCTCGCCATGGGCAGCTTTCTGCCCATCGTGATGCTGTGCGGTGAGTTGATTGGTGGTCAAGTGGTTAAGACGATAGTCTGGTAATCCAGGTAGCGTAGGGACCATATTGTTGGGTGCTGGTTCCAATTTTTCTTTGGGAAATGTGCAAGGTAGAAAATGAAAAATAAACTCTCTTACCGGGATGGGCTCTTGGTCTGTGGTCACTCACGTGGAGAAGCGTCGCTTGGGGTCCCCGGGGATGGATGCGTGCGTGGATATGGGCTATGTGTGGTCTCTGGAGCTATAGGTAAGTGACCGTTGGTTCGATTCCCATCCAGTGCATGAATTGTTAAATAAATTGTTAAAGGATCTTCAGTGTTTCAACTGGTGTTTGCCAAACACTTTCGCTTATCGCTCAAGAATATCGGTACTATTATTATGTTATCGATCAGAACAGCTTTCTGTGGTAAAATATATTGTCATTTTCTGGCACCAATCGATCTGTTTAGACGCCTGACTTAACCTTCTAGGCATCTACGCCAACTGCACAATATCGGGTCGGTAAAAACTATGAATCTTTTACGATTGTATCGGGTCCCTTAAATAGGGTTTCCGTTGATGTAATCTAGGAAGTCAAACAAAAGATCAAATCAATTAGCTTTCCGGTGTAGAGTCCATTTCGCTGGCTGAAAGTATAATATATGGAATACATACGATATGTTTTCCGTTTCCTTACATTCTGCCGCGCTGTATATTTTTTCACGGGGGATTCCTAACACCTCGACCGAGCTTTTTATTTTCAATATTTCCCTTCCCGTATTCCCACTTAGATTTGTGATCTAAATTGCACGTTGCATAATCAAAAAGATAACAGGCGTGTTTTCAAATTAGAATTTTTCGAAATTACACATTGTATAATCAGAATAGATACCAGGCGCGCATACAAATGAGATTAGATCGGAAGAGAATGCCGTTGGCATGAGCACCGCCCTTGATCAAGTTTTGTTTTCTTAATTTTAATATCTATGTATGTATATATATTCTATGTCATTATTTTGTAAATAAAACTTGATCCAACTTGTTTAATAATTTATGTTCCGATTTTCCATCGATTCCAGGAATCATCTGGCCAGTGCAAGGCATGCACTATCTGGTCCGGGCCGTTAGTTTCATCCTACCCCTCACGCTTTCTACCGAGTCCCTGCGATGCATCCTGGCCAAGGGCTGGGATATGAGTGAACCCAGCGTCTATGTGGGATTCATAGCGACCCTTCTCTGGATAACCGTGTTCCTGAGCTCCAGCGTCCTGCTCATCAAATTCCGAAAGGGTTAAGGTTAACACGAGTACTCGAAGGGTTAAGTTTTCGATTTGACGAGGAATTCTGAAAGGATGGAGTTTTCAAGGTTTAAGTTGAATAGCAGTACTCAAAGGGTTAAGTTTTCGATCTGAAGCAGAAGTACTAAAAGGGTTAAGTTTTTGATTTAAAACAGGAGTACTGCTTGACATTCCCTTTTAATAAGTTTGAATTATGGAACGGGCTTAGATTTATCTTAGTGGACACTATACCTCAACACGTCCTTTAGTAGGAATTTAGCTCGCTATGGTTGGTTGAAATCTAACACCGTTTCATAATGCCACCCTTAGACTTAAGGGAATGTCAAGCTTAACCCTTTTAGTAATCCTGTTTCAAATAACCGTTTCAGTACTCCTGTATTAGATTGTTGATTATTGTCCGAAAACATCATCTCAAAGGAGATGATGACGCCACTGATGGAAGGGGTTTTTCTTGTTCATAAATTTATTACAAGGAGATTTAGGGCGAAATTAATAGACAACATCGAAAACTTGAGTCATTGCTTAGCATCAGTTTTCCCTATCTTGGACAATCCGAGACTCAGCGCCACAGAGGTTTTACAAAAACGTCTATTAATCCCGCCCTTCAGTGGAAAAGTAAAGAGTGCAACCCATCACTCAAGAGATATATCCTGGAATAAATAACATGTAAATATTATTTTACGCCGCTCCAGTTACGGGTTGAGGCATGGCCCTATGTTTATTTCCCTTAAGCCTACTCTACACAATGAGGCATTGCCGTACATCTCTTCAGGCCAGAACTCGGCGCCACAGGAGTTATTGGGCTGTCCGAAGGCCAAACCTGCTGACTGAAGGTCTAGGGATACGTGTTAGAAATTTGAACGAAATGAGTTCAATAAAGAAAAAGGTAGTACATAAATTGATTATGTACTACCCTTATGTACATAATTGCTATTTAATTAGTTTTATTTTTAAAGTAGATTCTTGCAATACCTAAAAGTTTAATATTAAGGCATGTAATTGAGGTATGTGTTTGTGTAAATGGCTGTATACTACTTGGGTACAGACCTTATTTTATCCTTCTACTTGGGTACAAGAAAAAACACAAGATATCCGACTTGGGTAACGGGTCGTTTTTTTATTCATTACATAAAGAGTACATAAAAAATTATATAAAAATTATACCAGGCCTTGGCCTTCTATGTATTAGGCATAGCCTTCTATGTATTTCACCTAACCCTACTTTTAACCTAAGGCATTGCCTTCTATGTATTATCCCTAACCCTACTATATTCTTGAGGCATGGCCTTCTATGTATCTTACCTAACCCTACTATATTCTTGAGGCATGGCCTTCTGATTCTCTTACCTAACCTACTATAATATTCTTCAGGCATGGCCTTCTATGTATTTTCCTAACCCTACTATAAACCTGAGGCATTGCCTTCTATGTATTATCCCTAATCCTACTATATTCTTGAGGCATGGCCTTCCATGTACCTTACCTAACCGTACTATATTCTTGAGGCATGGCCTTCTATGTATTTTACCTAACCCTACTATAAACCTGAGGCATTGCCTTCTATGTATTATCCCTAACCCTACTATATTCTTGAGGTATGGCCTTCTAATAGGTGAACATCGCCATTGTTCTATCAATGAACGACATGTCATAATAATCTAAAACCTATATACTTAATTTCTATGTACTAATATTTTATCTGCTTTTATCTGGTACCCAAGTAGTACATCTTCCGTACCCAACTAGTAATTTTTACCTGCGTGTTTGGTACCAAAGTAGTAGTTCTGTACCCAAGTAGTAAACACCGGTGTAAATATCTGATTTGTATGATAGTCAATAATTTTATTTAGTTACTTTTATTATTTGGTAGCTGAAATAATGAAGGATATTTGCTCCACAATATTCAACCAATCTTGAGCAAGCTGTTCTGAGAAAATTTGTATTCCAAATTTTCATAATTTTTTTTCACTTTCTATCACACATAAGGTATAGAAAGTATTGTCTTTGATCGGTTTTTTCGAGAAAAAAAATTTGGGGGGGTTTACGTCGCTTTCAACTGCATGGTCATAGCACGTCGGAGGTGTTACCCTCCATTCGCAAGAAACTCACAGATGCATTCAACGCGACATCGATGCTGGCTTCATAAAAGAAAAGTACAGGAAAAAGTTGGCCCTTTGAATTTTGTTCTGATGTGAATTAAAATATTCTGAGGTAATCCAGGTAGCGAAGGGATCCGTTGGCTCGAATCCCACCCATTTTTCTTCATTAATTTGAGTTTGTAACCACATAATAATAAGACTCCCTTGAGGGTAAGGTGGTAGAAAACGCTTTGAGCATTAACCTCGGCAAGTGGTTACCTTCCACTAAAGAGTGTTATTATTATTATGACTTTGTTTCTGTATATAATTAATCCATCGTGTTATGTAAGACAAAACATAAGATAAAATTATTTAATGTTCAAAATATCCTCTGTACCCCTATAATCAATAAAATAGTATTTAATCAACAATCCTTATGCAGTCCGAGTTTCATTTTCGATAGCCATTATTATCACTAGAATATACAATTATACAGTGTGTCACAGAAGTCCTCGCTCTTAACTTTTGAAAGCGTGGGATTTTTTCAATCCTGTTTGTTCCCAAGGATAGGAAAGGGCCCATGACCGCTCTGCAGGTGACTTTGAAATCCAGGTTCGACCCCCGGAAGTGGTATTTCTTTCAAAAAGTTGGTCATTTCTCTAGAATTTCTAATAGTTTAAAAAAATAAAAATATTGCAAATGACATTTACTCGACTTTTCTGTCATAATCAGGGGCGGAGTGAGGGGGGTTTAAAGTTGCACATAAGGACCTACTGGCGTACCCTGTAGATTCTGTGCTGTCTCCTATTAAGATCTACAAATTGTTTGAAATGAACATAAAACATTTCATTGATCTAATTCATAGGTAAAATCTTCGATTTTTTACGGTCATCTGTGGTGGACCGTACATAATTGTTATTTTTCAGCTGTTAACTTTATGACAAAGATAAATTTTTGTCTTAGCATTAGACAATGCCGACCTCTACTGGATTTGGGAAAAGGCTAAGAGAAAGGAGAAGATCGGAAGTAAAATATTCATTATACTTTGGATGTCCGGAGTTCACGCATAGCTCGTGAGGAAAAATGAGTAGTTACGTGTGAGTAAAGACCTATGGCGGCATTACGAGTCTAAAAACAAGCTAGTAGAAACGCCTACTGTGCTAATAAAAAAAAAAATTCAAAGAGGCTTTATTAACTTATGTAAATAATGCAAGTTTTTTTTTTAAAAGGTGATAGTGCCCCGGAACCGCTTTCGCATTACTTCAGGGCACTTTACCTTTACATCCATGCCATTCCGAAAACCGAAAGTTTCGGTCAGAAATTTCCGCTCCGGCCGGGATTCGAACCCGCAAACTCCGGGTCAATAACCAATGCTCTTAACCACTGAGCCACGGAGGTCGGCTATGTATGCAAGTAATAATAAATAAAGAACACTATCGCCTTAGAAATTCTGCCCGATTAGTACTACTCAAGTCCAATGACTCAAGCAGTAAGTCCAAGAAGTATATTATTATGAGGTAAAAATTCCAAACGGGAGGAAAACTTGTCTCAGCTGAGTTTCGAACTCACAAACTTTGGATAACCAGACCGACACCTTGGCCACTAAGCTAACGGGCCTGAAAAATGCCTGTACGTCAGGCAAGAGAACGAAAAAAATGAACACATCTCTTTACAAAAAGAAACAATATTAACATTTTTTAATTATTATTTCACATTTTATTTAAAAATAAAATTAATATTTTGTAAATACTATAGTTTTTTTTTTCGAGGAGTCTAAAAAAATACATTTTGTAACCACCAGCATCTTCATACACAATTGAAACAAAAAAAATTACAAACTAACAACAATTATTAAAAAAGATCCTAACAAAAACGTAACTATCAGTCTCGCACAAACTTGGCTGAAAAATAAACAAATTTATTCCCAAAACAATCTCGTAGAAAAGAAATCTCACCTTAGAAAAAGGAAATGAATGCCACTTAGACTCTCACCATCATGGGAGGATAACTTGTCATGTCCCGGCTGGGCTTCGAACCCACGAACTCTGGAATCCTTGGATTCACAGAGTGCCGCCTTTACCACTGAGCTACCGGGACAGACTATTACATATGACATTACTTTGGATTTTTAATGTGAACCTTGCAACAAATAATAGATTCCTAGACACACTCTAGAATTCCTAGAGTGTGTCTAGGCGGTGATTACAAAACTGTACTTCAAAACTTTACAATATTTTGTTAAGCGGATAGATATTTTCAAATATAGGTACACATATACAGGATAAGTAAATTAGCAGTAAATAGAACAAACAGGATTGGCTGGGACATTGAATGTCAACAAGATAGATTGGTTCTGGTACACTGAATGTTATCAAGATAACATTGGCTATAACAGTGAATGTTACCAAGATAGATTGGCTAGAACAGTGAATGTTACCAAGATAGATTGGCTAGAACACTGAATGTTACCAAGATGGATTGGCTAGAACAGTGAATGTTACCAAGATAGAGAGTAGATAGTAATTTTAAATAACATGGGCTGGAACATTGAATGTTACCAAGTTAAGAGTTTTGATTGGTTCAAATTTTAGAAACATTGAATGTTACCAAGGTTGAATGGTACATTAGAATGATTTGAATTTTAACGAAAAGACTGGTACATTGAATGATTTGAATTTAAAAAAAAATTGGCTAGTACATTGAATAGTGGATAGCTGTTCATATAGCATATTGAATAATGGAGGTTTTTGCTATCAAGATTGGTTGGTACAATATTGCCAGTAGCTGAGATAGTACATTGAAAGTTAAGTACACTATACCATTTGCTCACCACAACAAAGACATAGAAAAAAATGAAAAAAAGGGGGCTACATGTAATTATGTAATAATTTCAGTACACAATCAAAATGAAGTCTTTTTGCTGTTAAGTAAAAAACAGTTTTCAAAATGAACAACCGTTTTGCTGTTACGTAAAAAACAGTTTTCAAAATGAACAGCCTTTTTGCTGTTCAGTAAAAAAAGAAAAAAACAGTTTTAACTGTGCTTTGTACCTACAAAAAAAATCAATTTGTATATATTTTAAGCACGTTACAACGACAAAAAAAGCATTCAACTTCAAAATCTGATTATTTGTGTGACAAAAAAAATCCAATTTTGACCTTTGTGATGATTCATACATAAAAGAGTAAACTGAATGGAAGATATAAAAAGCCTGGGGCGCTGTCTAGAATATTTGATTAGTTTTGCTTTGTACATTTTAAAAAATAAATAGATTTTTTTATATATAAAATAGGAAAGCAGCAAGAAATTTTTGTTCTAATTTTTGAACACTCAAATTGGTGTCCTGTCCAAGAGAGTCCTAGTTGTCCTGAAGCCCCGAAATCCATAAAAAAAAAAATCTATCTATAAATAGCAGCTAAATTTAATTTTTTGTTTTTTTTTTCCTAAACAAAAATCGCAGGAACTTCTAGAATTTTATGAGAGGACGACGCACTATTTCAGAGAAATTTAAAGTATACGTTTTTCAAACAGTTATGTCCGAGGAAATCCTCGCATTTCTTAGAATAATTCAAGAAAATTCAGAGTATACAAATAAGGGGCCGCGGTTCAAAACTCGACTGACCAATGAAGTATCAAACAATGGGGCTTTCAACATTAGAATACAGAAGACACATGTTGAGGATAATGAATAGAGTTGATCTGAGTAATGTGTCCCATTAGGGTCACAGAATTGAGGGAAAAACTTTCACATTTTGCCCCCAATTGGTTGAAAAAAAATACATTTTTTTGCTTTAAATTCTAATCGTTTTTTTTTCTCAACTTTTGTTTTTTTTTCATTTTTGAAAACACCAAGATTTAAATTGTTCTGGGTACACAAGTAGAGAAAAGAATTTTGCTGTTTTTTTTTCATTTTTTTTTGTACATGTATAAATAAAAAGTGTAAGAGTACAAACATCTCTTTTAAACGTAGAAATTAAACGTAGGTCGCGTGAATTTTGACTAGGTAATGAAGACGAAAGTGCGTCAAGTATGATTCAATGGTGATATAAGACAGAGAAAAAGTCATGTTGAACAACAAAATTATGCATCTCAAGTGTAAGTACACAACGGAGCTCTAGACCCTGGGGATCCACGTAAAAAAATCTGACCATGTTATTCAATGTAAGCGGTCCACTGAGGTAAGTCAGAGAATGTGGTTCAATACAGGGAAGGTAGTATACAAAACCATGCATTGGCAGTTGCTATGGTTACGGCACTGGACTTGTAATGTAAACAATCCAGCGCGGGGATCCGTGAATCGGATCCCACCCAATGCTCGGATTTTTTTCTCGTTATAATAATATCAACTTGGGATTTACGTCCTATTCAACTGGTAGGTCATTTCAATAATGATTTTTCGTGCACTGGTAGTCTAGTGGTTAACGCGCTAGTCTGGTAATCCAGCGAAGGGATCCGTTGGTTCGAATCCCACCTAGTGCATGAATTTTTCCTCATTCATTTGAGTTTGTAACCACTTAATAATAAACCTCTGAGGGTTAGGTGGTAGAAAATGCTTTGAGCATGAACCTCGCTTAGTGGCTAACTTCCACTAAAGAGTATTATTTGTCACAGAAGATCTATTGAAGGTCGCAATGACAAAGAGGTTTCCTAGCCGACAGCACTACTTATACCCAAGAGTATTTTAAACTTCACCGCTAAAAGGGGAAAGAGTAGTCACCTCAAAGAGGACTCTGAGAGTAGAGGGCCAAATTATAAACGAGGACTCTCAAGGGCCAAATTACAAACTAGGATTGACACATACATGACCTATACCTTGTAAAGTGTGTGCAATTGTGATACCTCTGTATCTGGTGGAACAGTGGGTTGTGTATGGGTTAACAATTTGCATTCTTTACTGAACTTGGGACTCGAACCATCGACCTCCAGGTTACAAGTCCGCTGCCGCATTGATCAAGCTACTAAGGTTCTGAGGTCGGTTGGAGATAATAATTATTTCATATGGAGGAGACATAGGATTTTCCACCAATCACACAGGAATCCATGCGAAAAATGTCAGATTAGGGATGTCTCAGAATCTCAGATCTTCGTTGATTTTTTTTTCACCCCTCTCATTTTCTATAAATTGGCCCTTGGTCCCTCATTATAATTTGGCCCTTGGTCCATCATGCTTGCAGGATGCCTAGAGTATCGGATAGTACAACTAACACATATCATACAGTCGAACCTGGATATAAGAGAACCCAAGGAACAGAGCAAAATTTCTATTACAATAATAATATCGCCGTATTTATACTGCCCGATAAAAACTATAAAAGTCCCATTATTCCAGCAGTAAGCGCAAGACCTATTATTATGTGGTAAAAATCCCAAATGGGAGGATAACCTGTCATGTCCCGTCTGGGTTTCGAACCCACGACCTCTGGGATGTCTGGATTCACAGAGTGCCACCTTTACCTACTGAGCTACCGGACAGACCGTTTCTAACAGGCGCGGTCGGTGTTAAGGAGCTGCGGAACTGCAGCATTCCCAGACGAAAAAGAGACGATTCTCTCAAGTTCTAGCTCGTACACAATGAAAATTACCACAAATTTCCAGAATTTCTGTCGAATAAGTAATGCATAGTTATTACGATTGGCATGGTAAATGAACTCAAATTATTTAGACTCTGGAAAAAGCGACTCTATGAACCCTTTTTTAGTCGGTTTATGTGGCAGCACCCCAAAATAGTTTCCCACCCGTCTAGCCTGGTTTCCAACACAGCCAGCTCTCTCTTACACAAAAACAGGTGACGCAGGGACCTGAATATACTACTTAGCAAAGAACTAAAAAAAACCCACATCTATGTATACTGTGTCAGATGTGGCAACTCGTTATAGAGCAGTTCGTTAACACTTTGAGCCCATGAACACCATATATGACTCTCAACTGACATTTCACAAAGGACATGAGTACCATATGACCCTCACCCAAAATTTGACTGTAGACATGAGTACTCTCTATGGGTTTCGTTTCTATGTGTTTCTCATAGGGAATAGGTTCCAGTGGTCTTTGAGAGCAATGTATGAGTGTTGGGTTCTGAGTTTTGTGGTCCCTCGTGCTCACTCGCCGAACCCAGCTCTGGGGCTCAATGTGTTAAATAAATAAATTTAATTGTTTCTCTCAATCCGAGTCCATTGTATCCAAGTTTGACTGTACTATACCACTACACCGCGCCTATGGTAGTAGCGTAGTGTACTACATCTAGACCAGGGGAGAGAGAGGGGGAGGGGGCGGGGAAATGTCACCAGAGTGTTGAAGTGGGATTTTTCAGACAGACTTGGTTGTTTCCTCGTACCATGTCCCATTTTGCCGCCAGCGAACTGTGGAGAGAAATAATAATATTATTATTATATCAAACTTTATTAGAAGAACAAAGTATACAGCATTTACAATTTGAAATAGTTGATCCGACCTCAGTAGCTTGATCGATAAGGCGGCGGACTTGTAACCTGGAGGTCGGTGGTACAAGTCCCGGTAACAGCTTAGTAAAGCTAGTTTCAGTAGTTGTGACACCACGAAAGTGATTAACACAAATATGATAACTTTAAAACTTAGTTTAGAAATTAATAAATGATAAAATTGTTCGAAAATAAATAATAATAAAGAAAATTAACAGTTCAAAGCAAAAATTCAAGATTTTAAAGGATTCAGAAGAGAGAAGAAAAAAACAGAAGCTCCATGGACTGAAGAAAGAAAACAGCAACACTGACAAAGAATTGGGAGGAAAAAAGAGAAGAAGAAAATATGACAAAATGTTTATTATCATTTACCGTGGACCTAGTTGACCAAATACTAAACTAAAAAGAAGAAAAAAAAAAAAAAAAAAAAAAAAAAAATTACCAATGTCTTAACTCAGGGGCGGGGTTATTAGAACTATCTACTTGTATGTCTTAGGATTTTCTCTTTTCTTTGATGATTACTCAGGGAAGAGATACAGGTTGTTACTAGTTACCTCAGGGAAGAGATACAGGTTGTTACTAGTTACCTCAGGGAAGGCAGAGGAAGATAGAGTGCGGACTACAACTTGTCGTGGAAGAGATACAGGTTGTTAATAGTTACCTCAGGGAAGAGATACAGGTTGTTAATAGTTACCTCAGGGAAGGCAGAGGAAGATAGAGTGCGGACTACAACTTGTCGTGGAAGAGATACAGGTTGTTAATAGTTACCTCAGGAAGAGATACAGGTTGTTAATAGTTACCTCAGGGAAGAGATACAGGTTGTTACTAGTTACCTCAGGGAAGGCAGAGGAAGATAGAGTGCGGACTACAACTTGTCGTGGAAGAGATACAGGTTGTTAATAGTTACCTCAGGGAAGAGATACAGGTTGTTACTAGTTACCTCAGGGAAGGCAGAGGAAGTAGAGTTGCGGACTACAACTTTCGGGGAAAAGAGTACAGGTTGTTAATAGTTACCTCAGGGAAAGATACAGGTTGTTAACTAGTTACCTCAGGGAACAGAAAGATAGAGTGCGGACTACAACTTGTCGTGGGAAGGATACAGGTGAATAGATTACCTCAGGGAGAGATACAGTTGTTAACTAGTTACCTCAGGGAAGGCAGAGGAAGATAGAGTGCGGACTACAACTTGTCGTGGAAGAGATACAGGTTGTAATAGTTACGCAGGCGAAGAAATACACGTTTTACTAGTTACCTCAGGTGAAGAGATCAGGTTTTTAAAGTACCTCAGGGAAGGATACAGTTTTACTAGTTACCTCGGTAAGCAGAGGAAGATAGAGTGCGGACTCAACTTGTCGTGAAAAAATACAGTTGTTAATAATTACTCAGAGAAGCATACAAGGTTGTTAATAGTTACACTCAGAAGAGATACAGGTTGTTACTATTACCTCAGAAGAGATACAGTGTTGTTACAGTATTCCTCAGGGAAGGCGAGAGGAAGATAAGGGGAACAAACAAACTATGTCGGAAGAAAAAGGTTTGTAAGTTACCTCAGGGAAAGAACAGGTTTGTTAATATTACTCAGGGAAGAGATACAGGTTGATTACTATGTTACCTCAGGAAGTGCAGAGGAAGAAGAGTGCGACTTACAACTTGTGTGGAAGAGGGATACAGGTTGTTAATAGTTACCCTCAAGGGAAGAGATACAGTTGTAAATAGCTTACCTCAGGGAAGTAGAGGTAAGATAGAGTCGGAACAACTATGTCGTGGAAAGAGATACAAGGTTTTTAATAGTACCTCAGGGAAGAGAAAACAGGTTGTTAATAGGTTACCTCAGGTAAGGTAGAGTGAAGATAGAGTGCGGACTACAACTTGTCGTGGAAGAGATACAGGTTGTTAGTCGCAGCCACCGCTATCACGTTCTCACTCGGTGGCCACGCCGTGTGCAGGATCTTCTTGTTGAAGTCCAGACAGTCCACACTGATCTCGTCCTTCTTCCGCTTACCCCCTGTACACACCTGAGGGAGAGATGCGGAAATCAGATTGTGAAAATACAGTTGTTGTTGTAAGTAGTCACCGTGGCAGAGCGAGTTAGCACGCTAGGCATTGCACGCATGGTGACCTGGGTTCGATTCCCAGCGGGGCAGGAATTTTTCTGCTCTGTACTTGGAAGTTCGGGGTCCACTCATACCTCGTGAGGAAAAATGAGTAGTTACTTGTATGAGTAACGACCAGTGGCGGCATTACCAGAGTAAAAAGAAATTAATGTAATAGAATAATTCGAAATGTGAAGGAGGCTCTTAGTAATGCTGCGCTACACACAAAAAATTGTGAAGAGGCCTTGTGCTTCACCACAAATAAAATCATACATACATACATACAGTTTTTGTTGTAGCCAGCTTGGCTATAGCTGGAGGGATGAGTGATGGTCTCCAGCCAACTTTATTTCAAAGTTGGCTTGTCCTGAACCACATATTTCTACGTGCGATCAACCATCATGAACTACTTGGACTTTTCTTTATAAGCCACTAGCCGTTTGCCCGTGCTTTGCAACGGGACTAAATTTCAAATTTACTAAGGCATGGCCGTACTGCTGGACAGCAATGCCTTTTGGAACTTTTTATAATTTTTCTGGACAAAGCGATAATGGTTTTGGGGGGGTCAATTCTGAGACATTTTTCGCTATCTCTTACCGTTTTGGCTAAACAACTCCGGACAAACAAACAAACAAACATAGGTAGGTAGGTAGGTAGTCCTTTTTTCTGTTTTATATATAGAGATTAAACCCATAAGAAACTGCAAGCTAGCCTGGCTTGTAAGGGTTGGCTAGTTTATAGTCCTCTAGCGAGACATGAAAATACAGTCACACCTAGATGTAAGAGAACAATCCGACCTCAGTAGGTTGGTGGATAAGACAGGGGACTTGTAACCTGGAGGTCGGTCGTTCAAGTCCCGGTTTCAGCGTGGATTTAGTAAAGCGAGTTTGAGTTATTGTGATATTATCACGAAAGAGATTAGCACAAATATGATAACTTTAAAAGAAAGCCTTTGTTTACTATTTGTGCAAAACCTGTATTAGCCTGTAAAGTGATTAACACAGATATAATAACTTCTATAAGAGAACAATTTCCAGTTCAAATTTACCTCTCTAAAAGGGAAAATACTTAGAGCATAAAATCTATATTTTTCACTTTTGAACTAGCTTTTCCTAACCTTGAACAAAAGTCAGTACAGAAGTAGAAACATAAGACTTTCAATAACTTGGTTTTTGGGGCTCTAGTTTACTGTATAAAGTTGATGAAATGACTCCCTGGTTACATTTGAGTTAGATATGTCAGTCTCTACATAGTAACATATCCAAACGATAATAATTATATCATGGGCTTACTTTTCTAGGCCGCAGCAGAGTCTTGGGCTTGGCTATCTTCCTGGTTACATTTGTGTTACATATGTCAGTCTCTACATAGTAACATATCCAAACGATAATAATTAGATCCCGGGCTTACTTTTCTAGGCCGCAGCAGAGTCTTGGGCTTGGCTATCTCCCTGGTTACATTTGTGTTACATATGTCAGTCTCTACATAGTAACATATCCAAACGATAATAATTAGATCCCGGGCTTACTTTTCTAGGCCGCAGCAGAGTCTTGGGCTTGGCTATCTCCCTGGTTACATTTGTGTTGGATATGTAAGTCCCTACATAAAGCGGTTTTTTTTTAATTGAACGAAAAGCCTGAACGAGACCGAACAGTCAGCTCTGGTCAACCAAAATTTGAAGAATAAAAACAAGTGATTTTTGGAACTCTGGTTTGTTTACATTAAAGATATCGGTGTTTGTTTACATTTTGCATTTGAAATCATCCACTTCTTCTTCTTCTTCTTACCGAACCAAACGCCATGACCGAACGAACGAGCCGGTCCACTCTGGTCAGGATTTTTCGGTCCGGTCAAAAAAAGTGAATTTCAGTGACCAGGTCAGCTTCGGTTCACTTAGTTCAAAAAAAAAAAAAAAAAAAAAAAAAAACCGCTAGTAGTAACATATCCAAACAATAATATATCCCGTGCTTTTTTTTTACTTACTTTTCTAGGCCGCAGCAGAGTCTTGGGCTTGGCTATCTCCCTGGTTACATTTACTTACTTTTCTAGGCCGCAGCAGAGTCTTGGGCTTGGCTATCTCCCTGGTTATACAGGGTGGGGCAAAAGTCTGGAAACCCCTTGATAATTTTCGAATGGCTTCTTCGGTAAAATTAAAATTTTGTACGGTAAACCGGGCTAATAAGACCTTCTTTTAGAGTGGAGTTGATTTTTGTTACCGGCCCCCATGTCGGGGCCAGGGGGGCCAACTTCATTTTTTTAAATACGAACCCCCACCTTGCGATACATTTTTGGAAAGTTCTCTAAATAAGAAATACATTGGTGCAAATTTTATTTTTTTAATATTAACTTTTTTCAAATGTCGTCCAACTTTGTGTATGCAGTAAAGTCTGAAAACCCCTGAATATCTTTCGAAAGGGCTTTCTCAGTAAATTTAAAATCGTGCACGGTAAGTCGGGGTAATTAGACCTTTCCAAAAATGTATCGCAAGGTGGGGTTTCGTATTAAAAAAATGAAGTTGGCCTCCCAGGCCCTGACATGGGGGCCGGTTAAAAAAAATTGGTCCCATTCTAATAAAAGGTCTAATTACCAAGAATTACCGTACACAATTTTAAATTTACTGAGAAAGTCCTTTCGAAAGATATTCAGGGGTTTCCAGACTTTACTGCATACACAAAGTTGGACGCCATTTGGAAACTGTTAATATTAAAAAAATAAAATTTAAACCGATGTATTTCTTATTTAAAGACCTTCTCAAAAATGTATCGCAAGGTGGGGGTTCGTATTTAAAAAAATGAAGTTGACCCCCCTGGCCCCGACATGGGGGCCGGTAACAAAAATCGACTCCACTATAAAAGAAGGTCTTATTAGCCCGGTTTACCGTACAAAATTTTAATTTTACCGAAGAAGCCATTCGAAAGTTATTCAGGGGTTTCCAGACTTTTGCCCCACCCTGTATTTGTGTTACATATACAAGTCCCTAACAACAATAATATATCCCGGGCTAACTTTTCTAGGCCGCAGCAGTCTTGGGCTTGGCTATCTCCCTGGTTACATTTGTGTTAGATATGTAAGTCCCTACATAGTAACATATCCAAACAATAATATATCCCGGGCTTATTTGTACCAACTTTTCATGTCATTTTATTTAACTTCTTCACCTGTATTTTTCTTTGAAATTCTTTTTATATTAATATTAGTATTAAGACTCTGTAGCAAATAATAATAATTGCAACTTTACTGTTGCTAGATAAAGTTTATCTAGCTTTATTTGGGGGTGCGGCTCCTGTTTTTGACTTATCTGCAACAAGCATTAAGACTAGGGTCACATTATAAAACTGGGTATCTCCCGTTAACTTATTAAATAAATAAATAAATTACTTTTCTAGGCCGCAGCAGAGTCTTGGGCTTGGCTATCTCTCTGGTTAGATATACAAGTCCCTAACAACAATAATAACATCCCGGGCTTACTTTTCTAGTTGGCTATCTCCCTGCAGGGTGTCTACTAAATGGTCAAAGTAAAATTCCCTGACTTTTCCAGGTTTTCCAGGCCATTTTTCCAGTTTCTCCAGTCTACTTTTTTAAGGAGACATTATATGTCATATTATACAGGGTGGGGCAAAAGTCTGGAAACCCCTGAATAACTTTCGAATGGCTTCTTTGGTAAAATTAAAATTTTGTAAGGTAAACCGGGCTTATAAGACCTTCTTTTAGAATGGGGTCGATTTTTGTTACCGGCCCCCATGTCGGGGTCAGGGGGGCCAACTTCATTTTTTTAAATACGAACCCCCACCTTGCGATACATTTTTGGAAAGGTCTTAAAATAAGAAATACAGGGTGCGGCGCGGTAATGTCCCATTTTGAATCGCCCAGTGTGAAGCCGCACTTCTAATTAGACAAGTTCGAACAAAGTTAGAAGATGCACAAACTACTAATTTTTTAGATTCAATTTAGCTCGGTTGTCAAAATAATTTTATCAAAGCAACAGAAAGCTTTTTGCGTGGAGAGTTATTTTTCGAAAAATAAGTGTATCGTAGCAGTACAGCGGGAGTTTGCACACCAAACTGTAACTCGATCTGCATGGAGGGGGTTTTCATGAAGTTCCCTAGGGTTGTTGTCACTCCAATAACGCATATTTTGTTTATTAACACAGCCTGTGTCAACCCCCCAAAACCTTGAACGAGTACGTGAGGCGATAATGCAGTGACCTAGGCGCTCAGCTCGCAAGCATGCTGCTGCTCTTGGCATATCAGACCGTTCATTGCGGAGAATACTTCATAAAGAACTGCATTTTCATCCCTACAAAATGGTAGTGGTGCAGGAATTGTTCGAGCGAGACTTTATTCAACGACAAAATGCATGTGAAACCCTGATTGACTCCTTACTTCCAGATGCTATAGTTTTCTTTAGTGATGAAGCCCATTTTTACATTTCAGGCTGTGTTAATAAACAAAATATGCGTTATTGGAGTGACAACAACCCTAGGGAACTTCATGAAAACCCCCTCCATGCAGATCGAGTTACAGTTTGGTGTGCAATGTCAAACTCCCGCTGTACTGCTACGATACACTTATTTTTCGAAAAATAACTCTCCACGCAATAAGCTTTCTGTTGCTTTGATAAAATCATTTTGACAATAGAGCTAAATTGAATAGAAAAAAATTAGTAGTTTGTGCATCTTCTAACTTTGTTTGAACTTGGCTAATTAGAAGTGCGGCTTCACACTGGGCGATTCAAAATGGGACATTACCGCGCCGCACCCTGTACATTGGTGCAAATTTTATTTTTTTAATACTAACTGTTTGCAAACTTTGTGTATGCAGTAAATTCTGGAAACCCCTGAATATCTTTTGAAAGGGCTTTCTCAGTAAATTTAAAACCGTGCACGGTAAGTCGAGGTAATTAGATCTTTCCAAAAATGTATCGCAAGGTGGGGTTTCGTATTAAAAAAAATGAAGTTGGCCCCCTGGCCCCGACATGGTGGCCGGTAAAAAAAATCGGTCCATTCTAATATAAGGTCTAATTACCAAGGATTACCGTACACAATTTTAAATTTACTGAGAAAGCCCTTTCGAAAGATATTCAGGGGTTTCCAGACTTTACTGCATACACAAAGTTAGACGCCATTTGCAAACAGTTAATATTAAAAAAATAAAATTTGCACTAATGTATTTCTTATTTAAAGACCTTTTCAAAAATACATCGCAAGGTGGGGGTTCGTATTTAAAAAAATAAAGTTGGCCCCCCTGGCCCCGACATGGGGGCCGGTAACAAAAATCGACCCCACTCTAAAAGAAGGTCTTATTAGCTCGGTTTACCTTACAAAATTTTAATTTTACCGAAGAAGCCATTCAAAAGTTATTCAGGGGTTTCCAGACTTTTGCCCCACCCTGTATTATATGACCTCAATTTGCCTTTTTTTTTTTTCTTCTTCTTTTTTTTTGCAAGCCCACCGCCACCGCCAACGAACCAAAATTTTTTTCTAAATCAATTAAATGAGTTTTCTGGTACGTTCTACGATATCAACATTTAGTACTGGGGAATAGACATCAGCAGGATGTCGAATGGGTGGATATTATGTACACATTGCTTAGTGCTTACTCATGTACTGATTGATTATTAGTACACAAAAGGTAATGCATATTAAAATAATAGTAAATCTGCAATTAGAAATGTCATATTTTTAGAAAACGTGTTTGGCTCCTTGCTTTTTTTTTACAAATAAAAAATCTAGTGTGATCACCACAAGTCTTTCCTTACCCTATTGCTAAGAAATCACAAATTCTTTTCTCGTAAATTTGATAAAAGTTCGCAACGGTACCGGTAGCTCTTACCAAAAATGTGTTAGGAATGTTAAAAAAAGAAATACACAAATTATATTCTTATATTTTTTGAAATTTCGCCGAATACTACTTTCCTCAACTAAATGTAATAAATCAACACAAAAATAGGAACCCTAGAGAAAATTGAAGAACTTTCAGGGAAAACCCCGAAAAAAAAACCTGCTAAAATTTTGTTAATCTTATCAAAAAGTGATTCAGAGTGTTTTGTGTTTCTTACCAAAGAAGCATTATCACACTGCCTGGAATACAGTGGCGCCGCAGGCGAATTTTTTTTATTTATCATTTTCATGACAAAATTGGATCTTCAAAAAAATTCCCTGACTTTTTATGTTTTTTCACAAAATTCCCTGACTTATGGTGTTTTTTCACAAAATTCCCTGACTTTTTTGGTCTCGAAAAATTCCCTGACAATTCCAGGTTTTCCAGGTTTTCCCTGACCAGTAGACACCCTGCCCTGGTTTCATTTGTGTTGGATATGTAAGTCCCTAACACTAACACTCGTATTTATGAACAGAAAAATTTGTCTGACCAATGTCTCAAGCGCCAGCGTCGATGGCATGTTGAATACACCGGTTCCCTTCAGAACACCGAAGTTAAGCGACATCCAGCGAGGTTAAGACTTGGATGGGTGACCATTCAAATTCTAATTCTCGTGACGCTGGCTTTTCCCGGCCCCACTCAGGCTGGGTGAGGTCAATGTGAGTAGCAGGTTTGTGAGTTTCCTGCGAATGGAGGGTAAAACCCCCGTCGTGATATGACCATGGCAGTTGAAAGCGACGTTAAACCCCACTTAAAAAAAAAAAAAAAAAAAATGTCTCAAGCAAGGTATTGGCCAATAATATTAAAGGAAATCATGCTTCAGACCATGCTCAAACGGCGTTTTCTGTTCATAAATACGGCTGTAACATTATCATCCCGGGCTTACTTTTCTAGGCCGCAGCAGAGTCTTGGGCTTGGTGATCTCCCTGGTTACATTTGTGTTAGACAAGTAAGTCCCTTACATCCCGGGCCTACTTTTCTTTTGTTTTAAATTGTTTTTTTAATTATTTTTTTTACTTACTTTTCTAGGCCGCAGCAGAGTCTTGGGCTTGGCGATCTCGCGGGCCGCCTCGAGCGTCGCGTCCCGCTTGTTGATCCGATCGAACATGCGGAAGAAGTTGTTGTAGGAGCCGGTCATGATGGCGGAGTCGGTGCCCGACCAGCACACCTCGAACTTGTCGAAGATGCAGTCGTTCTCGTACAGGGAGCACAGCTTGGACCTGAGGTACTCGTGCACCTGGAATAGAATAGAATAGAAATTACCTTGTTTATACTGCCGAGGTGAGACTAAAAATTCCCTTTATTCCAGCAGTCTAAACAAGGTCTTGCATATTTTTTTTTTATCAACCCTGCAAGTTCGAAAACTATTTGTATAGTTTTTCTATTTTTCTACTCCACATGTCAAGTCCTGGCGTTAGATATTTGTAACAGTGAACTTTCTGTGACCATAGGTTTAACCGACTATTATAAATCACTAAAAAACGTGTTATATGAGTAGGTACTATTATCTTGTTTTTAATATTAAAAACGCTTGCATACGAGTCTGCAACCATTGGGACATTTTCATCTTTACTATTCAAGGTCCAAAACCCAACTGACCAAATTTCGTATTGTGCACATGACACATACCTTCTCTCTTCTCTCCCTCTACAATTCAATACTTCGCCATTGTGCGCATGACACACACTTTCCCTCTTCTCTCCCTTTACAATTCAATATTTCGTTACATAATATCGTTACATAATTTCGTTACATAATTTTGGTTATGTGCCAGAGCAAAGACATGAAAATGTCAAAAGAAATGTGCTGACACGTGTTTCGTGTTACATACAGGGTGGACCAAAAAAACGTTTACACCCGTTAATGGTAGATTACTGACGACATTTCCAGGCCGGATCTGCAATCCGTTTTTTCGGATTCGCCTTTATAACTGCACAAAGTGATTTTTTGCAACTTTCTGAAAAAGTCCGACTTTGGCTTATTCTTCAGGTCAGAACTTTTTCCCTGTTTAAGATGAGTTGATTCTGAACAATTCTCCAGAAAGCCAACAAAATTTCGATGTTTCTAGCTACACTACTTTGTTTTTTACGGTTTGGTTTGGCATCTTTTTTGACACCTGCATAGAAAAAAAAATCTCATGTAAGTTTTTTACACTTTGAAACACTCAAGATTTGCCCGAGAAAATTTTGGTACAGACACGGGCAAGTTTGATAAAAGTTGGCGGCCAACCCAAGGATGCTAAAAAATAATTTTACGATTTTTTATCACGTGATCTTCTGGGGAAACAAACCAGGTAAGTCTCAAAAAATGATGTTCAAAATCTTAAAAGTGTTGACCGTGTAGGGTCGTCTTGTACTCAAAGAGTAATTAGCTATTTATGTCTGATAATTATTTTCCTTGGAATTAATTAAAGGCCAGTCCAATGAATGATTGTTTGTTTCTCGATGATAGTTTTCAAGCATATTTTTCTGCATTCTATGAAATATTATCTTTAAACTTCTTGAGTTTTTTTAGAACAAGTTACATTATTATAATTCGGATGCTGAAGTGGCAGATATGCATTTAGCATATGGAGCTGCCAACAGGAACATTTGGGATCACGTGAAAAACATAGTTTGCGAACTACAAGTGGAGACGCAAGAGTAGCAGAATCTGGTAGCAAGAATCCTGTTTTTTTTTTTTTTTTTTTTTTTTTTTTTTTAAGTGGGGTTTAACGTCGCTTTCAACTGCCATGGTCATATCACGACGGGGGTTTTACCCTCCATTCGCAGGAAACTCACAAACCTGCTACTCACATTGACCTCACCCAGCCTGAGTGGGGCCGGGAAAAGCCAGCGTCACGAGAATTAGAATTTGAATGGTCACCCATCCAAGTCTTAACCTCGCTGGATGTCGCTTAACTTCGGTGTTCTGAAGGGAACCGGTGTATTCAACATGCCATCGACGCTGGCTAAGAATCCTGTTGGCATTCGATGACCTGACAGAAAAACCTGGAATCTTCCGCAACATTCGACGGAACATGATGAAGAGGTTCGACCTTTGCATCCAGGAAGGTGGACGCCACTTCCAACAGTTCCTTTGAGGGAAGAGAGAGAGAGAGAGAGAGAGAGAGAGAGAGAGAGAGAGAGAGAGAGAGAGAGAGAGAGAGAGAGAGAGAGGCAGAGAGCGAAAGAGAGAGAGAGAGGCAAGAAGGTATAGGGACCTTTGTTTATATCAAAATAGTATAAAACATAATAAAGACTGCTTATTAATTTTACAAAATATTATCTTGTTTTTTTTCAAGACTTCTATTAAGAGTTGGCAATCGGTAAATATTTGTTATTTAATTAATATTGTTTATGTTAGAAGAACCTACTTACATATTTACCTGGATTTATTTCATAAACTCTATTTTCGTTTGGAAAATTCGCTAGTTTTTTTCTCTCTCGTCGGAAAGCATAAGAAAAACCATCCTTACATTATCAAGGCAGTCCTCAGGGGCTTACACGAATAATAATTATGTGTATTGTGATACCAATAGTATCTGATATAACTCAATTTACACATAAGTTGTTGGTGTTACAACAGATCAGATGCAGTTATGAATAAAATATTCCATCAGATTTTTTTGATAATTAAAATAATATTGACCGCCGATAATTGAACCTCGGTCAAGCAACTAATACTCTTAGCAATATCACATCTAGCTAACACCACTAACAATTTGAAGGGCACGAAATTATTATTTGAATTTCTTAAACTGGCTGATGAAGGCGTGTGAGACCGCGGTATTCAAAAAAAGCAATGTAAACAATACAAGACGCCCTTACACAGTCTACAGCTAGAAAACTCTTAGGATTTTTGAAGAGTTTTTGGCAAACATCTAATAATTTTTCCCAGAAGATCACGTGATAAAAAATCGTAAAATTATTTTTTAGCATCCTCGGGGCGGCCGCCAACTTTTATCAAACTTGCCCGTGTCTGTGCCAAAATTTTCTCGGGCAAATCTTGAGTGTTTCAAAGTGTAAAAAAGTTTTTTCGTGTGTTTTTTTTCTGTTCAGGTGTAAAAAAATATGACAAACCAAACCGTAAAAAACAAAGTAGTGTAACTAGAAACATCGAAATTTTGTTGCCTTTCTGCAAAATTGTTCAGAATCAACTCATCTTAAACAGGAAAAAAGTACTGACCTGAAGAATAAGCCAAAGTCGGACTTTTTCGGAAAGTTGCAAAAAATCACTTTGTGCAGTTATAAAGGCGAATCCGAAAAAACGGATTGCAGATCCGGCCTGGAAATGTCGTCAGTAATCTACCATTAACGGGTGTAAACGTTTTTTTGGTCCACCCTGTATATGTAACGCCAGTACTTGAAGAGTTAATTTGTACAAACAACATGGTGTTATTATAAAAACAATAGGCAATTACATATATAAAAGTTTTTTTAAAAAATAAGAAAAAAATACACCAGTGGTTCTGTGAACTGTAACACAGATTCAACTATCAAATTATACATGTTCAATGAAGCATGAGGACTTCGAGACCTTTCATTCAATACCCCAATCAATAGGTTTTAATTAAAAAATATCATCCGGCCCTTTTTTTTACCGTTTTTCCAATTTTTACCACAGTGTGGCCCCTTTACCCTTTAGATTGCACGACCACCAAATTTTACAACTAAACTCAAAGATATTTTCTTAATGACTTGTTTCAGTAAAAATAGAAAAATCTTTTTCGTTTTCCACCAAAACGGCCCTCATTTGGCCCCATTTGGGCCTAGTTCGGCCCAAATACTAGAGGTAAAATTCTAGGACCCCAATAAAGGTGTATGTATACAAAATTTCATCAATTTTGAAGAATTCGGTCAAGAGTTATTGTGGAACAGACAAACAGACATAATACATACAGACAAATGAAAGCCATATTATCTAGTATGCAAGTTAAAACAGAACCTCACTTATAAAATAACACACTAAAACAAAATAAAATATGTACGTTTTAAAATTAAAATTCTATCAAAAATATTTTTATGGAATTTTATATACATTTTGTTATTTACAACAGAACTTGTCGAGAAATCAGTTGTTCTAATATAGAGAACAAAGCTTGGACATAGCATTTAAACTGGGTGTAAAAGTTCTAAATAATAGACACAGCACATGGGAATTTCTTCCAGGAAAGACCCCCCGAAATAATGTAAGTGATAATAATAATATCGCCTTATTTATAGTGCCCGATTAAGACTATTAAAGTCCCATTATTCCAGCAGTAAGCCCAAGACATAGTATTATGTGGTAAAAATCCCAAATGGGAGGATAACTTGTCATGTCCCGGCTGGGTTTCGACCCCAAGACATCTGGATTCTCTGGATTCACAGAGTGCCGCCTTTACCACTGAGCTACCGGGACAGACACTGGGTAAATAGTACCCAGGTATCCTACGAGCCAAGTTCCCACTCACCGGGTAAGTTTCAACAGGCCTCGACTTCATGTGCAAGTCCCACACCTTGACGGAATTTCTTTTAGGAAAGTCCCCCAGAAAAAATGTAAATAGTACCCAGGTATCCTACGAGCAAAGTTCCCACTCACCGGGTAAGTTTCAACAGGCCTCAACTCCATGTGCAAGTCCCACACCTTGACAGAATTTCTTTTAGGAAAGTCCCCCAGAAAAAATGTAAATAGTACCCAGGTATCCTACGAGCAAAGTTCCCACTCACCGGGTAAGTTTCAACAGGCCTCGACTCCATGTGCAAGTCCCACACCTTGACGGAATTTCTTTTAGGAAAGTCCCCCAGAAATAATGTAAATAGTACTCAGGTATCCTACGAGCCAAGTTCCCACTCACCGGGTAAGTTTCAACAGGCCTCGACTTCATGTGCAAGTCCCACACCTTGACGGAATTTCTTTTAGGAAAGTCCCCCAGAAAAAATGTAAATAGTACCCAGGTATCCTACGAGCAAAGTTCCCACTCACCGGGTAAGTTTCAACAGGCCTCAACTCCATGTGCAAGTCCCACACCTTGACAGAATTTCTTTTAGGAAAGTCCCCCAGAAAAAATGTAAATAGTACCCAGGTATCCTACGAGCAAAGTTCCCACTCACCGGGTAAGTTTCAACAGGCCTCGACTCCATGTGCAAGTCCCACACCTTGACGCAGAGGTAGTCCCGGGAGATCATGTACCGGCCGGAGTTGCTGATCTTCACATCCGATATGGACGAAATGATTTCCGAGAAGAAACTCTTGTTGGTCGGATCTTCAGGCTCCTCGAAAACTGAAAATTAAGAATTGGAATAATCCATCATCACTTATATGCCCTGTGGCTAAAAGTGACAAAATATGTCAAACAAGACAGTGTTTTTTATCACTTATTATGCAAAAATTTATGGCTTGTCATCACTTATAACTTATTCATGATGAAAATTATATTGGAATAATAATTATTATTATTAATGGATGCTTTATTAGATAAAAAGACAAGTACAATACAAATAATTAATATAAAAAAAATTGAAGAATGGACACAATATAAAAAATAATATGGAAAAAAAATAGATAAATACATATGTCCTAACTAAATGGCGGGGTTATTACCTATGGCAATCTCTTCCAGCCAACCCTTGTAAAATACCTCACTTCTTAAAAGTCCAATCATACCTCGTGAGGAAACATGGGTAGTTACTTGTATGGGTGACAACCAGTGATGGCATTGGTAGAGTAAATAGAAAATAAATACTAGGGGATGGGCAAGCTGCAACACAGACCACAAGCGTCTACAGTAGCTCCTGTTTCATGGCTACGAAATAAAAAAGGCTGTGAAACACTCGTCTTTTTTTTAAGTTAAAAAAAAAGTATCTAGAAAAGTGATTCGAGATAATTACATTCTGGAAAAGAAAAGCAAATTATTTTGTCGAAGGTAACCACCATGCAAGGTTAATGCTCTAAACATTTTTTACCGCCTAACATTGTGTCTTATGAATATGTGGTCAGATATTCAACTAAATGAGGAAAAAATCCAAGCATTGGGTGGGATTTGATTCACAAATCCATGACCTGTATGGTTTAGATTACAAGTCTAACATTATAGCCTCATGTGCTACATCAACTATCAATGCTTGATCTTATAATAATAATAATAATATTAACACTAATAATATCAACAACACTCTTTAGTGGAAGGTAAGTAACCACCAGACAAGGTTAATACTCAAAACATTTTGTACCGCCTAACCCTAAAAGTCTTATTATTCTGTGGTCATATACTCAAATGAATGAGGTTAAATTCATGCACTGTGTGGGATTCGAACCAACGGACCCCTACGCTACCTGGATAACCAGACTAGCGCGTTAACCACTTGACAATCAGTGCACGGTTTTTATCTTGCTTCACCACAAGTAATTCATACTTTAACACGTATGAGACAGGTCCTATTTTCTATAGTTTGTACGCTGGGACGGCTTCAAATTAGGGTATGTGTTCCAAATATGACAACAACAAACAAAAATATTGGGACGGGCGAGTACAAAAATATATTAATCTGTGCCCACCGGTGGGTCACGTTACAAGGGAAATTGAAAAAAAAAACGTGACCCACCGGTGGGCACGCTGTCTCATACGTATTAACCCGTTGACTCACTCACATTTAGAATGTCTATCACAAGGAATTCATACTTTAACCCGTTGACTCACTCACATTTAGAATGTCTATCACAAGGAATTCATACTTTAACCCGTTGACTCACTCACATTTAGAATGTCTATCACAGAGGGCGGCAGCTCGCATGTCACACAGCCGAATGGTGCCCTTGCTCGAGCTATATACAAATAGGTTACAATCTATGGGGTGAAACTCAGCGGCCGTGATAACCTGAAACGATATGAGGCAAAGTTTTTTTTTTTTTTTTTTTTTTTACAGTTTACGGCAGTACAATATAAATATTACATTCTGCCTTTAACATGGTGGTAATCATGTAAAATTTCATTTGTTTCAAATTTGTTTCACCTAATTTTGTACTTTTGTGGGATTAATTTTAAGCACTTAGTTGTACGTATTATATTGTAAATTGTGAAAAATGTCATGTAAAATATATCACAATATAACTTAAAATCATGTTTACAAACTTAAAAACTTAAACATATATGTTTACAGTTGTTGTAACTACAATAAAGACATACTGGATATGCTCATTATAATGTCACAACTACATAACATATGTTTACTGTTGTTGTTACTACAGTAAAGACAGACTGGATATGCTCATTATAATGTTATAACTACATGCTCACATACAGATAAACAGGGAAAAAAATCAAACTTAATTGGATGGAGTTGGAACAACAGATCACAGATGGAATTGGAACAACAAATAAAATAAAGAATGGTATAAATAGTCAACGCACTTTCACATGGTAATATAGCAACCTTAACCCATTCACGGCAAACACCGCGTTTATCCGCTAAACGTCGGGCGGGCGGTCGGGACTCCGCGGTGAATGGGTTAATTGTACAAACAGTAAGACAACACAAAATATATATATATTATGTAATATAATAATAATGCTTTTTCTTTGTGTTATTATGTCACAACTTTAGTGGGTAGCGCAGAATCATAGGACTTTACCACTTTAATTTACAATACATACATACATATCCTTTGTCGTTCCGTTAATGACGTCCGTCGTTCCGACGAACAATTTACAATATCTTGTATTATTTTTTTGCCTAAGATTCTGCCACTGGTCGCTGCTTCACATTAAAGCAGCTTCTCATTTTTCCTCACGAGGTATGAGTGGACCCCGAACATCCAAGTACAGAGCAGAAAAAATCCTCCCCCGCTGGGAATCGAACCCAGGTCACCATGTGTGCAATGCCTAGCGCGCTAACTCGCTCTGCCACAGTGACTACTAAGACAACACAAAATATGTCAAAACTGAATCATACATAATTATGTTACCATAAGTTAAAAACTGCGCTCTATCAAATGGTAAAATAAATAGAACACTATGTTTACTGGTTCAAAAATAAGTAGCTACTTGTATGTATGAAGATCAGTGAGTAGCATTACAAAAAAAAAGGATAAGGAAAGTAAAAAAAATGGATTTTTGAAAATCATAAAATTTGGAATTTTAAGTTTCTGAACAACACCTGCTGCCTTCTGGTGCCAAGGGGGTCACCTCATCATCACCCTAGAAGTGGTGACATAATTATACACAAAAACGACACTAATTTCTACCATAGGTACACTCTCACTTGCCTCGTTCAGTTCCTCCATGTTGGTAGGTTTGATATCGACTATGTTGAAGCTCTGGTCGGTTATCTCCAGATGCCAGAGGTTTATACGTAGATCGTCAGCTGATAGGTAGGTTTCCTGCAAAGAAGAGAGAGCACAATAATAATCAAAATATTATCATTCCAACACAATTCTTCTTTTATTGTTGGTTATACATTGTTGGGGTTAAGTGGTAGAGAATGCCTAAGGCATTAACTTCGCCCTGGATTAAAAAACAATTATTGTAATTAAAATTTAATATTGATCTTAATTATTATTATTTTTGTACATTTTTTTTTTTATTTAATTTGTTATTAAAATTTTGTTGATGATTGTTTTGTAAAAATAAATAAAGTGTAAATAAATAACAAGACATTTATTTGCAACAGTTAAATTCAAAGTAATAACACATAAATTTTATAACAAAAGAAAAATACTTAAAATTTCTAATATTAGAAATTTATCAGAATTATTGGGAGTAATATATACAAGCAAATGTCCTAAATAAAGGGTAGGTTTTTCCCCCTAATAAACCCCGAAATATGCAAATTTTGGCCAATATTGTTGAAATATGCAGGATTTTACTCAAATATGCAAACTCCAAAAAAACCGCCAAAATATGCAATTGCATATGCAAATATGCAATATGCAAAAATCAGGGCTATAGTTATTGCATATGGCAATATCTTCCACCCCAACCCTTGAAGACTATTCAAATAGTTTATTGATCTGTAGTCCATTTTAGACACACTTCCCACTCTAATAATCTCCCTTTCAAGTGTTGGTGTGTTCAAATGAAACAATCAGTGCATTGATGGTTGAAACAGAGATTTGGGGATTTTGAGAGTACAGTGTTTCTGGAACAAGGCACTGCTATAATCAAAAGAAAGAACTATACAGTTATATCATTTAGTGTATAATACTCATTTATTTTAATTGTGTATCAATAAATGAACTCACAAAAAAACTTTCCAACTCTGGATCTTTTATAAAATCTTGAGAGAAAAAAAAAAAATGGTACCTGATCTGAGTTGACGGATATTGAGTTGATGTGGTAGGTGTGAGCATTAGCAAATATTCTCCGAGGAGAGGCCTCCACTGTTAACTCTATAGGTTTGATCTGTGGAACTCGAAGGGCTGTAATGTTGGAGGGGTCTCTCATTTGGCCGTTCTCTTCCTTTGTGTTGTAGCCGTCCACAGTTTTGTCCCGCTCTGACACCTTCCAGAGTTTGATTGTTTTGTCTGGAATAGCAAGAGACAGAGATTTATGTTAAGTGACTTTCTAACAATTAACTCTATTAAAAAACTAAAAAACACAAACAAAACCTAATGAAAAAATAATAATAAAAAATGGCAAGAAAATAACTTATAAATAACTTCAGGTTTTACTTAAAATTGGTTTCAAGATATTATTTTTTCAAGTTGGGTTATTTTGCCATTTCAAATGACTCAACTCACCATTAGTTGAGAGAAGGAAGTGCGCCTGGTTCTTGCGTCTAAGCCACCGGATCTTATTTATTTTCTCCTCAATCTCCAAACTCTTCAGGTAGTCAAACTCGGGCTCGTGACTCTGGAACGTTGAGTATACATTGTACTCCCCTCGCTTCGGTATGCTGGTTTTGCTCTGAGGAAAATAAAATGAGACATGATTCAATGAGAAGTCATTAAAATAATAATTGCTATTGAACTCAGCAAAGCACCTAGGAACTCATGTTATACTATGTGTTTGTTACAGCATTTTTTTAGAAACTATTACAAATTAAAAGAGGGGGGAGAAGGGAGAAAGAGGAAAAATTAATATTGCCTCTGTTATGAGTAGAAAAAAGGTTTCTAAAAGAAGAAGCACTCTTCAGGATTTTTTTAAAAATATTTCTAAAAAAATAGATTGGTGAAAAAAAAATACTATCCTGTTTGTCTAGAGCAATAGTAACATAATTATATTCTAATTATCCTCACTTAGTAGCTAGTAATTTTGTTAATACTTACAAGAGGATCCCGTTGAAAGATAACAACGCGTCCTCCTTTATCCCCTGTAGCCAAGAGTTCTCCATCGTGATTGAATTCAACACAGGATATAATGTCCGCTGAAAAAGAGACAAGTTCTAAATATAGATTTGGAAGAGGTATATTTAAGTCTGACCATTTTTTTTCCACACTTCCAAATTGACATCTTAGTCAACTAAATATTAATGTATCTAACTGACAAAATCATTAGGATGCTGATTTTCAATTTCAGCTAGCTTAGAACTTTGTAGGGTAGGCTGAGCCTAGATAAATAAGTGCCACTGGTATGCTTATGTCAAGGCCATTCTATCTCCCCTTGATATTGTTAACATCTTAACATGTCTGAAATATTAGCATTTTTTACTATCAAATACCATGCAATGTAATAAAAAAGAAAAAAAAAATATTTCTGTACCACTTATGCCTTTTCATGGTTGCAATATATCCCCGGAGATCTGTTTAGGCCTATTGAGCCTTGGTAGCTAAGAGCTATACACAACAAGGAGCTTGGACAACTGAAGTATGATGAATCATGATAAAGTACAATGAATCATGATAAAGTACATAATTTGTTTTTGATATCCTAAATAAATTTAAATAATTTTCTACATGAATATTAATTTTTAGTTGTAATGATTTGAATGTATTTTTGGTATTAAGATTTTGAGGAGGGAGAGAACATACCATCAGACACATCTTCATCTAAAGTCCCTTTGACTTGGGAGAAGCACCATTGAATATCTCCATTGCCTGAAACACAACATAAATTACATTACTTGTCTTTTTTTTTTCTTCTTTATATGAGCTCAAAATGTAGAATATGATAATAACAGTGCTGTAAAGAATGTATAATTGTGTCAATGCAAAACAATTCAATACAGTGATACATCTTGAAGATAAAACATTTGAGATTTGAGCTTGGAAAATACCTACCTGTAAAGAAAGGAAACCTATTTTCAATGTAAATTCTAGAGAAAAGGAGGCATCATGTGAGAAAAGAGATCAGCGCTTAAAGCAGTCACATTGTTGCAAAATATTAAATAACTTTAATCTCTTTAGATATACCAATGTAAGAGTATGGGTTAAATTATTGTGGAGCAAATTCTTTCAAGTAATTATTTAATATTGTGACATTGAATCACACCTTGCAACCTATACTGGTGCCTCATATTTCATATTTTATTATTTCCCTAAATGATAACTTTCTCTTTTAAATGGGATACAGTGTACCTACATAATTGCTGTGAATTGTGTTCAGACAAATACAAATGAAGGGATTTAGGGTATTCCCACAGCTTACACTATTTAAAGAAGTGAAGTTTTTCAGTAGAAAGTGTTGTAAGGTCAATGTAATGTTCATTTTCATAGTAGTATTATATATGATGATACGTAATTTATAACTAACTATCTTTAACTTTAAATTAAAGGTTCATTAATCCTTAATTGCTCTGTGAGGCAGACACTATAAAATGCAACAGTCCTTTCACCATCAACTTCACAAAATATACTGTACATAGTTCTAGATCTAAATGGTGTTACATAAAAATTTCATTTACCAGGAAATATCATTGTAATTTGAGACTAAAACTGCAATAGAACAATGACCGAGTACACAGCATCAGATTTCGAAAACTGGAAGAACTGAATGTTGCGTTTTTTGTAGCTTTCCAAGATTTGTTCAAAGTCTCAACTATAAACTCAAAATATAGGTCAAGAAATGACAGAGAGAACATTCAACATAATTGAAAATATTTTGATGAATCAAATTAATAAAGGACAAGGACGGAGTATCTATTTTTAGATTTGTAGAGAACTCTGGACATCTTATTTTTAAGTTATCTATTTCTGACATTTTTCTGTGTAGGCTTATTATTAGATTTGAAAATAGGACAGATCCGAGAAAAATCTTGGGAAGCTTTGGACATCTCTTAAAAGTGAGATGCTGATAGATACTCACCGGCCATTTCTACATGAGTTTCCTTGTACAATTTATCACTTAGAACAACTTTTCATTTCTTAAACAGATTAATGGAATATTAACTTGATAATTAGGATAAATCTGGATAAAAATCAATTAATTTCGCACAGAAATAACTTGGGGGCAAAAACACAAATTTCGTGAAAGCTAAAATGGCGTCTTATTTTCAAAGCATCATAATTTGAAAAAAGTTGATGGGTGTTTTTTACAGGTTGACCAACATAAAATATTTCACAGAGAAATGTTACTAAAATGTAATAATAATCTTTAGGTGCAAAAATGTCTGCATTCACGTTAACAATCAAATTAATTTAATCTAATTTACTAAGGATTACTTTAAATAAGAATTCCTACTCTCTGTCTCTGTCGGGCGAGAAGTGACACAACACCTCCTATTTAGGTGTTGGATTAACACTAGCAGTATTCCTCACCAACAAATGTAATCGAATTTTGAATACAATATTTTAGTCGGCTCGGGGGTTCGAAACGGGACCTTCCGCATAACAAGCGAGAATCTTACTATTGTGGTATTTGTGCTCTTAAATAATTTTATTAGTGAATTTAATTTATTTTTATTCGTATGAAATTATAAATATTTTGTAATATTATAGATTTAATATTTTTGCTTCATCTTCATCACCCTATGCAGAAAAAACCCTTACCGCATATGAAGTCAATTATTGAGCGATATTAATATAATATACTTTTGTATTAAAGTCCGTGCCTGGTTTTACGTTTTTGAATCTAGAGTTTTTTCGTTAAGGTTGCAAGCCTGCGAGTAAGGAATGACAAGAAATTATGTGCTAACTTCTCCGATGTAAACAAGCGTGAAACTTCAGCTGATCAATGATCCCGACCTACTAGAACTCTAGAGACCTTTATCACTAAAACTTTTCTTTATGCTGCTTTTGAGTCTTTACACTTTGACAATTTTCACCACTAGACCACTATAACTTTAAATTAAAAGATTAAAGTTTTAATAAAATAAAGGTACTTCGGAATATTAAATTTTCATTCACAGTTTTAAGTGCTTGATTACAATACAGTGACTGCATAAACTGAGTTATCAATAAGAGGTAAGACAATTATTTAAGATTACATATTTTTTTAAATTTCAAGACAGATAATGTCTCATCCTCATGGATCCTGTTATAATTAATTACAGTTTTTCAGTGCTCTTGGTTCTCAAATGAAATATAGGTGTCTCTCTACTTTTCACATTCATCACCGGAACTATTTATAGAGTATGCAATGATGGGACCACTGGTAGGAAAACAATATCTCAATGTGTATTTATTAAGGAAGTCACTTAATATATATTATACACATCCATGATTAGCATTTACCAGTTGTAATGCTGCTTAAGTAACATGAACTTGCTTTAGGTCATTCTGAAAAATACTGTGGACCTGAATGAGGCACATGAGCTAGTTTGTGTTAATGATTCTCCAATTTGTTTAAATTCTCAAAGAAGAAACTGTGATTTTAGGTACTTACTAACCTAGTTGAAGAAAATCAAAACGATTTGATATAGATTACATTACCACAACAACAGCATCTTATGGCTATTTTAAATTTTTAAACCAAATATTTAAATTATTATGAAATAACATTAAAAAACACAGTAGTGCAACTGTTCAATTTAAAAATAAAATAATACCTACTTTAAAATAAACACTGTGTTAAAATAGATATAAATATATTTTTTTGGTTTAACATTGATTTCAACTGCATAGTCCTATAACAACAGTACCTAAAATATACTTCCAGCAGAGCTATTGTCACGTGGAAACTATTTTTATTTCTGTTAGTTTAGGCATGTAAAGATTTTAAAGTAATGAAAAATCTTTGAGCCTTCTGCGAATAGAACACTAACTATTTGCAAAACTTACGTGATACCTACTGAGTCACTGAGCTAAGAAAGTTTCTATAAAATACAAATGGCTCTCAAAGCTTGTAAGAAACTATTGGAATCATTTTATTTATTTATTTATTTATTTTTTGCCTATAATAAGGTAGCTTTCAATTGGGCCAATTTAATATAAATATTTAACTTGGTCTTAAAGATGAAATTTTTCAAAATTTAATATTTAAGGAGGAAAAATTAATAAACAAAAGATCTTTTTTGTTTCATTTCAGAAAAAGTAATAACAAGTCAACAAAATGTTAAAATAGAAATAAAGATGAAAAAAAGTCATGATTTATTAAAAATAATGGGCTTGACAGAAAAAGAAAATGTATGTTCCTGATAACTTCTGAGAAAAATTAATATGCACATATCAAGGAGAATAATGGAATGAGCAGCATAGTGCAGTATAATTGAATAACACAAGACAATAGATAAAACAAGAAAGAGAATAGAAACTTCTTTGGAAATTTACTGTTCAGTAAAGACAAACTTGTGAAAAGTGGAGAAAATACCAACAAAATGTTGGTGCAGTTCCAGAATAAGTTTGTGGGTTTCCTCACTTTTACTCTAGGCATTGTGGTTGGATGGAAATTGAAGGAGCTGAGAATGGCATTTTTGAAGTACCGTAAGGAAAGGCTGAAGAAAAAGCTGAAATCTGTTGAGACTCAGATTGAGGCTTCTCAGTCAATGTAATTTCACTTGACAATACACTAGAGTAGTGGATGGTATTGATTTTAATTATATTTTTGTTTATAATAAAGTGTGCTTAAGTTAAAGAATATACCTATAAACCTATTTTATAAAATGGTATTTTTTTACAGAAATCTTCCTGTTTTTCTACTTAAAGTGGTATGCTCTCAATTACCCTTTGGTCTGTGCTATTGATAATACACTACCCCTCAGAGATAGATAAATAGATAGAAACACATTTGAGTTTATATAGTCATATAGAGATAAACCAGTTAGTTAATGTGTGGATTAATAGTCACTGCAGATATATTGCAGTTAGGATTTACTTATCTAAATCTCACATTACACGTTAGTACACTTGCTTTGCAACTAAGTTCTTGAGTTGTTGTAGTGGTGTAAGCTATGCCAATTAGTTTTGATGGATTCTGACTGGGTTTAGTTTAATGTGTTATCATTTATTTACAATATGACTGACATCAATGGATTGAATAGTCTGTCATAATAATTAAGGAAATGTTTTTTGATTGTATTTTTTTTTTTGAAGATAGTAAAACATTAAAATAAATCTAAATATGTACAACTACTGTGAAATTATACACATCTACTATGAGATATCTAACGTAAGCTACACTCAGGTTGCCCTGGTCCACAGTGGGCCCTTTGATTCTTTCCTTGGGTCCTACATGAGTCCTGGGTTCATTCCCAGCTTATTATTTTTAATTGTTATTATTATTTTATTTTAATTTTAATATTATTGTTTTTATGTGACTTTCAACTAGGGGTATTACCCTCCATTTGCTGTAAACTCACATACCAACTACTCAATGAACCTAACATAACCTGAGTGGGGCCAGGAATAGTCAGCATCACGAGTTTTTAATTTGAATGGTCAACCATCTAAGTCCTAGCCTCGCTGGACGTTGCTTAACTTCAGTGACAGAACGAGAATTGGTGTATTCAACGTGCCATCGACTACAATGTTGCTTATTATTGTGTCAAAAGATACAAGCATCCTTATTGTACTTGCTAGTTTGTTCTCATTGATTATTAGCAGTAATCAATTTAGTGAGGTGAGTCTAAAGTATTAATCTAAATAACCTTTGCTGTGACCAATTGTAGCCTTTGAGGTTATTTTTATTATCATACAACTCGTACTATGTATAAAAAATATTTTATGTGGTTTTATCTTTTTTTAAATAATTATTTTTTGTCTACTTTATTTTCTCGTTTGCATGTAATTAATTTCATAATAAAGTCATTGCTCTCTTTTATATCTCTAGTCATTTCTATTTAATTTCTCTAAAGTACTTATATAAACTTTTTATTATAACATGCAGTATCCGAGTATCACTCAGGGAAGTTTTCTTTATTTGCATTTTACTCACATAAACTTCTCTAAACGGTAGGTGGAGTCTTGGTCATGTATAATTCACTGGTACCCACTCTGTTCCCTTAGAAAGGTCACAAAGAACTTAGTGCACTATCTAGATGAGTACATTTATTAATATTTAAAAACCAAGTTTTACCTTTTCAATAGGTACAGAAAAGGTAAATTTTCCCTTATCTGCTTGTGACACTTTGAATTTTATGTTCAGTTAAGCTTGGTTTACTGTTCAGACTAATTTTCCTCTCGAGAAAATTAAAATACTTCCGATATGTAAAGAAGTATAAAAGAACATTAAACAAAGTATATAAAAAAAAAAACATTATACTAAGTGGCTTATCAGCCAGCAATTATTTTCCTAAGTTCACTGTTTGAACTTTTCGAGTTTTCAGTTTTCCAATACAGTTTTTCATATTACGTTTTTCTCTTACAACAACCAAGTTCTTGCTTATTTTCCATCTAGGATTCAACCCGTCTGGGCGCCCTCTTAGAAAAAGATGCCACCATCTTTTTCTAAGAATAAAAGAACATTATAGGTACCAAATATAAAAGAACATTAGACTTAGTATAAAAGAACATTAGACTTCATATAAAAGAACATTATACTAAGTAGAAAAGAACATTATCCTCTAAAAGAACAAAAGATATTGTAGGTACATACTTCAAGGGGATTTTAAATAAATATGTCAATTGAAAATAAATACAGTCCTACCTATGTATAATTGTATACCCTATAGTTAACCATAACACTGTTGCATAATGTAATAGGATTATTAAGGAGCGCGGTAGCGCTCCGACCCGCCAAGTCAATCGAAATAGTTCGCGCGCTACCAAGAGTATACTATACGCGACAGCATAAGTAGCACATTTCGTGTAGTTGTAGGAGAAAAAGTACAAGTGATGGAGGAAATTGAACTACATATACAGATTGGGGCACGATAATAGACAAGCTTTTAAAAAAGAAACATCGAAATCGTTTGAGTTAAGTTGGTCAAAAACACACTGTAAAAACGTCATTTTTTTTCAAAAAATTCTGCTTCTTCTTTGACGTTGACCGCTCTACAGCCAAAACTACTGGACCGATTTTCATGAACGATGGCTCATTTTTTTTCTTCTGGGTGGTAGGTGTGCCTTTTTATGGTTTCAGTATCCCAAAAGCTACCATTTGGCCGTTAATTAGGAAAAGGATCATTTTCAGAGCTCAGAATAACATTGGAGTATAGATATTTAATCTAGTTTATTATGTATATACCTATTCATTCACAAACCTTTCAATCCACATGTCCCGATGTGAAATTGTATAAAGGTATACTAACCCATAAATAGTCGCCGGTGCTGAGTGAGTTAGCGCGCTAAGCTTACCACGCATGGTGGCCTGTATTCGATCCCCAACTGGGCAAGAATTTTTTTGCACTTTACTTGGGTGTTTGGGGTCCACTCATACCTCGTGAGGAAAAATGAGTAGCTACTGAATAAGTAACGACCAGTGACGGCATTACCAGAGTTAAAATAAATTAATGTAATAGAATTTGAAAAGTAAAGGAGGCTCTTAATGTAATGCTGCACTACCCACAAAATTTGTGAAGAGGCCTTGTGCTTGACCACAAATAATTTCATACATACATAGCTATAATAAACCTGTAATGCCCAAGGAGTGAAAAAGACAAGATTTTTTTTTTTCTTCTAAAATGTTGGTTAGGTATATGTAAAAATAATCTCTAGTACCCAATGTTACATAATGTATGTGTAACATGAATGTCATAAATATTTGGGGACCTTTTTAAGTGGGAAATGTAGAAGTTTCATAGAAAACTTTGTAAAAGCCCCTACACTACCTAATACCTATTCCTAATTAGGAATGTTAGGTACATAGGAAGTGAAAGGCTTTATCCTCCCTATCCAATTCTCTCTAGTAAATATTTCTTTCACTGGCCGCTAAAAATATTATTATACAAATTAAAATAAATTGAAGCTTTTATATGTTGCAAACACCACGAGAATATGTCTATAGTCCAGTTAGCTCAGTGGTTAAGGCGGCACTGTGTAAAGCTGTAGATGCTAGACGTCCGCGGGTTCGAGCTGAGACATGTGAATTCTTTTTTGAACAAAATACTCTTTACTTGTTTTAGTTTTACATAATTTACATTAAATTTAGTGAGTTTATGAGGTACTATTAACCTTTTTGTTGTGGGTTATGTTGTACCTCATTTATAATATAAAATAAAAAATTACCAGTTAAAAAAATATATTTATACATTTATTACTCAACACAATAAGATTCGTTCTCAGTATTCTTTCACAGAAATTAATTGTAAAAATACATAGTTATCCTCCCATTTGGTATTTTTACCTCATAATAATACATCTTGGGCATACTGCTGGAATAATGGGACTTAAAAGTCCTTATTATTATATCTGACATAAATTAAGGAAATATGTTCAGGGTGTACCCACTATTTGAACCAGTTGAGGGGCCCATCTGGATAAAATGAATGGCACCACACAGCATCCTTGTAAAAATCTGTGACACAGTGCCAATTTATGAAACGGGATTAATTTTAGAATAACCCGGACTATCTCTCTAATCGTTCTTCGACTTGAGGGAGGGTCTCGCTTGTTATCTTACCTTCTTTTAAACATAATTAACCGAACAAAGTGAGAACGAACTCACTAAGTGAGGTTATACGCCAGAGCAAAATTAGCACAATTCTTGTAGTTGTAGGAAAAAAAGTACAAGTGATGAAGGAACTCGGACTATAAATAAATATAGATTGGGGCACGATAAAGACAAGCTTTGAAAAAAGAACCATCAAAATCGTTTGAGTTAAGTTAGAGAAAACCAAACTTTAAAAACGTCATTTTTTTATCATTTTCTGATTCTTCTTTCACGTTGACCGCTCTACAGCCAAAACTACTTGACCGATTTTCACAAACGATGGCAAATTTTTTTCTCGTGAGTGGTAGGTGTGCTTTTTTATTGTTCTATTATCCTAAAAGGGACATTTGGCCCTTAATTGGGAAAAGGATCATTTTCAGAGCTCAGAAAAAAGTTGGTGTATAGATATTCAGTATCTAGTATATTATCACTCTCCCAGATGAGTCAAAAGTCGCATATCTACTTTGTAGGTGAAAGAATAATTTGGAGAAGGATACTGTGCTTAGGTATGAATATCAAACTAAAATCTTTATCTTCACATTCAAACTGTTTCATTTATCAACACTTGTTCCTTTAAAGTCATTATTTAATATGTTAAATAGTTTTATATTGAAACAACATGTATCATTCACCCCACACCTATACAGGGCCACTACAAAAAGTTATAAGATCCCCCAAAAAATATCACTTCGTGACATAAAAAAGTCCCGCCAAGTCGTTCCCCAAAAATATTTCAGTTCCCAAATTCATCCCTCCCTCCCTTCCCAAAAAATATATTAGTTATTTGTGACCTCCCCCAAAAAAATTATTGAAATCAATTTATGGCCCCGCCTTTTATTCATTCACCTAAGTGCAACAGTATACTTATTAATAGCCTCCCCTCTCTCTTTCTTCTAATGTCCTCTTTCTTTTGTTCCTTATTGCATGTTGGAATGTTTCCTTTACAAACTCAGAACTTAAGTCTTATTTCCTTGCTCCTTTCACCGACTTGGGCTCTTGGCGGAGTAACACTAAGCAGGTCCGTTCTTAGCCAAAGGAACTGATGTCTTGGTTTTTTTCTAAGATTATATATAAATGTAAACATGTGTTCCTTGGAAATGAGCCGGAATCGTGACTTGTTCTGATGGTCCAATTCCCGTTGGTGGCAGATATTTTGCAAATTAGATACAGATAATGCATCCTTTGGTCCCCGTCGCGGAGACTTCTCATTTCCTGTTCTCCATAAGAACCATTATGTTAAATTATCTCTTTTTAATTCTTTCAAAATAGCACTGTCTATTAGATTAAAAAAAAATATTCCCAGTTAGTGGTACTCCGCCAAGAGCCCAAGTCGGTGAAAGGAGCAAGGAAATAAGACTTAAGTTCTGAGTTTGTAAAGGAAACATTCCAACATGCAATAAGGAACAAAAGAAAGAGGACATTAGAAGAAAGAGAGAGGGGAGGCTATTAATAAGTATACTGTTGCACTTAGGTGAATGAATAAAAGGCGGGGCCATAAATTGATTTCAATAATTTTTTTGGGGGAGGTCACAAATAACTAATATATTTTTTGGGAAGGGAGGGAGGGATGAATTTGGGAACTGAAATATTTTTGGGGAACGACTTGGCGGGACTTTTTTATGTCACGAAGTGATATTTTTTGGGGGATTTATAGTAGACACGGTAACCTGAATTATCTATCAGGGCAGAATTTTTTTGTTCTCTGTACTTGGATGGCCGGGATTCACTCATATCTCGTGAGGAAAGATGAGTAACTGCTTTAACATGATCAGTGACCAGTGGAGGAATTATGGGCAAAAATAAGATATGTGGATATTGAAGGAAAAGAAGAAGTCCTATAATTCTGCGCTACCCACCAACATATCGCTATCTTAATATATAAATGTCAAAGTCACTGACTGACTGATCATCGCTCTACAGCCCAAACCGTAATACCTAGCGAGCTGAAATTTGGTAGGTAGCTTTGTCTTATAGTCTAGATGTGCAATAAGACGGGATTTTTCGAAATTCCCACTACAACACCTGGCATTGGCGAAAAAGGATTTTTTGCTTTACGGCCATGCCTCGGCCCGCAAAGCGGGCGACAGCCCGCTAGTAATAACATAAAGAAACACATTTATTTTTTATAATACAATTATTTGCTTCTGTCTCTATCAAAAGTTTTTTGTTTGTTCAACCTTTGTTTCTTTGAGAAAAGAGAGAGAGAATAAGAGAAAGAGAGAAAAAGAGAGAGAGAGAGAGAAATAGATAGAGAGAGTGAGAGAGAGAGAGTGAGTGAGTGAGTGATTGAGAGAGAGAGAGAGAGTGAGAAAGAGAGAGAGAGAGAGAGAGATTGTGAGAGAAAGAGAGTAAGAGAGAAGGGAAACGAATGTATGATAGAAGAGCTAGAAAGCACGTACGCATAGATCGTGATTCAATGGCACAAAGACAGCACATGCATGATACATATTTTGCCAGAGACCTAACCATGCAAAGAAAACAATGTTTGATTTTCCAGTTTGCCGACGGGCTCTGGTGAAATAATTTCAAAGAGAACGTATTGAAAGAAAAAAAGACAGAATGAATAGAGTAGAAATGTAGTACCAAAGCTTTGTGTTATTGTCTTTTCTTCTAATTTGGGTTTAACGGCGCTTTCAACTGCATGGTGATATCACGACGGGGTGTAAACCCTCCATTCGAAGGAATCTCACAAACCTGCTACCCACATTAACTGCACCCAGCCTGGGTTGGGCCGGAATGCCAGGTCTTCACCTCGCTGGACGTTACTTAACTTCGGTGATTCTACGAGAACTGGTGCAATATGCAATGAATAAAGAGGGTCTATATTAAATTGTTGGCGTAATGGGACTTCTTGTCTTGAGCCGACAGTCCAAATAAGGCACTACTATACTATTCAACGCTGGCGATATTGTCTTTTATCCTGATGAGGTTGGTACCGTATTTGTTTCACATGCCCCAGCACAAGTCACCCTGTAACACGTTTTATGGTTCACCCTGTATATAAATGCGAATAATTGAAGTCTCGAAAACAAGGTCATGGCAAATAATTAAAGTTGCAAAACAAAAGGCAACAAGCTTCCCGCAGTCCCTAGTGCGAAAATGATTAAAGAGAGAGAGAGAGAAATGGAGATGGAAAATACAGAGAAAGAGAGATAGAAAAGGAGAATGGAAAGAAAGATGAAGTCAGGGGTAAAATAAAAAGAGAGAATGAGAAGAGGAGAGGGAAACCTAGATGAATATAAAGAAAAAGAGAGGGAATAAAAAAGAGTAAAAAAAGGGAAAATGGGAGGATAAAAGGAGAGAGAAAGAAATATTGAAAACAACGGAGAAAGATTTGGGGAAAAAGGAGAAACAAAGAAAGGTAAGGAAAAAGGGAGTAAGAAAAAGAGAAACAAAGAAATATAAGGAAAAAGGGAGTAAGAAAGAGAGAAACAAAGAAAGATAAGGAAAAAGGGAGTAAGAAAGAGAGAAACAAAGGAAGATAAGGAAAAAGGGGGTAAGAAAGAGATTGCCACAGGCAATAACCCCGCCCTTTAGGTAGGACATTATTGTTATTTTCTTTTCTTTTTTTACTTATTTTATTTTGTCATTTGTTTGTTCTTTTTTCTTCTTTCTTTTCTTAATTTTATACTGTTGCCTGTTTGTCCTCCTAATAAAGCTTAAAAAAAAAAAAAGAGAGAAAACAAAGGAAGATAAGGAAAAAGGGAGTAAGAAAGAGAGAAAACAAAGGAAGATAAGGAAAATGGGAGTAAGAAAGAGAGAAACAAAGGAAGAAAAGGAAAAAGGTAGAGAGAAGGAGAGATACATCAAGGAAGATAAATGCAGAGAGGTGAAAAACGAAAGAGGGAAATAAATAGTGGGGAAAAGGAAATTCTTGAGCAAAATATTTAATTTATTCTTGTGAAATGCAAAAAGCTCAAAGTTGATGGTGCGGTGCTTACTGAGGGAGATTACCTTCTATTGTAGAAAACCCGCCAATATGACTTAAGTCAATTTTATTAGTACTGTTGACTATTATTATGATAGCTGACTTCATCTTCTATTGTAGAAAACCCACCAGAAATTACTAAAGTCAGCTTTTATTAGTACTGTCTACTTTTATTATGATAGCTGACTTCACATTCTATTGTAGAAACCCGCCAATCTGACAAACGTCAGCTTTTTTAGTACTGTCTACTTTTATTATGATAGCTGACTTCATGAATTATTGTAGAATATTCGCCAGTATAACTTAAGTCAGCTTTTTTTTGTACTGTCTACTTTTATTACGATAGCTGACTTTATCTTCTATTGTAGAAAACCCGCCAATATGACAAACGTCAGCTTTTTTACTTAGTACTGTCTACTTTTATTGTGAGAGCTGACTTCACATTCTATTGTAGAAAACCCGCCAATATTACTTAAGTCAGTTTTATTAGTACTATCTACTTTTATAAGATAGCTGGAGCTTTATCTGCTCCACTTTTTTTTACTCGCTTTTAACTGCATGGTCATTATCAAACGGTTGTTTTACCTTCCATTCGCTAGAAATTCACAAACAGACACTCAAATCAACTTCATCCATCCTGAGTGGGGCCAGAAATAGACAGCATCACGAGTTTTTGATTTTGAATGGTCATCCATCCAAGTCTTACCTCGATGGCCGTTGATGAACTTCAGTGACAGAATGCATTCCACTTGCCATCGACGCTGGTATCTATACACTCCTAACCGTCAGTACTGAGGTCATACCTTTCAGTGCAACATTTTGTCGCAAGCAACGTTGCGAAGCGTTTTGCCCGTTCTTGCTCCGCTCTATTTTTAGGGCCGAACTAGAACAGGTTAAATATAAAACACGAGCGCGCGATTATAAATAATTATAAAACATGAGCGTGGTTTAATAGCTCAGGAGAAATCGCTTGCCATGCGAAGGTCCCGGGTTCAATCCCCGTGCCGACAAAAAATTGTATTCTTAATTTGGTTACAGTTGTTTGTAAGGGGTAACTTCCGATGCGCTCGTGTTGACCCAGCACCTAATTGGGAAATATATCACAGGAGGCATACTACGGATGGGCAGGCTACAAAACAGACTACAAGCGTCTACAGTAGCTACTGTTTCATGGCTACGAAAAAAAAAAATATGGGGAATGTGTTTTAACATTATATGGTAACAACTTTAAAAAAAATCGGCCCTAGAACAGTCACTCACTTGCTATGCCACATGTTCTATAATCCGGCCGAGAACCAGTCACTCACTTGCTATGCCACATGTTCTATAATCCGGCCCTAGAACCAGTCACTCACTTGTATGCCACATGTTCTATAATGGGCCCGAGAACCATCACTCACTTGCTATGCCACATGTTCAGTAATCCGGCCCTAGAACCAGTCACTCACTTGCTATGCCACATGTTCTACAATCCGGCCCTAGAACCAGTCACTCACTTGTATGCCACATGTTCTATAATCCGGCCCGAGAACAGTCACTCACTTGCTATGCCAATGTTAGTAATCGGCCTAAACAGTCCACTCACTGCTATGCCACACCGCTTGGAACCGCCGTGTTGATCATTTGGAGATGCTTGACTGGCGGATGATGGAGGAGGACTTGACACCGCGAACTTGCTCTGAGGGGGCGGGACACGGGGGCTGTTGCAGCCTTGCTACCCGGGGGCGCACCCCACACCCCACCACGCCTGCGTGCCTCGTCTTGCTGCTATCTGGCGCCCTGCATCTGGGGAGGGGGAGAGGGAGAAGGGGATGGGCGGTCAGTTGTTGTGTATTTGGGCGCGGATTATGAGATCGAAAAAATTGCAATAATAATACTTGTAATTAAAATATTCGGTTTCTAGTGCAGTATGCTATCAGGAAGGTGGGTTTTTATAGTGAATGGAAATCCCACACCTGGAATACACCTTTTTTTTGAGCTTTATTAGGTAGAACAAAATATATACAGTAAAATAGAATGAAATTATAAAGAAAAACATAGATTAAGCAAAGATACAAGATCAAAAAAAAAGAGCATGAAGTTAATTTCCTACCTAAAGAACGGTGTTTATTAAACGATTTTGTCTTACTTTTCTATAGAAAATAATATAATTTCGCCGTGTTTCGCTAATAGATAGTTCAACAGATATGTACGTTACAATACCAACTTTGTCAGACCAGAAGACATAACACAGATAATTGGTGCACTTAAAGGGGTTGGCATTATAGAAAAGGGCAGCAGCTTTGATATGAGAAGAAGTGCCAATGCCAACCAACCTCAACCACGAGAAGGTTTGAACAGTGCCAACCTGAACTGGGAAAAGGTTGAATAACGTCAACCCCAATAGGTTTGGGCAAAAGGAAAGAGTGACAGAAGAAAAAGAACATTATATCGCCCGACTCGTTCAAATATATTATTTATTTATTTTTTATACATGGTCATCATATTTTGTGCCAAATCAAGCACGATGTGATTATAAAATCACTCGACTCGCCTTACTTAAATATTTTCGAACTGGGGATTCGAACCACCGACCTCCAGATTACGAGTCCGCCGCCTTATCGATAAATCCCCCGGAAGTACTATATTTAATAGTACGTCAACTATTTATTAATATGTATTACATCTATTTATTCAATGTATTACCATCTATTTATTCAGTATTCTAACTATTTATTAAATGTATTACCATCTATTTATTCAGTATTTCTAACTATTTATTCAATGTATTACCACTATTTATTTAGTATTTCTATCTATTTATTCAATGTATTACCACATATTTATTCAGTATTACTGACTATTTATTCAATAATGTATTATGACCGGCCTTGTCGATGCCATTCTGGATTCCTACCAGATGCTGTCTCAATGATAAGGTCTTTGCCTCTGAGATGTTGTCTCAATGATAAGAATTTGCCTTAACCAGGCGGTCTATCTTTATCTAGTTAAGTTAGTTATCATATATAGTTGAGTTTGCATAGGTAATAACCCCGCCTTTAGTTAGGACAACTGTATATATTTTATCTGTATTGTTATCCTGTGTTCTTTATTTTCCTTCTCTTGTTTATATAGTTTAAAATTTTGTATATATTTTTTATATAAATTACTTGTTTGTAATAAGAAGATTATTACAAATCGGAGAGAAAATGAGGAATATGGAAGTATCAGGAAAGAGAGGCAGAGGTAGACCTAAAAAATCGGGAAAAGTTGTGTTATAGAGGACATGGAGAAAAGGAGTAATAATACCAGCGATGCACAAAACCGATTTGAACTGGAAGAGACTGACCAGAAATGTCGACCCTGCATTAAGCGGATAAGACAGAGTAAAAGAAGAAGACTTGTTTGTTACATAATATGACCTTTTAATAACAGCTAGTTGGTGATAAAAGTTGTAAAATTTTCTACAAACCACTAGCCAGACTTTCCTTCTTTAGAATTAATGTGGTTCATGTAGAATATACCCACAAAAAACTACCGTTAAAAAAAGGGCCAAGTTCCAGAACTCCTATCCAAAAAGGTTTCGCCAATAAATGCAGTGATATCTTGTTTGCAGCCAAGTTGTCTTGGTACTAAACTATTTCTTTATCTTAAAACCCGTTTTCTGAGTTCCTCATTTTGTATGTTTTTAACTTCAAACTATCCTCTAACTTGGCCAGTTTCGCTCCTTGTGATTGTTATATTGTCATTTTGTACCTATACATATAATGGTAATATTCCATACAACCGATAGCATAAAACTGGCCAAGTTAGAGGATAGTTTGCAGTTAAAAACATACAAAACGAGGAACTCAGAAAACGGGTTTTAATAAAAACCCGTTTCCAGTTTTCAAATTTTTCCCTGTATTTCTACAGTAAACCCTACCATTATGCAAAATTTCAGCTTCCTAGGTAGTAGGGAAGTGCCTCATAATTTTGATGATCTGTCAGTCAGTCAGTCAGTATCAAAATTGCAAATTTCAAAATTACATTCCTCTGAAAGTTTATTGCATAGTCTTAAAATTTTCATTGTCTTTTTTATGATATTAGGGCAATATCTGTTCCAAATTTTATATCTCTATGATCAATTCAACCGAAGATATGAGGGTGTGAAAAACCGGGTGAAGTGCCAGGTTCGAGTAAAGATACACTGCCGTGCTTGCTGGAACTTGGCCTGGCGCACTGCCGTGCGCTCAGATTTTAATTGTATAAAAATGTGTTGACTGTATTAGACTATTAGAGACTTGAAACAATAAAATAAAAGTAGGTATCTATCGAAAAAAATCCCTGCAGGCCAGTGAATAACTTTGGATTTTATCAATGCACTATTGTACATTATAAATCACGAAAATAACTATCCACATCCAAATTCGCTGTCTGCTCTCAAAATTTTAATTAAAAAAAGTTATAAGTTATCATATTATTGTGTTAATCACTTTCGCGATACCACATCTACTCAAACTCGCTTCACTAAATCTACGCTGAAACCGGGAATTGAACCACCGACCTCCAGGTTACAAGTCCGCCGCCTTATCGATCAAGCTTCTGAGGTCGGTAAAAAAATAAGCAAAACACAAAGTCCTGAAAATTGTGTATATTCTACGTAGCGTGTCGCGGATTTGGTTTATTTGGACAAAAAATGTTTCATTGACGTAATGAATGCTTCATTTAACGAAAAAAAACGTTATCATATTTTTGTGTTAATCACTTTCGTGATACCACAACTACTCAAACTCGCATTACTAAATCCACGCTGAAACCGGGACTTGAACCACCGACCTCCAGGTTACAAGTTCGCCGCCTTACTGATCAAGCTACTGAGGTTGGTTTAACGAAACTAATGTTGCTGATATAGACGACATGTAAATTTGTTTTTCCACGACAACACAGAGCGTGCCGATAATTTATATTTAATGAATATTTGGAACAACGAAGATGCATTAGTTTTCCCAAGGGTTCAATGACTTCAATGGCTCGTGAAGAAAAAGCCCAAGTTATCACGATGGATGATCGCACGAATATTTGGTTCAGGAAGAGCCAGCTAAAAGTTGACTGGAGACCATCACTCAGCCCCAGTTGTAGCCAAGCACGTAACAACAACACCAACAACAACAGCATGTGATACAATCAGAATATTGACAAGAGAAGAAGAGATGGGTTGGCAATGGAGATATTTGTCTTGCGGATTTTCAATTGTTTTACGCTGCCTATGATGATGGGTTTCAAGGCTATACTTTTAGGTTAAAATAGGGGATTTTTTTCAACAAACTTGTACACTTAGGGCGAAATTAATAGATAAAATCGATAATTTAAGTGTTTCTTTAGCTTCGGTTTTCCTCATCCAAGACAGTACGCAATCTCAGACGCAGTGCCACAGAGGTATTATAATAATGCTTTTTCTTTGTGTTATTATGTCACAATTTTAGTGGGTAGCGCAGAATCATAGGACTTTACCACTTTAATTTACAATATCTTGTATTATTTTTTTGCCTAAGATTCTGCCACTGGTCGCTGCTTCACATTAAAGCAGCTACTCATTTTTCCTCACGAGGTATGAGTGGACCCCGAACATCCAAGTACAGAGCAGAAAAATCCTCCCCCGCTGGGAATCGAACCCAGGTCACCATGTGTGCAATGCCTAGCGCGCTAACTCGCTCTGCCACGGTGACTACTCACACAAAAACGTCTATTAATTTCGGCCTTACTTTATCAGCAGGAAAAAAATATTAAAATAATATCCGTGATTTGTTTTGAATGACCTTTCAAATATGTATTGAACGCCAAAAATTAATTAGTACTACGCAACAATAGCTAAAATGAGTCGTCAAGTCATCATAAATCTAATAACTATCAGTTATCTTCTTTTTTTAAATTGTGAAACTAAAAAAGGTGAGTTGACATTAAATTTATTAGTTCATGAAAACAAATTTATTTCAATATAGAATTATAGATTTTTCTTTAAAATCAATACGATATAATACGTCACTAAAATTACTTAGTTTGATTATATTGAAAAAATTCTTCTTTGCAATTCATTAAAAGAATAATATATAGTTTGTTAAAAGTCTATTAAATTGCTTTGGTTTTTCATTTGCAGTCTTCAAAATCACAAACGGTATTAGTCAAATCAAAATCTCCAGTCTTCAAAATCATCAGTTCAAAATAAAATCAAAATCTGCAGTCTTCAAAATCATCAGTTCAAAATTAAATCAAAATATGGAGTCTTCAAAATCATCAGTTCAAAATAAAATCAAAATCTGGAGTCTTCAAAATCATCAGTTCAAAATAAAATCAAAATCTGGAGTCTTCAAAATCATCAGTTCAAAATAAAATCAAAATCTGGAGTCTTCAAAATCATCAGTTCAAAATAAAATCAAAATCTGGAGTCTTCAAAATCATCAGTTCAAAATAAAATCAAAATCTGGAGTCTTCAAAATCATCAGTTCAAAATTAAATCAAAATCTGGAGTCTTCAAAATCATCAGTTCAAAATTAAATCAAAATCTGGAGTCTTCAAAATCATCAGTTCAAAATTAAATCAAAATCTGGAGTCTTCAAAATCATCAGTTCAAAATAAAATCAAAATCTGGAGTCTTCAAAATCATCAGTTCAAAATAAAATCAAAATCTGGAGTCTTCAAAATCATCAGTTCAAAATAAAATCAAAATCTCCAGTCTACAAAATCATCAGTTCCAAATAAATTCAAAATCTGTAGTCTTCAAAATCGTCAGTTCAAAATCTCCAGTCTACAAAATCATCAGTTCCAAAGAAAATCAAAATCTCCAGTCTACAAAATCATGAGTTCAAAATCTGCAGTCTTCAAAATCATCAGTTCCAAATAAAATCAAAATCTCCTGTCTACAAAATCATCAGTTCAAAATCTGCAGTCTTCAAAATCATCAGTTCCAAATAAAATCAAAATCTCCTGTCTACAAAATCATCAGTTCAAATCTGCAGTCTTCAAAATCATCAGTTCCAAAAAAAATCATAATCTCCAGTGTTCAAAATCATCAGTTCAAAATAAAATCAAAATCTCCAGTCTCCAAAATCAACAGGTCAAAATCTCCAGTCTACAAAATCATCAGTTCAAAATAAAATCAAAATCTCCAGTCTTCAAAATCATCAGGTAAGAGAATAAATGATTGCCGCCTTTTTTTCAGATTTTTGATGACTTGACTGAGACAAAAATTCGCATTTAAAAAGATAAAGGTCATTCAAAGAAAGAGTTATACTTAATTATTGTCTACAGAGACGTTTTTGTAATTTTGTTGAATTAATATAAAATTGTACAAAATTTTCAAAAAAAATATTAAAATAGAAATTTTGTATTGTTATTTTGTGTTAGCACCAAACGGCACTTGCACACGGGAAAAAATGTCCGTTTCTATTGTAAATATATCATTCAAGCCATTTCTGCGATCAAAACCACCAAAAACGAGTTCAAATACCTTAAAAAGCCTACGAAAGTTGCCTGAGCAACATGGCTAAGGCTCAGAGGATCAAGAAAGAGGCTTGTATTTTATTGTTGTTTTTTTATGTATTGTTTTTTTATTAGCATTTATTATATTTTTTATGTATTAATTTTATTCGCCAAATTTCAAAATTACATTCCTTTGAAAGTTTTTTGCATAGACTCTTGAAATTTTCATTGTCTTTTTAATGATATTAGGACAATCTCTGTTCCAAATTGCATATCTCTATAATCAATTGAACCGAAGTAATGAGAGTGTGAAAAACCGGGTGAATCGGTTTGTGTAAAGATACACTGCCGTGCTTGCTGGAACTTGGCCTGGCGCACTGCCGTGCGCTCAGATACAGGTTCCGCCGAAAAAAAAGAGCCACTCGAAATATCTAGAGAACAGATTTATTTATTTTCAATACTATAACGCATGTACCATTATACCGAGAGGGAAACTTTTTCTACTAGGTTTTGATTTTTTATCATTAATCATCTTTGCTATAACAAGCGTACATTTTTTTTGTGACAACAGTAAAGTTGTCAAATTCTCTACAAACCATAAGCCAGGCTTAGCTTCGATAAAAAAAGACAGTATGATGGAGGAGCATTAATAATTCAGGTCAAACGTAAGGACCGCAGTGGAACTTTGAAAACTAGTCAAAGGGTTTGGCCCATCGATTTCCATTCAATATTTATGGAACGACGGAAAGGACATAGGTCAGCAAGGAGAGGAAAAGGAGGAGGAGGTGAGTATGAGGTTAAATAGGAAAGATATTAGGGTGTGATGGAAGGGAGGGGAAGAGGCAGAAGGAGAAAAGGAGAAGAAAAATTATAATATTAAAAAGATGAAATGAGGTTGAAAAAGGAGGGAGTAGACAGGATTAGGTAAAGGAGATGAGGATGAGTTTAAAGAGGAAATATATTGGGGTGTGATAGAAGGAGGAAAAGAGGAAGAGGAGAAAAGGAGAAGAAAAATTATAAGTAATATTAATAAGATAAAATGAGGTTGAAAAAGGAAGAGTAGACAGAATTATAGGTAAAGGAGATGAGGATGAGTTTAAAGAGGAAAGATACGGGTGTGATAGAAGGAGGAAAAGAGAAAGAGGGAGAAGAAGAGGAGAAAAGAAGAGAAAGAGAAGAAAAATAATAATATTAATAAGATAAAATGGGATTGAAAAAGGAAATGGAGATAGAAAGAGGCAAAGAAGGTAAGAATGAGGACAAAGAGGAAAGATACACCCTATTATCTAGAAGGAGGGGAAGAGGAAGAATAAAAGGAGAAGAAGAAAAGCAGAAGGAAAAAAATAAAAAGTTAAAATAAGGTTGAGAAAGAAAGCAATAATGTGGTAATAATATCGCCTATAATAATTAATATATCGACTTATTTATACTGTGCGATTATTAATGAGTTCCATTGTTTCAACAGTAAGGTAATAACGTATAACATATTAAATGGTCAAAATCCAAAATTTGATGTTAACTTCTTATGTCCCCAAATTGACCAAATCTGAGTTCTTCACCATGCCTTGACCGAAAAGAATAAGGTGGTTTGAAAAATAAGGAGATAAAGAAAAAAATGAAACAGAAAGCAGAAATCAATGGTCAAGAATCCAGAAGTCGCGGGTTCGAAATCCAACCGGACCATGACAAATTATCCTCCCATAAAACGAATGGCAAATGGACAAAGCCTTATCTTCAATTATACGACTTTGAGTTTGTCAATTGACAATTGCACACATAGCTCAGGGGTTAAGCACTCGCTTGCCATTAGGAAGGTCCCGGGTTCGATCCCCCGTACCGACAAAAATTTGTATTCTTAATTTGGTTACAATTGTTTGTAAGGGATACCTTCCGGTGCGCTCGTGTTGACCCAGCACCTGAATGGGAAGTCTTGTGTCACTTTAAGCCCATCAGAGGGGAGGCATACTACGGGATGGGCAGGGTACAAGCTAAAACAGAAGCCATAAGCGTCTACAGTACCTCCTGTTTCATGACTACGAAATAAAAAAGGCTGTGAAACACTCATCATTAAAAAAAATAACAAAACAAAAGAAACACCTACCATAGATACCGCGTATACCGTCTGTCGATTGGTCGGTAATCCAGCAGTCGCCGATTCAAAACTTTGGGATTTTGACCACATAATAAATATTGGGCTTAGTGCTGGAATTACGGACTTATTAGTTCTAATCGGACAGTATAAATAAGTCGATATTATTTTTACTTTTAAACAAAATAATAGTGAATGGATTCTTTTTTCTTTCTTGGGTTTTTCACATTTGAGATTGACCTCAGTAGAAACACTCTCATTAAGAAGCATTGAAGAAGAATTGAAAAGAAAAATAAGATCAATAATAGTTAGGAAAAAAAGGAAATGGTCCCTCTCTTTGGGATGAAAAACTGGAATGAGTAGCAGAAGCGGAAAAAAAATTCTTTCAAAGAAAAAAAACGAAACGAAAAAAAAAAAAAAAAAAAAAAAAAAAAAAAAAAAATGAAGGAAAAAAAGAAAATAAAATAAAGAGAAAATAGACGTAAATCGAGAAGATTGCTAAAGAGGAAAGAAGAAGAAAAGAGCGAGGAGAGAAGAGAAAAGAAAAGGTGACTTTTTTGATAAAGGTCATCAATGAAAAAATCATGTGCTGCAAAGAAAGAAAAGAAAATTCCTAACCATCGACCCAAGAGTCGCTTTTGAAAGAGGAGAATCAGTAAAAAAAAAAAAAAAAATTGGTAGGTCAAATTTGGGTGGAAGGGTCAAAAAAGGGTTGGTTGGAAGAGATTGCCACAGGCAATAACCCCGCCCTTTAGGTAGGACATTATTGTTATTTTCTTTTTCTTTTTTACTTATTTATTTTGTCATTTTGTTTGTTTTTTTTTCCCTTTCTTTTTTTTTCCTTTCTTTTCTTAATTTTATACTGTTGCCTATTTGTTCTCCTAATAAAGCTTAAAAAAAAAAAAAAAAAAAATTCGACGAATGCAATACTTATGCAATGCAATCCTTATTATTAAAAAATAATGAAAGTAAAAAATTATGAAATAGCAAGAAAATTAATAGGAGATAAAAAATATAGGGCAATTATAAAATTGAATTTCAAGCCTCCAGCCTCCGTGGCGTATTGGTTGTGTCTCCTGCCCGTAGTTCAGAGATCTCGAGTTCGATTCCCGGTTGGAGCAGACTTTTCGAAGAAAATTCTGTTCCCTCCAAACACGTGAGGTTGTCAATTCCGGCCCTACCCATACTGGGTGAGTTTATTGTGTGTAACTGGTATGATCACCAGCAAATAGAGGGTAAAACCCTCGCCCTGACATTTTCAAAATCAGGACTTTAAAAGCACATAGAATCAACAGGTCACAATAGATCTAATTAGGTCGCAGTGTTAATTGTAAAGGTTTCACTGAAAACGCTGCAACCAAGTCAGATAATAATAATAATATTAATTATTATGTATGGTTTTATTTGTGGTGAGGTACTAAGAGCCTCTTTTACTTTTTCGAATTATTCTATTACATTAATTTCTTTTTACTCTGGTAATGCCGCCACTGGTCGTTACTCATACATGTAACTACTCATTTTTCCTCACGAGGTATGAGTGAACCCAGATTACCCAGAACATTCAAGTATAGAACAGAAACAGCTATATTCTGATATTCCTGTACATCTAGTACAACTTCTCACTTTTTTTTATGGCTTTAACGGCAGGATTGTCACACTGGTGAAAGAGCTCAACCCATCCGATTTTCTGTTTATACTGAGAAAAATTCCTGACCCACTGGGGATCGAACCCAGGTCACCGTGAGTGCAATGCCTAGCGCCCCAATTTACTCTGCCACCGTGACAACTTAATAATTATTATTATATTTAGACTAGTGGGAGAATGGGACTTGTAGTCCTAACCGGGTAGTATATAGACCAGGTAATTCTGTTCTAATTTCTGTACTACTACTCGTGAGTAAAACTAGAACACCAGCAAGATAGCTAAAGGTCAGAGCTGCGACAGGACACATCTCTGCGACCTTTCGAAAGCTCATAAAGATTGATCGCTTCAAAACCCAGACAAAAAAAAAAACAGATATTTAGAATATTATGAAGAAAAAAAAAACACTGCCAATTATGGACGCGATACTTCTTCATGATCGGGTTCACTTATTTATTTATTTACACTTTATTTTTTATACAATACATACAACAATAAATTATTAACAAAGATAAAAAATTAACAATAGGTATTTACAAAATAAGATATAGAAAAAAATAATAATAATAAATTTAAATGTACAATGTATTGTAATCCGGGGCGAAGTTAATGCCTTAGGCATTCTCTGCCACTTAACCACATTGTGTACATGTGGCAATTTTAATCATTTTTCTTGAAATTTATTTTATATATGATCGAATACCATTTTTCCTGCATTCTAGAAACTACAAAAATCTGTATCGGGAAGTCGTGGACCTTATTTTTGGACTTTTTCGTACAATTTTTTTGGATTTTCTTAAATATCAGAGCCAAACCAAAATACATTTCAAAATAAATATAAATGCACTATGTAAAACACCAATACGCATGTACAAACAAAATTTCATCAAAATCGGAAGTACCGTTCACGAGATATAAGCGTTTAAGTAAAAAATTGCTGGTCAGGCGCATGGGCTCTATCACCAAGAAGTTGATGTTGATGAATTTAAAATAGGACAATCCACAAAAGTAAGGGAACTCGTGTCTTCTATTACTAATATCATGGACTACGAGTGCAACTTACCTCATTTGAGAGAAGCTTTGGTAGCCTGGGAGCCTTTGGCACTACCAGACTATAACCTATAAGAAATTTTGTCGAAATCTGTTCAGTGGTTTCTGAGATTTGAGCGTTACAAGGAATGTTTTTACCCAAGAGAAAACAAAACAAAGCAAAAACAAAGTTGCTCGGGAGGTTATGAAATGTCCAGAAATATGAGAAATTGAAATCGGAGCAAAAAAATATTTATTTTTTTATACAAAAACAAACACAATATTTCCGATTTCTAATATTAGAAATTTATCGGAAGTAAAAAGGAATCCTCGAGATGAGTTACGTAAGAAAAAAAATAATAATAAAATAATGAGCCTTCTTATACTGACATGAGAGAACGTAATGCTTATCACCGAACTCAGTAGCTTGATCGATCAGGCGGCGGACTTGTAACCTGGAGGTCGGTGGTTCAAGTCCCGGTTTCAGCGTAGATTTAGTAAAGCGAGTTCGAGTGTTTGTGTTAATCACGAAAGTGATTAACACAAATTTAATATACTAACATGATAATACGTAATACTTATTTGATTTGAATAACATGAAATGTAGGCCGGTGCTGAGATTTGTGGGGGAAAATAAGTTCGTGACAACTCTAGATTAGGAAACAAGTTTTCAGTGTGGTGACCTTAATC
>CM044964.1:23439454-23474454 GCA_024516035.1 Bactericera cockerelli | reverse complement strand
TCTATTTCTTTTCCTCATTTTTTTCTGTTTTCCCTCTCTCTCTCTCTCTCTCTCTCTCTCTCCCCTTTCTCTCTATTTCTCTCTCTCTAGCTCTCTCTCTCTCTCTCTCCCTCTATCCCTCTCTTTTTCCGTATTCCTTTTCATCCTTTTTCTTTTCTTTTCTTATTTTTCTGTATTCCTTTTCCTCCTTTCTCCCTGCCTTCTTTTTCTATTTGTCTGCTTTTCTTTCCGTCTCTCTCTTTTGTACCTCCCCTTCACTCTCCCTTGTCTCTCCCCTCCTCTTTTCTTTTGCTTTCCTTCTTCTTTTTTCAAGAGAGAAAGAGAGACACAAGAGATAAGAGAGAGAGAGAAGAGACAGAGAGAGATGGAGAGAGGGAGAGAGAGAGAAAGAGAGAGAGAGAAAGAGAGAGAGAGAGAAAGAGAGAGAGAGAAAGAGAGAGAGACAGAGAGAGATGGAGAGAGGGAGAGAGAGAAAGAGAGAAAGAGAGAGAGAGAAAGAGAGAGAGAGAGAAAGAGAGAGAGAGAGAAAGAGAGAGAGAGAAAAGAGAGAGAGAGAAAGAGAGAGAGAGAGAAAGAGAGAGAGAGAGATAGAGAGAGACAGAGAGAAGAGGTGCATGAACCATCATTTTTCTTTTTTCAATTTTGGTTTAACGTCACTTCAACAATCAACATGGTCATTATGACAACAAACACCCTTGTTACGCCTCATTCGCAGGAAAAACAAAAACGTTTTTTTTTGTTAGTTTAAATATTAATGTATAAAAGGGATATGTCTACACCACACCGAAAATTAGTCGCATATTATAATATATTATGTATAGAGTAAGGGTAGGCGGATATAAATAATATATCGAGTTGCCGGATTGAAAATATCGATTCCATCATCACCGCAAAACAGATTTTTATCACCCTAATCAGCGACATTATTGTCATAATTTTTATCATACTTGGGTGTTCGCGGTCCACTCATACCTCGTAAGGAAAAATGAGTAGCTGCTTTAATGTTAGCAGCGACCAGTGGCGGAATTATAGGCAAAAATAAGATATTAATATTAAAGATATGGAAAAGTCCTATAATTATAGAATTATAATTCTGCGCTACGCACTAAAATTGTGATATAATAACACAAAGAAACACATTTCTTTTATTAATTATTGTTATCATAAGTAATGTATAATCACGATTGTGTGATGTGGTAAGATACTCGTCTTCCATGCGGAAGGTCCCGGGTTCAAACCCCAGGGGATTTGTTGTAAGGGATACCTTCCGGTGCGCTCGTGTTGACCCAGCACCTGAACAGGAAGTAGTGTGTCACATCTCGCCCATCAGAGGGGAGGCATATTACGGGTTGGCCAATCAGTCGCTCTGGTTTTATGGCTTCAAAATAAAAGGACTATCGATATGGCGGCAGACTTGTAACCTGGAAGTCGGAGGTTCAAGTCCCGTTATCAGCGTAGATTTAGTAAAGCTAGTTTGAGTAGTTGTGATATCACGTAGGTGATTAACACAAGTATGATAACTTAACTAGGCCCTACTCAGGCTGGGTGAGGTTAGCGTGGGTAGCTGGTTCGATTCTCAGCGTATGAAGGGTAAAATCCCCGTCCTGTCTACCTCTAGTCAGTGTCAGGACGTTAAAACTAAATAGAATCAATGATGGACAAGGAGCCTAGACATTAGATCTGGGCGTCCATATAATCCTCTCACCACCGTGATTTAAGTATCAATACATTTATCAAGGACACGGAATTATTATTATTACTATTCGATTGTAAATTGTATTTTGTCGCGAAGTACGGGAAAACACCTAGTTTTTGTACAATGCTGATGGAATCGGTGATTTATAACTGATGAGTCACTTTTAGCTTGCCTGCATCTACATGCATTGCTAGGTAGTTATTTCTTGCACCATGAGCTGTAGCACAATAGCATGAAGACAGAATCAGAAGTCACACATTAGGTAACGAGCTGTTTCATTAAGAGGCAGGTATTACCGTCAGACCATCCGGCCATGCCCTCCATTGAATTTGGGACTATATTTTTTTTGAAGATAAGTTTTTCACAGCTTTTTTATTTCGTAGCCATGAAATAGTAGTTACAGATATTTTTGTAGAATTTTGAAGGTTTAAAAAACGGTATTCTACCATTTCAAACAATTTGAAGAAAATCGGTTAAGCTGTTTTGGAGATACAAGCGATTTAGTATAATATCTAAAAATTGCCAAGTGCAATACAGTGTGAACCAATCACGAGGAAGTATTGTATCTGTAATTGGCAGTGTTTTTTTTATACGAGTATCTTCAACTTTTCAGAACCCAGTCCCATTTCACCGGTATTTTTGTTGGTCAGGTTACTATTTATACTAGATCCCCCATTGTGACATAATAAATCCATAGATTTTGAGGTGCTGATTACGAATTTGATATTAATTTGCTATCTGTTACCGTTGAGTCACCAGTGGCGGATTTTGACTTACTTTCGAGTGATAAGAAAAGTCGTGTGGTGTCACACCAGTTTATTAAAAAAAAAAAAAAAAACGATAACAATATTTCCGATGTCTCTACACTTACACATAATATATGATCGGAAGTAATATAGGTACCTCATACGTTTTCAGAGTCTATGATATTTTCAAATATTGGGGGAAAAAAAATGTTTTGTGAAAAAAACAAAGAGATAAATCACAAACTCGTTGTCCACTTGGTAAATCCTAGCGGGGTCCGCGACTCAATAACAAAACGTGATTGATGTTTGGTTAGCTGGCTGGTAATCGTTGGTTCCCAGCTTCTATCTCAAAAACCATTACGTGGTAGATGTTTGTTTAGTTGTCTGGTAATCGTTGGTTGTCGGCTTCTATCTCAAAAACCATTACGTGGTTGATGTTTGGTTAGCTAGTCTGGTAATCGTTGGTTCTCAGCTTCTATCTCAAAAAACATTACGTGGTTGATGTTTGGTTAGCTAGTCTGGTAATCGTTGGTTCCCGGCTTCCATCTCAAAAAACATTGCGTGGTAGATGTTTGGTTAGCTAGCCTCATAATCGTTGGTTCCCGGCTTCTATCTAAAAAAAAAACATTACGTGTTAGATGTTTGGTTAGGTAGTCTGGTAATCGTTGGTTGTCGGCTTCTATCTCAAAAAACATTACGTGGTAGATGTTTGGTTAGCTGGTCTGGTAATCGTTGGTTCCCGGCTTCTATCTCAAAAAAAAAAAAAACATTACGTGGTTGATGTTTGGTTAGGTAGTCTGCTAATCGTTGGTCCCGGCTTCCATCTCAAAAAACATTACGTGGTTGATGTTTGGTTAGGTAGTCTGGTAATCGTTGGTTGATGTCGGCTTCTATCTCAAAAAACATTACATGGTTGATGTTTGGTTAGCTAGTCTGGTAATCGTTGGTCCCGGCTTCCATCTCAAAAAACATTACGTGTTAAATGTTTGGTTATTTAATCCAGGTATCCGTTGGTTCATAATCCACAGAATGCAAGATTTTCACATTGATTTGAGATTTGACTACATAATAATGCCATTTTAATGTGTATTATACCACTGCTGAAATAAAGGGACTGTATAATCGGACAGTAGGTAGGTAAACCTTTATAATTAAAGAAATTTAATCAAGTTTTATTTACAATATATAGTATTTACAATATTAATTTACATAAACGTAATTGAAATTATTAAACAAAACTTTATCAAGAGCGGTCCTAATGCCTACGGCATTCTCTTCCTTTAAAGAAAAAAGTATCAACAAAAACAACTGCATTTCACCAGTGGGCGGTCTAGCGGCGGTTTAGCAATCCAGAGGTCGCGGGTTGGAAACCCAGCCGGGACACAAACAGACGGGATCAAGATTTTTGTCTCTTATGTATATATTCAGGTTTCTCTTATATATAGAGGTTATTTTCCTTTATACAGAGAGAGTAAAAATTGACCTGGAAATCGTTTTCTTATATTTAGGTGCGACTGTATATCATCATCCACATTTATTATTATGACTAGAAGTACAAGAATTCCTTGACCTCTACTTGTACAGTGTGTAATGGTGAGAAGTATTGTATATGGATATATGGTTGAACCAACTGATCTTCGCTCCAAGATCATTCTGACCTGTTTTCTGCTATCATTATTATTATTTCCCGGTGAGTCCCGGTAGCTGAGTGGTCTAGCTGTCCGGTAAACCAGAGGTCGCGGCTTCGAAACCCATCACGGGACAGTTATCAGATTTTGACCACATATAATAATAAATACCTACGTAATAGGAATCATTAGTCCTAATTGAGCAGTATTTTTAAGGTGTTATTATTATTATAAATTTGTAGTCACCGTGCCCAAGTGAGTTAGCGCGCTAGGCATTGCACGCATGGTGATCTGGGTTCGATCCCCAGCGGGGCAGAAAAAATTTTCTGCTCTGAACTTGGATGCTCGGGGTCCACTCAATCACTCATACCTCGTGAGGAAAAATGAGTAGATGAAAGCGACGTTGAACTCAAAGAATGAAACAGGAGCTACTGTAGACGCTTGTGGTCTGTGCTTTAGCTTGCCCATCCCGTAGTATGCCTCTCCTCTGATGGGCAAGAAGTGACACAATATTTCCCTATTTCCCATTTAGGTGCTGGTCAACACGAGTGCACCGGAGGGTATCCCTTACAAACAATTGTAACCAAATGAAGAAAACGAATTTTTATCGGCACGGGGGATCGAACCCGAGACCTTCCGCATGGTAAGCGAGTGCTTAACCACTGAGCTCTATTTAGATATAAGAATATAAATAAAAAATATAAGAATAACTGAAATCGAATTTAAATAAAATATAAGTTAGTACAGATTTGCACTTACCATGAAAAGATCAACAAGCAGATTTTGGCACGAAAATAATTCTTCGTCGGATCTCTATGAAACAATTTGCTGGACCACAATTTGCAACAATTTTTTTTACAAATATTTTAACTTAATTATAGATCTGTCCCAAAAATATCTCGCCTATTTTTAGGTTTGTATCAAGTGCTTAAAACAAAAATGTAACAATTTAATAACGAAAATTAATTCTAAGGGGTTTTCTTTTTTTTAGGTATGTTCATTCGTAAAAAATTCCAAACTGAAAAGTGCTTGATAAATATTTGTTTTATTTAATACAAGTTTACAATACTCAAGACCGCGAAGTAGACAAATATTTTTTCTACCACATTAAAAGCATTTTGCTGACACGATTTTATTGTTTATTTAAGAAAAATAATTTTCAAGAATGATTATTTAAGCATTTTCAACGTGAAACTACAAAAAAGAGAGAAATAAGTATATATTTTTTTTAAAAGAAAAAAAATTAAAATATTTAAAATACTTTTCGCGCGCAAACACAAGATGTTCCCGCCAAGGTACGCGAATGACAACTGTGGAGTGTGGAGTCATGGAGTGTGTGGGAAAATGAAAATGATGATAATACCACCCCCTCTTTTTCCCTGCGTAACTCCCCAAGGGGAAATTTTTTTCTTCGGGGTGTAGGGGAGGGACGATTTTCCTCCCTCCCCTTTGAAAGAGGTGAAAAACAGTAAGCTTGCGAAGGTAACGCTCGTTATCGCTGTCTGGTGCTAATTTTGAAAATTAATTTTCAAATCAGAATGAAATTTCTCACTTTTAATATTATTTTGATTTTTTTTCTTTTAGATAGGTACCTAACAAAGTACATAATAAACTGTTTTTTACGTTATATAAGCACTGCAGTTCTCTTCGTAAATTTATTTAGTACATTTTAAAACTGGATGAAATATTTTATTTTTAATATTATTAGTTGTTTTGTTTTTGTTTGTTTGTTTTTTTTTTTGTTTTAGCAAAGAATACCTAAATTTATAATAGACAGGATAAAACAGTTCCTGTGTAATCCTTAGGGAATGTATTCCGTTACGGATGGTCTCTATAGTAAATTTATCTCTCGAGAACTGGTGAATTCATATAATTATATTCGATTCCGGGGTCAAATGGCAGAGAATGCCTAAGGCATCTCAATGATATGATGCATAAGAGCATAAGCATTATATTTTATTAAAATTTACAGATAGAATATGGATGTCAATTCTTCTGATGGCAATGCTCCCAACACGCTGGCAGCATTACCTCTCTGGATTATACTAAAGTTAATACCTAAATTTATTAGTTCATATAATATATATTTATTTATACTTATTTTTACTAAATCATCAACAATAGCAATACAAATAACAAATATTAAAAAAAAAACTTAAAAAAAATCAAAAACATCTTAATTTTTATTTACAATTGTTTTCTAATCCGGGGTGAATTTAATGCCTTAGGCATTCTCTGCCACTTGACTCCGGAATTGAATATGAATTCATTAAGTAGTCACCGTGGCCGAGTGAGTAAGCGCGCTAGGCATTGCACGCACGGTGACCTGGGTTCGATCCCCAGCGGGGCAGGATCTTTTCTGCTCTATACTTGGGTGTTCAGGGTGCACTCATACCTTGTGAGGAAAAATGAGTTGCTGCATTAATGTTAGCAGCGACCGGTGGCGAAATTAATAATAATAATAAATGCCCGCAGCACGGGTGTATATTTACGAGCCTAGCTCTATTTACAAACAGAAAACAAATAACATGAATATATCACATAAGAAAGGTTTAAATTATAGGCAAAAATAAGATATTGGGATATTAAACATATGGAAAAGTCCTATAGTTCTGCGCTACCCACTACAATTGTGATAAAATAACACAAAGAAACACATTTATCTTCTTTTTTTATCTTTATGCATTTGAAATTCCATCAAAACGGATGTACCGTTCACGAGATATAATAGTATAAGTAAAATGTCAGAGGTATGGCGCATGGTCTCTATCTCCAAGAACCACTGGTTGAATATAAATTCACCAAAATTTACTTGTGAGACCATCCGTAATACAGTAACGGAATACATTCCCTAAGGAATACACAGGAACTGTTTTATCCTCTCTTTTCTCTCTCTCTTTTACTCACTACTCCTCTCTCTCTCTCTCCCCTGCTTTTCTGTCTCTCCCCTCTCTCTCTCTTCTCTCTCTCTCTCTCTCTCTCTCTCTCTCTCTCTCTCTCTCTCTCTCTCTCTCTCCTGGCTATGGACAAGTTCGGTGCGAAAAAAGAAAGAAATCTGGTGTAAACATCACACGACTTTCCTTATCCCCCAAAAAAGAGTCGAATTCCGCCACTGGTGACTCAACGGTAAGAGATAACTAAAAATAAATACCAAATTCGTAATCAGCACTTCAAAATCATTGAAGTTGATATGTCACTACTCCCAACTAGGATGATTAGTAGGTGGTCAGAAGCTCAAATCAATGAGGAAAAATTCATGCACTGGGTGGCATTCGAACCAACGGACCCATACGCTACCTGGATTACCAGACTAGCGCGTTTAACCACTTGACTACCAGTGCACCTTTATAGATAGTGCCATTAAAAAAATACGTGCAAATGATGCTTTATACTAGATTTATTGCACTTTATTCTATTACTTGTTCTTCTGCTTCTCTTTATCATTTTATCTTTACCGACCTGGCATGATCGATAAGGCCGCGGACTTGTAACCCAGAGGTCGGTGGTTCAAGTTCCGGATTCAGCGTAGATTTAGTGAAGCGAGTTTGAGTGGTTGTGATGTCACGAAAGTGATTAACACAAATATGATAACTTTTTATTATTCTTTGGACCTTTTTGGACAGCTTGCTGATTGTTGCTTTCGGTTGAAAAGAATCTATGTATACTCATGTCGAACCATGAGAACAGAGTCTGATCTTCTCTGTACGTATTATGTGGCCCAAAGGTCCGTATTTTCTCATAGAAGGAGAAGAAGAAAAAAAAGAAGAATGGTGAAGAAAACGAATTCTGTAGCTTTGTTTTTTCAGCTTTGAATTTTCCGAAGCAAAAGACAGAAAAAGAGAAAGAGAGTGGGAGAAAAAGTGAGAGAGAGAGAGAGGAGAGAAAGAGAGAGAGAGAGAGAGAGAGAGAGAGAGAGAGAAGAAAGAAAGAAAAGAAAAGAAAGAGAGAGAAAAGAGAGAGAGAGAGAGAAAGAGAGAGAGAGAGAGAAAGAAAAGAGAGAGAGAGAGAAAGAAAGAGAGAGAAAGAAAGAGAGAGAGAAAAGAAGAGAGAGAGGGGAAAGAAAAGAGCGAGAGAGAGAACAAAATGAGTGGGAGCAAGATATAATGATGCATATGTTTTTTATCTACGCACTGTTTTTTTATTTAAGGGTTGCAATTGCAACACTTGCATGTGTGGAAGATATTGCCATTAACATACACAATACCCCCGCTTTTTAGTTAGGTCATGTATTTATATTTTATCTATATGTATGTTGTTATTAGCCACCTGGGTTCGATCACCAGCGGGGCAGGATTTTTTCTGGTCTGTACTCGGGTGTTCGGGGTCCAATCATACCGCGTGAGGAAAAATGAGTAGCTGCTTAAATGTTAGCATCAACGAGTGGCGGAATTATTAAAAATAAGATATTGCGGGATATTAAAGATACGAAAAAGTCCTATAGGTAAGTAATTCTGCGCTACCCACTAAAATTATGATATATAATATAATAACCAAAGAAACTGTGTGCCTATGTTTTTTATCTCTTTTATTTGTTTGTATTGTTCTCAATTTTGTATTTAAATATTTATTTCATTACTTGTTTGTACAATTTCCTATTGATAAATTTAATAATTCAATAATATTTACATTAATAAGTATATATCTACAATGGTTACCTATGTAGATCATTCTTTTTACCTGACCCCCATACCCATGACGTCATGAAGGTAATATTACCTTCTCATGTGGAAACAAGATAGTCCACTCAAGTGTTGACTGACGTGTTGCAGGGAAGAGAATTAAATGTACGAGTAGGTACACACACACACACACACACACACACACACACACACACACACACACACACACACACACACACACACACACACACACACACACATCCATCCACACACACACACACACCCACACCCACAATTCCACACACACAAAATAATCATTTTATAATATAGTATAAGATCTACGAAAAAATTATATTAGATAATACTGAAATTTTATGCAATTAAAAATGAAATACCTTCAGCACGAACGATAGGTGAAAGACTTGGTTAAAGTGCTTTACCAGGGAAAAAATGAAATACTTGTTTCATAAAATCATGTTTTTCTTTGTTACAATGTCACAATTTCAATAGGTAGCGCAGTCACAGGAATTAACCACTTTAATGTATCATTATTCCACCACTGGTCGCTGCTCACATTAAAATAGGTACTCATTTTTGACATTTTCATGTCTTTGCTCTGGCACATAACCAAAATTATGTGACGAAATTATGTAACGATATTATGTAACGATATTATGTAACGAAATATTGAATTGTAAAGGGAGAGAAGAGTGAAAGTGTGTGTCATGCGCACAATGGCGAAGTATTGAATTGTAGAGGGAGAGAAGAGAGAAGGTATGTGTCATGCGCACAATACGAAATTTGGTCAGTTGGGTTTTGGACCTTGAATAGTAAAGATGAAAATGTCCCAATGGTTGCAGACTCGTATGCAAGCGTTTTTTTTTCTCACGAGCTAATATGAGAGGAGCCCGAACATCCAAGTGGAGAACAAAAAAAATTCCTGTCCCGCTGGGGATCGAACCCAGGTCACCGTGCGTGCAATGCCTAGCGCGCTAACTCACTCGGCACGGTGACTACCAATTATAGTAAAAATAATAATAACCTTAAATATACTGCTTTTTTAGGACTAATGAGTCCCAATATTCCAGCAATATTCACAATTATAGGAAAATTCCTGCCCCGCATTTATTTATTTGTGACAACGAGTAGAGTAGGTATTAACCTAACCTCTACGAAGAAAAATATTTGACACGAAAAAATTATATAAAAAAATAGGCTATAATATAACATGGGCTGAAAGTGCACTGGTAGTCAAGTGGTTAACGCGCTAGTCTGATAATCCAGGTAGCGTAGGAAGCCGTTGGTTCAAATCCCACCCAGTGCATGAATTTTCCTCATTAATTTGAGATTTTGACCACATAATAATAAGACTCTGAGGGTTAGGTGGTAGAAAATTATTTAACCTCGCCCAGTGGTTACCTTCCACTTAAGAGTTATTATTATTGTCTGTGCCGATATCTGAGTGGTCAAGGCGACTCTCTGGTAATCCAGAGGTCGCGTATTCGAAACCCAGCCGGGACATGACAAGTTATATTTCTATTTGGGATTTTGACTACATCGTAAAACGTCTTTGGATTACTGCTGGAATGATGGGACTCATTAGTCCTCGTTGGGCAGTATAAAATAAGGCTGTATCATTATTATAATACAGGGAGGAGGAGTGAGTGAAGAATAGTTTGTGAATCAGAAGAACAAATAAATAGCCTGCTTCATTCCAGAAAGCACTCTCACTCTCAACGTATCACTTACTTTTATCTAGCACCTGGTTTTATTAATGTATTTTTATAAATTTGAAATTTTCATTCATTTATATCATATAGCATACAATACATACACGAGTGTATATCTGTATATATTGAAATGCTAAAAAAAAAGTCCCCAAACTTTGCTTTCAAACTTTGCTTTGAAAAAATAAATAGCATGCTTCATTCAAGAAAACACTCTCACTCTCATCGTCCCCAAACCTCTCCTTCAGCTGTCAAATTTCGTTCGAGTAACCCAATTAGAGAGTGTTGTTTAACAGTGAAAGGGAAATTCGGGGAGAACGAGAGTGAGAGAGCTTTGTGGAACAACGTCCTGTTATTGAAACATTGACAGAGAGAAAGAAGAGCGAGAGAGAGAAAATAGGGAGAGAAAAGAAAGAAGAAAGAAAAGGGAAGGAGAGAAAAAAGGGAGTGAAGGAAGAAAAGAGAAAGAGAGAAAATGAGAGAGAACGAAGGGAGGGAGAGAGGCAGGAGAGAGGGAGATAAAGAAGAGAGAGAGAGTGTGAGAATAAAAGGGTAGGGGAGAAAATAAGAGAGAGAAGAAAATAAAGAAAAATGAGAGAGAGAAAAAGAAGTAAGGACGAGAAAAGGAAGAGAAAGAGAAAGAGAGAGAGAGAGAGAGAGAGAGAGAAGAGAGAAAAAGAGAGAGAGAGAGAGAGAGTAGGGAAGGAGAGAGAATAAGAGAGAGAGAAGAAAAGAAAGAAAGAAGAGAGAGAGAGAGTAGGGAAGGAGAGAGAATAAGAGAGAGAGAAGAAAAGAAATAAAGAAGAGAGAGATAGAGAAAAGGGAAGGAGAGAGAATAAGAGAGAGAGAAGAAAAGAAATAAAGAAGAGAGCGATAGAGAAAAGGGAAGGAGAGAGAATAAGAGAGAGCGACAGAGAGAGAAAGAGAAAAAAATAAAGAAAGAAGAGAGAGAGAAAGAGAATAAAATAAAGAAAGAAGAGAGAGAGAGAGAGAGAGAGGAAAAAGAAAAATAGGGGAAGGACAGAGGCATGGGAAGAGAAAGGAAAGGTAAAGAGGGATAGTCAGACAGAAAGAAGGAGATAAATTTCGTTTTATAATTTAAACAAGGGCCACTTGTTTTAATTTTTCAGCACATGATGTGGAAAATACGATAACAGAAACAAAGTATTAGAGAGGAGGAGAGAGAGAAACACAAAAGGAGAAATAGTGAAGAGGAGGTAGGAAAATAGAGTATAATATTAGAGTCTGGCTGGGGGACTATAAACATGGAGTAGACCAGCATTGGCTTGGTTCTGGGGGCCCTTGTCAATTATTAGCCTCCTTGTAAAGACAGTGGTAGAAGTGCTGAGTCATTCCTCCACTGTCTGGCTACCATCGCTCACGATGGTAGCCACCCTTTGATGATAAGATGATGAATATTAGAGAATGAGAGATAGAAAGCGTGTTTGAGAGAGATGAGAGAGAGAGTGAGGGGAGATAGAAAAATATTTTTATTGTAATATTTACATTTTCACATTGTACACTGTACACGGCTTTGTGATATGTAATGACAGATTAATTTGAATAATTAATAAATAGAAAACGAATATGTAAAAAAATAATAAAAACACAGAGAATCATCCTTCCTAAAGGGCGGGGTTATTGTCTGCGGCAATCTCTTCCACCCAACCCTTCCTAGATGGTAATAATAATAATAATAGCATTGTCTACCACCTAACCCTCAGAGTCTTATTATTAGGTGGTCACAAATTTATATTAATTAGAAGAAAATCATGCACTGGGTGGGATTCGAACGAACGGATCCTTATGCTACCTGGATTACCAGACTAGCGCGTTAACCACTTGACCGACTTAATGATAAAGAGAGGAAAGTAAAAGAACAAGAAATAGCAAAGATAAGAGAAAAATAAGATGAAAGAGAAGAAGAACAGGAAGAGAGAATGGCTTAGTGGTAAGATACTTGCTTGCCATGCGGAACGTCCCGGGTTCGAATCCCCGCGTCGACAAAAAAATTGTATTCACAATTTGGCTAAAGTTGTTTGTAGTTTTGTAGGAATAGCTTCCGGTGGGCTTGTACTATAAAAGCGAGGAAAATATAGATGTATATGGCAAATTTTATTACATATATAATATATTTATTACATATATAATATATAGAGAGAGAGAGCAAATGAGACAGGAAGGCAGAACAGTGATTATATGTATTCCCCTCGCGCTTGTAGGAAGTAGGAAGCCCCAAAAAGTTCCATGTAAGCCCCGAAAAGTATTAAATTAATACAGGTACTTTATAATCCTCACATATAATATATAGTGGGTTTATGTTTTATGTGATTAATACATACAGGAAGGATTAAAAATTTCCCTGGACAATTTTCCCTGACCGGCCACAAATGACCCAAAATGTTTAGGTCACAAATGACCCAAACATTTTGAAATACCTTAGGGCCGAAAAGAGGATTAGTAAATCTAAGCCGACCCTTAATTTTTATCAGCTGACCGAGAGGATTTCTAAAATAAGATTTTCCGCCACGAAAGCTGCCCACAGCTCCTTCACGCTACGTGAGTAATATATGTACATCCACAAAGGATAAAACTTGTCATGTCACGGCTGGGTTTCGAACCCGCGACCTCTGGACTACCAGACGGGCGCCTTGACGACTGAGCTACCGGGATAGAGCTATAGATTTTGTTTGATAGAGAGAGAGAGAGAGAGAGAGAGAGAGAGAGAGAGACAGACAGACAGACAGACAGATAGATTAGGTAAGAGAGAGAGAACGAATAAGATAGAGAGAGAGTGTGAGAGTTACAGAAGGAGTGTGTGTGTGTAAGAAGGAGAAAGGGATAGATAATGAATGAGTACAGTAAGTGAGAGAAAGAATCAGTGAGAAGATAAGGAGGGAGAACAAACAAAGTGGAAGTGATATGAAATACAGAGACAAAGAATATGGAGGGAAAAGGGATTAAAATATGGATTGAGATAATTGTTAATTCTAAAGAGAGAGCGAGAGAGAGAGAGAGAGAGAGAGGAGAGATATAATTGTTTCTAGGAAAGAAAGAGAGAGAGATAATTGTTTTTACGCGAAAAAAGTAAACAGAATAAAAAAAAAATGAAAAAAAAGTTTATCCTGTAGGAATTTCCTTCAGCGTACGGAAAAAGAGAGAGTTAAGAAGGAGGAAAAAATTCCCACGCGCATGCGTCGAGTAAATTTCCCCGTGGGAGAGGGTATTGTACGGAAAAAGTTGGCCCGGATCGAAAAAGAGAGGGATAAAAGTTTTAAGGAGAAAGTAAAAATGAGAGGGAGATATAGAGTCGTGAGGGTAATAGAAAGTTGTTTTTTTAGTAAGTAAATACAGGGTATCCCGCCGCTTCTGATGCCGTTGAGCTTTGAAAATTACAGCGTGAGAAAAAAGTTGGGCTACATACTGGAAAACTTTTTGATTATAAGGGTTGGGTGGAAGAGATAGCCACAGACAATAACCCCGTCATTTAGTTGGGACATTAATATTATTTTTTTCAAACTATTTTATCATTTTGTCCCGGTAGCTCAATAGTAAAGGCTCAGTGTGAATCCAGAATCCAGCCATTCGAAAGGTCTTGGGTTTGAAACCCAGCCGGGATATGACCTCCCATTCGAAATTTTGACAACATAACAATATGTCTTGGGCTTACTGCTGGAATAATGGGACTTATTAGTCCTAATCGGGCTGCAGTATAAATACGGCGATATTATTATTAGTATCTACGAGTATTATTATTTCTTTATTTTAATTTTATACTGTAAATATTGTACATTTATTTGTGCTCCTTAAGAGATTAGAATTATAATACTACTAGCGGGCTGCACCCGCTTCGCCAAGCCATCACACACACACCACCCATATATCACATACACACCACCCATACATCACACAACCACCACCCATACATCACACATCACACACCACACCCACACACCACATACACACACCTCACACACACACCTCACACACAAACCACACACACATAAACACACACACCCATCCACACACACACATCCACACACACACACACACACACACACATATACACACCCACACACACACACAACACATCACACACACACCACACACATACACATACTCATCCACACACACACCCATCCACAAACACACCCATCCACACACACACACACCCATCCACACACACACCCACTCACCCACACACACCCACTCACCCACACACACACACACACACACACACACACACACACACACACACACAACACAACACACCACATACATACACACACACCCATCCACACACACACACCCACTCACACACCCACACACACACCCACACACACACCCACACACACACACACACACACACACACACACAGGCACACACACACACACACACAACCATCATCGCTGTAAATTTCAAAATCCCGAGCCAAATCTATCATAGCGGATATTGATAATGTAGCAAACTGGCCCATATTTCGAGAACGGTTTGTCAGAATATGGCAAGAAAGGGCTCAAATAAAATCATGTGATGTTCTCAGACAGTTTTTACAATAAAAATATAGGTCCTCGCGATAAATTTCAAGTTCCAGGGCAAAGACTGTCTTAAAATCGGACCCTTCCTCAAGGAAATACTTGAGGAAGGTCATAACTCAAGGACGGTTTGGAATTTCGGACTTTTGAAAGTTTTCCTGGTATTTTCCGGCAATTTTACTTGGGGTCGTCTCTCATCAATTTTTCGTTATCTCTTACCGTTTCGCCTAAACAATTCCTGCACACAAAGCCACAAAGCCCGTCCATATTTCTCATTTATATAATTACTAGCGGGCTGCACCCGCTTCGCCAAGCCATCACACACACACCACACATACATCACACACACAAACCACACACCCACATCGACACACACACACATCCTCACGCAGCAATACTTAGCCGAACCATTTTCGCGTTGCGACTTAGCCGAACTTAAGAAAGTTTGTCCGATTTGAATAAGGTTTATATCAATTGCTAGCAATTTTAATTTAAGAGATACACACTTCTCGGTTTTTTTTACAATTCTCAACCATTTCGAAAATAATTGAAAAATTCTAACGTTCTGCTAATTCCCGAGCGCGAAGCGACCAGTGCCGGTCTCTAAAATTTCCTCATTCAGCAATACTTAGCCGAACCATTTTCGCGTTTGATACTTAGCAGAACACGCAGATGAAAAAATAGTACTTAACCGAACATTAACGATTTTTGAGCCAGCGTTGAAGGCACCGGTTCTTGTAGGATCACCGAAGTTGAGCAACGTACATCTTCGTGATGCTGGTATTCCGGCTTAACAAAGGCTGGGTGAGGTTTATGTGGATAGCCGGTTTTTTTAGTTTCCTGTGAAAAGAGGGTAACACCCTCGTCGTCATATGACCATGCAGTTAAAAGTGGGGTTTAACGTCGCTTTTAAAAAAATAAATAATTGAAAAGTATATTATTGTCTTAACATAGCTTTGCTCGGGCAGGAAAATGAAATGATTAAATCAAGGCATTATCTACTTAATGGAACGAAACTTTACGTGTGATAAGTTTGGTCAGATGAGTCAGGTCCTAATATTACTTCCTAAATTTTCTAATATAATTATAATAGGAATGAAACATATAAGTTCTCAGGAAATTATTATACACAACTTTTGGTAAAACAAAATAATAATCATCGAAATAATTTGAAGATAAAAAACACTGCCAATTATGGACACAATACTTCCTCGTGATTATTTCACATTATATACAGTTACACGTAGGAAATTTTAATCAAAATCCATTGAGTAGTTTCCGAGATTTGCGCGTTACAAGGAATATTTTTAATAGACCGACAGACGGACACAAAACCAAAATTGCTCAGAGCAAAAAAATGTTTTTTTTTTTTTACAGAAACGAGCACAATACTAATATTTCTAATATTAGAAATATTAGTTTCTAATATTAGAAATTTCTCGGAAGTAATACACTGTCAATAAATTATTAACACAATACTTCCTCGTGATTGGTTTACATTGTATACACGTGGCAATTTTGAGATTTTATACTTAAGCTCAGTGGTTAAGCAGTCGCTTCCTATGCGGAAGGTCCCGGGTCCGAACCCCCGCGCCGACAAAAATTTGTATTCAAAATTTGGTTACAGTTGTTTGTAGGGAATACCTTTCGGTGCGCTCGTGTTGACTCAGCACCTAAATGGTAAGTATTGTGTCACTTCTCGCCCATCAGAGTGGAGGCATACTACGGGATGGGCAGGCTACAACACAGACCACAAGCTTCTACAGTAGCCCCTGTTTATAGCTACGAAATAAAAAAGGCTGTTAAACACTCATCTTTAAAAAATAAAATAAAACTCCATTGTATCTCTTGTACAGTGCACTGGTAGTCAAGTGGTTAAAGCGCTAGTCTGGTGATCTAGGTAGTGTAGAGATCCGTTGGTTCGAATCCCACCCAGTGCATGAATTTTTCCTCATTTATTTGAGTTTGTCACCACAAAATAATAAGACTCTGAGGGTTAAGGTGGTAGAAAATGCTTTGAGTATTAACCTCGCCTGGTGGTTATTATATCTATTACTAGCGGGCTGTCGCCCGCTTTGCGGGCCGAAGCATGGCCCGCTAGAAGCAAAAAATCCTTTTTCGCCAATGGCAGGTGTTGTAGTGGGAATTTCGAAAAATTCCGTCTTATTGCACATCTAGACTATAAGACAAAGCTACCTACCAAATTTCAGCTTCCTAGGACTTACCAGTTCGGAGAAACAGTGATGAATCAGTGAGTGAGTGAGTCAGTCAGTGAGTGAAACTCTCTTATATAAGTATAGATATCTTACCTTCCAATATAGAGTGTTATTATAACTAAAACCGCTTAACCGATTTTCTTCAAATTTTATATGTTATATATTATGGTAGAATACCGTTTTTCCTACAAACCCAACTCTACAAAAAATTGTGTATCGGCAAGTCATAGACGTTATTTTTGCACTTTTTTGTAAAAAAAATTGGATTTCCTAAATATCAAAGCTTATGATTTAGCTATAAATGCACAATGAGAACGCTAACTCCCAGCATATATATACAATATACATACATAATTTCGTGACAATTGGGTGTATTATTCAAGAGATATAAGCGTTTAAGTAAAAATATAGTGGTCAGACACATGGTCTGTATCACCAACAAGTGATAGTGCGAAGTTAATGAATTTAAAATGGGACCACCTACAATACGTCTCCTATACCTATATGTGTAAAAAAATTCGTCAAAATCTCGAAAGGAATAAGAAGTTGTAAAGTCGGCAAACTGTACAATATAAATAATTACCTCCATTCTCCCTTTGTTTTTATTTCTAACGGTCTGAATTTAGCGAAACACAACCTTTTTTTATTTATATGAGTTGCATTTGTACTTTGATTTTGGAGCGTGGTAGGTATCCCCTTTTATAAGAAGGCCATTAAATACAAGAGATCCTAAACAAAATTTGATCCTTTATTATATGTTAACAACTATGACCTCCCCACAGACCCTCCACAGAAGAAGGGAAAATACTGCTATACACCTATACATGAATATTAGTCATTTGGTTCTGAGTTCGAGATTGTTGAATGCTATAATAATTCATAAAGCAATAGGCAATGTTGGTATGATCAGATCCGTTTAATAGAAAGAGAATAAAATGCACTGCCAATTATGGACACAATACTTCCTCGTGAATGGCATTCAAATTTTTCTACTTTTATTATCGCTAGAATCACAGATTTTTTTTACTGAATCACTTGTATTTACAAATGTCCCAAGGGTTGGGTGGAAGAGATTGCCACAGGCAATATATGACCCCGCCCCTTAAGTAGGACATTAACTTCATTCTTTTTTTTTGTTCTTGTATCTTTGCTCAATCTTTTTGTTTTTTTTATAATTTCATTGTATTTTACTGTATATATTTTTTTCTATCTAATTAAACTTATTATAAGATTTATAATGTTCTCAACCGATTCTCTTCAAATTTATTTATATGGCAAGCGGCCACAACGGAGTCTCGATAGTAGTATACGCACAAATGGGTCAAGAATGGCCTGGGTTATCAAAAAGTATGCATGCGATTTCAAAAAAATCAACGATATTAGGCAGATCTTGCGAAACGTTCTCCCAAATTGGCATAAAAACATCAACAGATTATTTCATTCCGTCCATTCCTTATCAAAAATGTCTATTTTGGGCTACCTCGAACTTTCAAAGGTCTGAAATCCTGGCAAAAATGCAAGCATCAAAAATCTGTGTTAGTCTATGCTTAATAGTTAGTTGAGAGCTATTGAAATCAACTTTTGTTTTTCAAAAACCTCTTCATATATCCAATTTATGAAATCATTTTGAAGGAGCCTTTGTGGCTTTCCTGTTGGCGGTACGGAATTTTTTTGGGAACCAAAAACGTATATTTTTGACTACTTTTCTCTAAAATTTAGTTTAAAATACCCAAAATTACATACTTGATGAAAATTGAAGGCAAAATGTCAAATATGATAAAATACCCCTTCAACTTTCGCTGAGTATGCAAACAAGTGGCTCCAAATGCTTGGTAAGGCTTCATTCACCATTGCCTATCTTCAGTTCAAATTTGTAAGAAATCTTTAAAGAGAGGTTATATGTTGACATGTTTTGCTTAAGATTTGACTCGATATGAGATTTTGGATGTTTTCAGAAATCGAATGAACTTATCTTTCGAACCGTACGTCCGATTTGAATGAACTAAAGTGTTATCGATGGATCTAGTGGATTGTAAGATAGGCTGTTCTCGTTCATTTTCTGTCATTTTACATAAAGGGTTACTTTTTAATGGAAAACACTTTTGACGCACAACTGGGTTAAGAATGGCCTGGGTTATCAAAAAGTATGCATGCGATTTCAAAAAAATCAACGATATTAGGCAGATCTTGCGAAACATTATCCCAAATTGGCATAAAAACATCAACATATTATTTCATTCTGTCCATTTCTCATCAAAAATGTCTATTTTGGCCTACCTCGAACTTTCAAAGGTGTGAAAACCTGGCAAAAATGCAAGCATCAAAAATCTGTGTTAGTCTATGCTTAATAGTTAGTTGAGATCTATTGAAATCAACTTTTGTTTTTCAAAAAACCTTTCAATATCCAAGTTATGCAATCATTTTGAAGGAGCCTTTGTGGCTTTCCTGTTGGCGGTAAGGAAATTTTTTGGGAACCAAAAACGTATATTTTTGACTACTTCTCTCTAAAATTTAGTTTAAAATACCTAAAATTACATACTTGATGAAAATTGAAGGCAAAATGTCAAATATGATAAAATACCCCTTCAACATTCGCTGAGTATGCAAACAAGTGGTTCCAAATGCTTGGTAAGGCTTTATTCACCACTGCCTATCTTCAGTTCAAATTTGAAAGAAATCTTTAAAGAAGAGGTTATATATGTTGACATGTTTTGCTTAAGATTTGACTCGATCTGAGATTTTGGATGTTTTCAGAAATCGAATGAACTTATCTTTCGAACCGTACGTCCGATTTGAATGAACTAAAGTGTTATCGATAGATCTAGTGGATTGTAAGATAGGCTGTTCTCGTTCATTTTCTGTCATTTTACATAAAGGGTTACTTTTTAACGGAAAACACTTTTGACGCACAACTGGGTTAAGAATGGCCTGGTTTATCAAAAAGTATGCATGCGATTTAAAAAAAATCAACGATATTAGGCAGATCTTGCGAAACTTTATCCAAAATTGGCATAGAAACATCAACATGTTATTTCATTCTGTCCATTTCTTATCAAAAATATCTATTTGGGCCTACCTCGAACTTTCAAAGGTCTGAAAACCTGGCAAAAATGCAAGCATCAAAAATCTGTGTTAGTCTATGCTTAATAGTTAGTTGAGATCTATTGAAATCAACTTTTGTTTTTCAAAAAACTTTTCAATATCCAAGTTATGCAATCATTTTGAAGGAGCCTTTGTGGCTTTCCTGTTGGCGGTAAGGAAATTTTTTGGGAACCAAAAACGTATATTTTTGACTACTTCTCTCTAAAATTTAGTTTAAAATACCTGAAATTACATACTTGATGAAAATTGAAGGCAAAATGTCAAATATGATAAAATACCCCTTCAACTTTGGCTGAGTATGCAAACAAATGGTTCCAAATGCTTGGCAAGGCTTTATTCACCACTGGCTTTCTTCAGTTCAAATTTGAAAAAAAATCCTTAAAGAAGAGGTTATATGTCGACATGTTTTGCTTAAGATTTGACTCGTTCTGAGATTTTGGATGTTTTTAGAAATCGAATGAACTTATCATTCGAACCGTACGTCCGATTTGAATGAACTAAAGTGTTATCGATGGATCTAGTGGATTGTAAGATAGGCTGTTCTCGTTCATTTTCTGTCATTTTACATAAAGGGTTTACTTTTTAACGGAAAACACTTTTGACGCACAACTGGGTTAAGAATGGCTGGTTATCAAAAAGTATGCATGCGATTTTAAAAAAATAAACGAACTAGCAGATCTTGCGAAACGTTATACCAAATTGGCATAAAAACATCAACATTTATTTTTTGAAATCGCATGCATAGTTTTTGATAACCAGGTCATTCTTAACCCAGTTGGGTGTCAAAGTGTTTTCCGTTAAAAAGTAACCCTTTATGTAAAATGACAGAAAATGAACTAGCACAGCTTATCTTACAATCCACTAGATCTATCGATAGCACTTTAGTTCATTCGAATCGGACGTACGGTTCGAAAGATAATTTCATTCGATTTCTGAAAACATCCAAAATCTCAGATCGAGTCAAATCCTAAACAAAACATGTCGACATATAACCTCTTTTTTAAGGATTTCTTTCAAATGTGAACTGAAGATATGCAGTGGTGAATAAAGCCTTACCAAGCATTTGGAACCATTTGTTTGCATACTCAGCCAAAGTTGAAGGGGTATTTTATCATATTTGACATTTTGCCTTCAATGCTCATCAAGTATGCAATTTTAGGTATTTTAAACTAAATTTTAGAAAGAAGTAGTCAAAAATATACGTTTTTCGTTCCCAAAAAATTTCCGTACCGCCAACAGGAAAGCCACAAAGGCTCCTTCAAAATGATTGCATAACTTGATAATATGAAGGCGTTTTTGAAAAACAAACGTTGATTTCAATAGCTCTCAACTAACGATTAAGCATGGACTAACACAGATTTTTGATGCTTGCATTTTTGCCAGGTTTTCAGACCTTTGAAAGTTCGAGGTAGGCCCAAATAGATATTTTTGATAAGAAATGGACAGAATGAAATAACATGTTGATGTTTCTATGCCAATTTTGGATAAAGTTTCGCAAGATCTGCCTAATATCGTTGATTTTTTTTAAATCGCATGCATACTTTTTGATAAACCAGGCCATTCTTAACCCAGTTGTGCGTCAAAAGTGTTTTCCGTTAAAAAGTAACCCTTTATGTAAAATGACAGAAAATGAACAAGAACAGCTTATCTTAAAATCCACTAGATCTATCGATAGCACTTTAGTTCATTCAAATCGGACGTACGGTTCGAAAGATAAGTTCATTCGATTTCTGAAAACATCCAAAATTTCAGATCGAGTCAAATCCTAAGCAAAACATGTCGACATATAACCTCTTTTTTAAGGATTTCTTTCAAATTTGAACTGAAGATAGGCAGTGGTGAATAAAGCCTTACCAAGCATTTGGAACCACTTGTTTGCATACTCAGCGAAAGTTGAAGGGGTATTTTATTATATTTGACATTTTGCCTTCAATGCTCATCAAGTATGCAATTTTAGGTATTTTAAACTTAAATTTTTTCTACGTACATTTTTAAATTTCATTTTTCTCAGTGTAAAAATAGTATTTAGCTGTACAATACACCCGTCAAAAGTAAAAATAGTATTTAGTAGTACAATACACCCGTCAAAAGTAAAAATAGTATTTAGCTGTACAATACACCCGTCAAAAGTAAAATTAGTATTTAGTAGTACAATACACCCGTCAAAAGTAAAAATAGTATTTAGCTGTACAATACACCCGTCAAAAGTAAAAATAGTATTTAGTAGTACAATACACCCGTCAAAAGTAAAAATAGTATTTAGTAGTACAATACACCCGTCAAAAGTAAAAATAGTATTTAGTAGTACAATACACCCGTCAAAAGTAAAAATAGTATTTAGTAGTACAATACACCCGTCAAAAGCAAAAATAGTATTTAACTGTACAATACACCCGTCAAAAATAAAAATAGTATTCAGTAGTATAATACAAAATAGTAACTATGTACGAGTACTTGGTACCGCTCTTGGGCATAATATTATAATATGGTAGTCACTTTTAACTTGCAGCAAAAGAATCATACACGTGAAAAAAGATTTATCATTCGTCTGGCAGGTTTCAAATTATTCAAACTAAATAAATGTGGATATGTGGAATCGCTCCTGTATTCTACATATCCAGGTATTCCGCTTGGGCTGTGTTTCATCTAAACAAATTTCTCTTCCATTCATTCCACTTTTCAGGTAAAAGAGGTAGCTAAATTATATTAAGAACAATCAATGCAAAAATTCAAGCTCACGATTAGCTCGGTGGCTAAGCACTCGTACAAAAGGTCCGCGGGTTCGATCGCTGGAGCCGACAAAAAATTGTATTCTAAATTTGGTTATAGTTGATTGTAAGGGATACCATCCGGTGCTCTCGTGATGACCCAGCACCTAAATGGGTAGTAATGAGTCACTTCTCGCCCATTAATACAAACCACAAAGGTCTATAGTAGCTCCTGTTTCATGGCTAAGAAATAAAAAAAGTCCTTGAAACAATCACCTTTTTTTTTAAAAAAAAAAAAGAAACAAAATCAAAATTTATGATCACGGATCGTTCCACTTGTAGATTTAGTGAGCACTCGCTGAGTGTATAATTATGTTCAACTTGTAGAGGTTATTGTAAAGCCTTATTATTCCTCAAATCCTCATACTTATACGAGAATTCTATTTGAATTACTTTCCAGCTGCAGAGGTAAAGAAAGTAGATTTACTGGAAATTTTCCAATACACATAATAAATGTAAATTATAAATTATATTACAGGATTAAACAGATACAAAATTACACTTAAAGAGTATCTTGGACTTCCAGAGGTCGGGACGAGCAGTTGAAACAAAAAAAAATTAACGAAGTTTCAACAAAAAAAAACCGTAGCTTCGATACTGATTTTTGGTTCGTCTAATTATTGCTGCGTAAGAATATACGTAAAAGAAAAATCAATATTTAGACGAACATCAATTTTATTGGGTTTTTTTGTAAAATGAGAAAGACTATCCAATATTTATTTTTCAAATTATTAATACAATTTCTTCAACTCATTCTCTATGCGCCAATACCACTCAGAAAACTTAAAAAGTTATATTTTCAATGAAAATGGAAAAAGGAATTAGCCGAACCTCTCATGGTTCGGCTAAGTATTGGATATTTGTGTAAAGTTCGGCTAAGTATTAATTTTTCTTTTACGCGTTCGGCTAATTATTAATCCGTAAACACACACATCCACACACACATCAACATACACACACACCCACCCTAACACACCCACACACACACACAAAACACACCCACACACATCACACACACCATACACCATACACACACATCCACACACACACACACACACACACATCAGCACACACACACACACATCAGCACACACACACACACACCACACCACATCACCACACACACACACACACATCACCACACACACACACACACACACACAATACACACACATCACCACACACACACACACACACACACATCACACACACACACACACACACACATCACCACACACACACACACACACACACACACATACCACACTCACACACACACACACACACACACACACACACACACACACACACACACACCACACACACACCATCATCGCTGTAAATTTCAAAATCCCGAGCCAAATCTATCATAGCAGATATTAATAATGTAGCAAACTGGCCCATATTTCGAGAACGGTTTGTCAGAATATGGCAAAAAAGGGCTCAAATAAAATCATGTGATGTTCTCAGACAGTTTTTACAATAAAAATATAGGTCCTTGCGATAATTTTTAAGTTCCGTGCATGAATCTGTAAAAAAAAAAACGTGAAAAGTCTGAAAAAATGGTCAAAATTTCGAACATTCTGGCTTTTATCTCGAGAACGGTACGTCAGAATGTGGCCTAATATGAATTAAATGAAAGCTAGTTTTGTCTCATGTGTTATTAAATAATAAAAAATATAGGTCCTCGCGACAAATTTGAAGTTCCGCGCTGGAATCTGCTAAAAAACGTGAAAAGTCTGAAAAAAAGGTCGAAATTTCGAACATTCTGGCTTATATCTCCAGAACGGTACGTCAGAATGTGGCCTAAAATGAATTAAATGAAAGCTAATTTTGTCTAATGTGTTATTAAATAATAAAAAATATAGGTCCTCGCGATAGATTTCAAGTTCCAGGGCAAAGACTGTCTTAAAATCGAACCCTTCCTCAAGGAAATACTTGAGGAAGGTCATAACTCAAGGACGGTTTGGAATTTCGGACCTTTGATAGTTTTCCTGATATCGTACGGCAATTTCACTTGGGGTCATCTCTCATCAATTTTTCGCTATCTCTTACCGTTTCGCTCAAACAATTCGGACACACAAAGATATTACAAAGCCCGTCCATATTTCTCATTTATATACAGGGTGTCCCACCAAACTTGGACACCTCAAATTACTCGGCCCCTGAAAGAGTTTTTGAAAAATAAAAAAATCTAGGGTACATGTGCTAATTATGCGGTTTCAGTTATGAAATTTTTTTTATACAGGGTGGTTCAAAAGTCAGAAATTGAGGTGTCAACTTTCGATTTTTAAATGGATCGACCTGAATTTTATTTGATAATTTTACTTCTAAATGATTTCTGAGTACTTTTTTAAACAAAAATATTACATACAGGGTGGTTTTTTTTCGACCAATTTTTTTTCTAAATCTTGAATAACTCAAGTTCGGTTAATTTTTAACAAAAATAGAATGTGTTTGTGTAATTAATACACGCACTTTCAATTGGCATCAAAAAAATTTATACAGGGTGGTTCACAAGTGAAATAATGACTTGATTTTTTTTAAAACCGAGTTTTTTTAATTTTTTATTTAGGATTAATAATTCTCGTCTAATTTTACACATTTTTCGTTAGTCATATCGAAAAACAAAACTAAAGTGTTGTACAGGGTGAGACATAATTTTTTTGTAACACCCTGTATATGGGCAGTCAAAGAGACGCAAAATTCAATATAAAGACTAAATATGCAAGAAAAACTTTGATTTTTAATTAAACTAAAAAGTTATGGTGTTTTAACTAATATTGTCGCATGGACCACCCTGTAGATATTTTCTTAAACCATCATATGGGTAGTCAAAACTGTCTAAAATTCAACGAGGAGTCCAAATCTGAAAGAAAAAAATGAATTCAAAAAGCCATGCTCAATTTTGTGTCTACACCTACCTACTTTTTATTTCAAGTTTTAAAATCATTCAGTGTGGACACCAAATTGAAAATGGCTTCAAATTCGTGTTTTTTACTTGTTTTTCCCACATGATTCGAAGTGTTCGTTAAATTTTATACAACTTAGAGTACCTACATGATAGTTTAAGAAAATATCTACAGGGTGGTCCATGCGACAATATTAGTTAAAACACCATAACTTTTTAGTTTAATTAAAAATCAAAGTTTTTCTTGCATATTTAGTCTTTATATTGAATTTTGCGTCTCTTTGACTGCCCATATACAGGGTGTTACAAAAAAATTATGTCTCCACCCTGTACAACACTTTAGTTTTTGTTTTTCGATATGACTAACGAAAAATGTGTAAAATTAGACGAGAATTATTAATCCTAAATAAAAAATTAAAAAAACTCGGTTTTAAAAAAAATCAAGTCATTATTTCACTTGTGAACCACCCTGTATAAATTTTTTTGATGCCAATTGAAAGTGCGTGTATTCATTACACAAACACATTCTATTCTTGTTATCGAAAAAATTAACCGAACTTGAATTATTCAAGATTTAGAAAAAAAATTGGTCGAAAAAAAACCACCCTGTATGTAATATTTTTGTTTAAAAAAGTACTCAGGAATCATTTATAAGTAAAATTATCAAATAAAATTCAGGTCGATCCATTTAAAAATCGAAAGTTGACACCTCAATTTCTGACTTTCGAACCACCCTGTATAAAAAAAATTTCATAACTGAAACCGCATAATTAGCACATGTACCCTAGATTTTTTATTTTTCAAAAACTCTTTCAGGGGCCGAGTAATTTGAGGTGTCCAAGTTTGGTGGGACACCCTGTATAGAGACTAGCGGGTTGCACCCGCTTCGCCAAGCCATCAACACACACCCATTCATACATCACACACCACACCCACACACACACACACACATCCACACACACACCCATACACACACCCATCCACACACACACACCCATCCACACACACACATACACACACATCACCACACACACACCCACCCACCCACACACACATACACACACCCATCCACCCACACACATACACACACCCATCCACACAAACCACACACACCCATCCACACAAACCACACACACACCACACACATACACACACCCATCCACACACACACATCCACACACACACACACACACACACACACACACACACACACACACACACACACACACACACACACACACACACACACACACACACCCCACACCATCATCACTGTAAATTTCAAAATCCCGAGCCAAATCTATCATAGCGGATATTGATAATGTAGCAAACTGGCCCATATTTCGAGAACGGTTTTTCAGAATATGGCAACAAAGGGCTCAAATAAAATCATATGATGTTCTCAGACAGTTTTTACAATAAAAATATAGGTCTTCGCGATAACTTTTAAGTTCCGTGCTGGAATCTGTAAAAAAACGTGAAAAGTCTGAAAAAAATGGTCGAAATTTCGATTATTCTGGTTTCTATCTCGAGAACGGTACGTCAGAATGTGGCCTAATATGAATTAAATGAAAGCTAGTTTTGTCTAATGTGTTATTAAATAATAAAAAATATAGGTCCTCGCGACAAATTTTAAGTTCCGCGCTGGAATCTGCTAAAAAACGTGAAAAGTCTGAAAAAAAGGTCGAAATTTCGAACATTCTGGCTTATATCTCCAGAACGGTACGTCAGAATGTGGCCTAAAATGAATTAAATGAACGCTAATTTTGTCTAATGTGTTATTAAATAATAAAAAATATAGGTCCTCGCGATAGATTTCAAGTTCCAGGGCAAAGACTGTCTTAAAATCGGACCCTTCCTCAAGGAAATACTTCCAAGATGTCCTTGAGTTATGACCTTCCTCAAGGAAATACTTGAGGAAGGTCATAACTCAAGGACAGTTTGGAATTTCGGACTTTTGATAATTTTCCTGGTATTTTTCGGCAATTTTACTTGGGGTCATCTCTCATCAATTTTTTGCTATCTCTTACCGTTTCGCCTACACAATTCCGGACACACAAAGATACAAAGATACAAAGTTACAAAGCCCGTCCATATTTCTCATTTATATATAGAGATAAAGATTATAAAACAGGATTCAATTTACAATAAGCCTACACTCCTAGACTGTACTTGAAGTCCAGGTATACTGTGCTGTGATTGGTTGAAACTCCAAATTTAGGGAGGGTCCAGCTTAAATCCTCTTTTTTTTTAATTTTTTTTTTTTTTTAAGTGGGGTTTAACGTCGCTTTCAACTGCCATGGTCATATCACGACGGGGGTTTTACCCTCCATTCGCAGGAAACTCACAAACCTGCTACTCACATTGACCTCACCCAGCCTGAGTGGGGCCGGGAAAAGCCAGCGTCACGAGAATTAGAATTTGAATGGTCACCCATCCAAGTCTTAACCTCGCTGGATGTCGCTTAACTTCGGTGTTCTGAAGGGAACCGGTGTATTCAACATGCCATCGACGCTGGCTTTAAATCCTCTTTTATAATCAGTATAAACAGAAGTTGAACTAGATGTACATGAATATCAGAATAATAATCAGTATAAACAGAAGTTGTACTAGATGTACATGAATATCAGAACATACCTGAACAGCTGTTTCGAGCTTATTTGCTCTCATCAGCAGGTTCTGATTATCCATGCCATCAACTAACCTCTCTATTTTAATCAGTGTAAACAGAAAAGTGAGAAGTTGTACTAGATGTACATGAATATCAGAACATACCTGGACAGCTGTTTCGAGCTTATTTGCTCTCATCAGCGGGTAATAGTTCTGATTATCCGATATATGCCATCAACTAACCTCTCTATTTTAATCAGTATAAACAGAAAAGTGAGAAGTTGTACTATATGTACATGAATATCAAAACATACCTGAACAGCTGTTTCGAGCTTATTTGCTCTTATCAGCAGGTAATAGTTCTGAACATTGATGCAACTAACCTCTCTAACAAATGTCTGGCTGGGAGACTATAAACAGGGAGTGGACCAGCAGTCTGGCTGGGGGACTATAAACAGGGAGTAGACCAGTATTGGATTGGTTCTGGGGGCCCTTGTCAATTATTAGCCTCCTTGTAAAGACAGTGATAGAACTGCTGAGTCATTCCTCCACTGTCTAGGTACCATCGTTCACGATGACGCAACCCTATGATGATAAACAGAAAAGTGAGAAGTTATACTAGATTAAGAGATAATTCAGAGATGAGTCACGAAAATTAGAAAGAATTTGTTAGACATGAGTGTAATGGTGATGGAGATAGATGGGAGGGAGAAATAATAAAATTCTGCCCATACCAAGGTTCGAACACAGAATCTCTGGACCAGAGTCAGTAGTCATAACCATTACACCAAGGAGGCTGGCTGGTGAAACAGGGAGGAGGAGAGGGTAAAGCATATGGGAGAGTTAGTAATGGGGATAATTTGGGAGGGATAGCAATGGGGATGATTTGGGAGGGATGAGCAAATGAAAACACTTGCACGTGTATAAATAAAGAAGTAATGAACTTTTGAGAATTTTCGCACTCTCCCTCTCTCTCTCTCTCTCTCTCTCTCTCTCTCTCTCTCTCTCTCTCTCTCTCTCCTCTGTATCTTTATAACGTCATGTCTTTTCTCTCTCTCTTTCTCTCTCTCTCCCTTCCTCTCTCTTCTCTTTCTCTTTATGACGTCATGTCTTCTCTCTCTCTCTCTCTCTCCACTTTCCTCTTTCTCTTTATGATGTCATGTCTTCTCTCTCTCTTTCTCTCCTCCCTTTCTCTCTCTCCTGCTCTCCTCTTTCTCTTTATGGCGTCATGTCTTCCCTCTCTCACTCTCTCTCTCTCTTTTTCCTTCTCTCCTTTATTTTTTTTTAATGACGTCATGTCTCCTCTCTCTCTCTCCTTCTGTTTCTCTGCCTCCCTTCTCTCTCTATCCCTCTCTACCTCTCCTTTCTCTTCCCATCCCTCTGACTTTCTTATTTATTTATTTGCTTCTCTCTACTCCTTACTTCACTCTCACTCTTCATATTTCCCTCCCTTTTCTCTCTCTTCCTTTCTCTCTCCCTCACATACACACTTTCTTTTCATATCTCTCTCTCTCTCCATCCTCTCTTTGTCTCTCTCTCTTTATCCCTCCTCTCTCTTCCTATTCCTCCTTATTCTCTGTCCCCCTCTTTCTCTCTTCTTTCTTTTTTCTCTCTTTCTATTTTCTACCCTATTCTCTCTGTACCTTTCTCTCTTTCACACACACTTTCTCTTAATCATATCACTTTCATTCTTCTCTCTCTCTCCTCCCCTTCCCTCTCTCCTTCCTATCTCACCCTCTCTCTCACTCTCTCTCCTCTCCTTCCCTCTCTCTCTCTCCTTCCCTCTCTCTCTCTCTGCCCTCCCTCACAATTTCCACACACTCACATGAACATCATGATCCTGAAGTAATAATCTCGCATCATACTTTCCATGTGTATGAAAATTTAATTCCTTGAACATGTTGATGAAGAGACGGCGATGTTTACATAATATATACATACCTACATATATAAGAGACGGCGATATGTACATAATATATACACACCTACATAAGTATATGGCCGCACATACATCAATATTATTTATATATTCCCTCTGGTTCAATGACCAATCTGTAGTCTCCGTGGCCAAACGAAGTAGCGTACCCAGCTTTTACTTTCCTCATACCCATTGGAAAGTAGCTTGATCGATAATTCGGCGGACTTGTAATCTGAAGATCAATGGTTCAATCCAGTGTTCTGACATATCTAATAACCTCATCAAATTTGAAAGAGAACGATGAATTTTAAAATTCCTATCAAATTTTAAGATATTTTTTTAAAATTATCAGTTTCAGGTGCATAATTTCAACAAACTACACATACAACATACATACATACATACACATACAACACTTAGTGACACATAATATATACACACCTACATAAGTATAATACTAAATTCCCATTTAGGTGATAGGTCAACACGAGCGCACCGGAAGGAATCCTTTACAAACAATTGTAACCAAATTTTGAATACAATTCTTTGTCGGCGCTGGGGGTTCGAACATTGGACCTTCCGCATGGCAAGCGAGTGCTTAACCACTGAGCTATTCGCATCCCAAAATTTTAGAGGAAATCATGGTGGTCGTCACCTGCTTTGGTGGTCGAAGTATATAAGGTCGAACTAGTCTGGTAATTTGGGTACCGTAGGGATCCCATCCAATGCATGAATTTTTCGTCATCTGTTTGAGACTGTGTATTCGTATTCGTATTTTATTCGTACACAGAGTATTCGTACAAAAATATTTCTGAAAAAAAAAATCTGAAATAGGAGGACTCTCTTTAGCGTTCCACTAACTTTTTCAATTTCCTGTCATTAATTTATTATTATTGTACTCCTATTGCTTTTATAGACCCACTTCCCACTTTGAAAGACTCTGTACCCAGGCTGGGTGAGGTTAATGTGGGTAGCAGGTTTGTGAGTTTCCTGCGAATGGAGGGTAACACCCCCGTCGTGATATGACCAATGCAGTTGAAAGCGACATTAAACCAAAAAAAAAAAAAAGACTCTGTATTACCAACCTAAGATAAGGTACTGGCCGTTTGCCAAATCGTACGAAATGTAGGCACATTACGGCGAAATCGAAAGCCGGATCCTATTAAGAGATAAAATCTTGCTTTTAAAAGATGGGATCCCTACTCTACCTGGATTACCAGACTAAGTAATGCCCATCTGAACACCAACCCTATTATGGGCGCCAGAGTTTGTCCTGACCGTTCAATTTGTGACAAGTGACCCCAGGCAAACAAACCTTACAAACTTCTCAATAACACAAAATACTACAACTGAGAGAGGAGAAAAGAACGAAGGGGGTTGAGACGTTGAGTTATCTTATATGTGTTGATCATTTTCGTGATATCACAACTACTCAAACTTGCTTTAATCCACGCTGAAACCGGGACATGAACCACCGACCTGTAGGTTACAAGTCCGCCGCCTTATCGATCAAGCTACTGAGGTCGGAATACAAAGGTGGGGGTTGACCCACTTCTTTCGTCAAATGCCTGTCACTTTCATATTTAATAATATTAATGAAAATTTTCCTTAAGCTTTTGCCTAACCTTTCTTCTCTTCCCAAAACTCTCCCCTCATTTCTTCCCCTTTCTTAAATGTCCTACCATATTTCATTTATCCGACCAACCCTGCCCTTCCTATCCTATTCAGTAATTTTCTCTTTCTCTCTCTTTCTTCTTCTCTCAATCTCTCTGTCTTCCAATCTCTTCCTCGCTGTCTGTCTCTCTCTCTCTCTCTCTCGTTCTCTTTCTCTTTCTCTTTTTCTTTCTCTTTCTCGTTCTCTTTCTCTTTCTCTTTCTCTTTCTCTTTCTCCCTCTCTCTCTCTTTTTTTTTCTCTCTCTCTAGCTCTCTTTTTTCTCTCTCTCTCTTTCTCGTTCTCTTTCTCTCTCTCTCCTTTATTAAATTTGTGGATCGGATCCTACCCAATGCTTCGAATTATCAGACACTCCTGTCAGGTGCGCCACCTTATCGATCAAGCTACTATAATAATATTATGGTGTCTTATGATAAACAATACTTAATATTCTGACTCTTAGGGTTAGGTGGTAGGAAATGCTTTAAACCTCGCCTGGTGGTTACCTTCCACCAAAGAGTATTTCTCTTCTTCTTTTACTCTGTCTTATCCTGCTCAAGCAGGGTCGACGTTGTTCAACCTCATGGTTGAGGTTGATTGGTTTTGGCACATTTTTTACGGCTGGATGCGCTTCCTAACGCCAACGATTCTATTTGATTTAACGTCCTGGATTAGGACGGGGGTTTTACCCTCCATTCGCTGGGAATCGTACCAGCTACCCACATTAACCTCACCCAGCCTGGGTAGGGCCGGAAATGACAGCCTCACGTGTTTGGATGGAACAGAATTTTCTTCGAAAAGTCTGCCCCAGCCGGGAGTTGAACTCGGGAACTCTGGACTACGGGCAGTAGTCACAACCATTACGCCACGGAGGCTGTTTACGCCACGGAGGCTGTCATTATAATTACTTTTATATTTTCGAATCCAGGATTTGAACCCACAACTTTTGGGTCAGCCAATGCTCTTAACCACTGAGCCACGGAGGTCGACAATATAGAGACATTATGTTATGCTGTTATCATCATTATTATTACCAAGCTAAAAAAAGTAACAAGTGGAGAAATAGAATGAGCAGAAGAAGAAAACATGTAAGGTTAAACTTTACACTTTATCAATCTCAATGTGTTCAAGTCGCCATTTGCAATCTGGACCCGTCCTTGTGTCACTCTTGAACTTAATCAATCAATAATTCAAGAACTATTCCATATACCACTGACTCATATATACAGGGTGTCCCGTATACAGATGCAAATATTTTGAGGGTAGATTCAGCCCACCGTGGACTATCATATGAGCGAAACTTGCAGTGGGGTATTTTGCTTCGTTAGAGAGTTATGGCCAAATCCCTGTTTTTCCCACAGGTCTAGAGGTCACTTGGATCGATGCACGTTTTTAAAGAAATGATAGCCAGTAAGTAATTTTTGACTTCATGTATGGATAATCATGCATATTTCCCTTCGAATGCAGTTGGTTGCAATAAAAAATATTGAAAGACCAGAGAGATATTTAATCATAAGTTCAATATTTTTCTAAAATTCGATTTTTCCCTTTTTTCCCTTTCCTGAATTTAGAGTAAGTACTTCTACAATTGCAATTCTGCGTATCACTAGGTAAAAAAATACCCTCTGCTATTTTGTTTCAATAAATACAAAGTTCTTTCAGACGCGTGAAGGAACGAATGAGATACGCGCTAATAAACGGCACCAGAAAGAGAGAAACACATCTATCAAATTTTGAATCTGGGCGCTATTGCATTTTGAAGAACACTCGATGCCTGAAGCGGTCTGTGTGACATTTTTTGTGCCAACTGCAAGTTATAAATGAAAAATTTCTGAGTACAAATAGTTCTAAATCTAATAGTTAAAATAACAAGGCGATCAATTTGTTCGGTGGAAGAGAAAGCCACAAGCTTTAACCTCGCCCTTGGTTCGCTACATATTCTTTTGGGTTCTTTTCATTTCATGTCCTGTGTTGCTGAATGTATCATGTTTGTAGTTTATCAATAAAGTAGTAGTAGTAGTAATAAATATTATCAATAAAATATTAAAAATAATAGTAACCTTAAGGTTGGATGTTCGAGTTTTACCCAAGGTTAATTTTCGGCACTATTTGTTATGTTTTTGATATCATGATTGTGATAAACACAAAAATGATATTTTTAATTTTACTTCTAAAAATAATGACAATTTGTGTTGTTAGCGCAGAGTCTTTCTCCATGTGTATTCTTTGTCCATAATTACACCACTGGTTGCTGCTTTCGTTGCAGTAAATGATCAATTTCCCTCTGTTAAACATCCCAGAGCAGTGCTCGTATTTATACCTCAAATTACGCGCCAACTCTGTTAAAATTCAGCCAACTTTGAATTTTCCATCATGATTCAGAAGTGTTTTTTGAGCTTTGTGTGTACTGCGTTCCATGATCTTTAAAGTAATATAAATGAGCTTTCTTTTTTCTGAAACTAAACATAATAGGGTATTTTTTTTAACTAGTGATACGCAGAATTGCAATTGTAGAAGTACTTTAAATTCACGAAAGGGAGAAAAGGGAAAAATCAAATTTTAGAACAGTATTGAACTTATGATTGAATATCTCTCTGGTCTTTCAATATTTTTTCATGCGACCAACTGCATTTGAAGGGAAATATGCATGACTATCTATTCATGAAGTCAAAAATTACTTACTGGCTATCATTTCTTTAAAAACGTGCATCGATCCAAGTGACCTCTAGACCTGTGGGGAAAACAGGGTTTGGCCATAACTCTTTAACGAAGCAAAATGCCCCACTGCAAGTTTCGCTCATATGATAGTCCACGGTGAGCTGAACCTACCCTCAAAATATTTGCATCTGTATACGAGACACCCTGTATAGGT